>OX336366.1:23986134-24546118 GCA_946902895.1 Fragum fragum
TTCTTCATCATTTTCTCCGGATAACCGTTGAGGTTCTTTTACTTGTCTCTTTCTGGCTGTATATTTTGCGCATTTCGTCCCCTTTCCAACACCCTCTCTGGATACCGTCAATGTGGTGCTAAAATTCACCTTCTATAAACTCTGCATTTTCAAAACCGCCCATCACTGTCATGGACTAATTCAAACTGTACTATTCTGATGTTGTTGTAACTAAACCTTATGTTTTGCGTATTTTGGAAAATAATTTTATTTCTTCCGCTGTTGTAATACAGCTTTACTTTAATAAGCAAAGTATTACATTGATAACTGTGCAATACTCTCATTAACAATTAAATGCGGGCTCGAATTTTGGATACACGAGTTAAGACTTTTGATGGCAGTAGCTTTATGTCTTAAACAGTAAATTGTATTCCTTAATAAGGTAAATGGTAGATTTAATCTCCACAATAGATTGTCAATAATTATCATTCTCTGAATTAGTTTCCCCAGCAAACTAATTGTCCACACAAAAGATTCTGAAATACGAGTTTTGCACACGAGGAATTCGCCTTTCTACTTACTTTTATTAAAGCGACGTTGACTTATTTTCGTAGAAGGAATTAATTTATTTGAATTAAATCTACTAAGGCATTTTCATTTGGCCCATTCAAAATCATTGACACTTTTTGAAGCCCTTATGTAAAAAGGCTTTGGAAAACATTGTCGAAAATTAAGAAATTTCTCGAGCCAAGCAATTTCTACGTTATCCACGACGTTTTCTATCCCAAAAGATAGAAAATTTTGGAGTTTCGTCAACTTAAATGTGTCGTCTGCAAACTCCTTTCAATTTGACCAGTCTATTTTTTTCGAGCTGGCATGGGTATAAGAAGGCGATTAACTTGATTGAAAAAAAATGAGACAGTATTTTACTCTTTTATTTCGGTACCTGCTCGATCAATCCTTTTCCGTTATTTGAAATTTTAGACTGGTCCAAATCGAAAGAGGTTACAGACAACAATGGAAGTTGGATGCAATTTGAAATGAAACCATCTTATGTCGTAGAAAATATTTTGGGAAAAAAGGAGTTGCTTGTTACAAGCAAGTTCTTCTTTTTCCACAATGTTTTCGTAAGTATAAAATCACAGGGGTGCTAAATCCTGGGTTTGAACTGGAAATGTTAAAAAAATGCAGTTGTAAATATAACCATTCATAGTAGACGAACTTGCTGTCTAACAGAGAGGCACTAGTTGACTCGAAGTTTTTCAAATAATTCATCCAAAGGAGTGCCGAACCGTTGATGGACACTTGTTCCAGTTAAATGTAATGGTAGCGGTTTTTGGATCGACTCACCAAATTAATTCCAGTATCCAAGAACTTTTTTGGATGGAAGTAGTTATATATAATTTGCCGACCATGGGTGAAATTCCCGCCTTTCGTGACACAATCTCATTTATTTGTTACAAGAAACAAGTTACAGACTCGGCAATCAGCTGCCTGCTGTCACCATAAGCAATAGAAATATCCATACATCAATCCTAGTACATAGTTTACCATTACAAATGGAACACCTCTCGAGGTCATGATTCTTTTTCATGGTGATCATTTGTGAAACAGTCATTATAAACAGTTAGTTTTGAAAGTTCACTTTATTCAATTACATGGTAATTCATTATAAAAACTCGTTACTTCTTATAAATACAAAATCTAATTAACCATAGACCTGCTGATCTCGGACTGCTTCTGCATTAGCTTCTCAATCTATGGCCAACTTAACCCTTTCTGTGGGTTTTAGAAACTTTTGGCATTGTTTGTCTTTATAAATTGTACATGTGTTAATAAAAAAATCAAAACAAAACAAACCAAAACAAAAAAAAAAACCCTGTTGAAGTAGGTTCAGTTTGTTTGTTTGTTTGTTTTAATGGGGTTTTACGCCGCTTTCAACAATCTTTCAGTTATATCGCGGCGGCTGGAGCACCTAACAATGGAATCCTGGTATTTCTCACACCAGTACTACCATTACATTCTTTCCTAGCCTCCAGCTGCTATCCCACATAGGTCTACGATTATCGACCCATTGGTGAGAGACAAATAGTCGGAAAGAATGAGTGCCGCCGTCGGAAGTAGGTTCAGGCTGAAGATCACAGGACAAGTAAAATTGGTATAGACCGATCTTATCAGGAGAATTTCTTTATGTTATGGGGGTTGAACTAGTATGTTGGGCACATTTCTTTACTCTCTGTAGTACATATGTCGTTTGAAACACAATTTCTTATCGATTCGAAGTCACTGTCAAATGCTAAAACTAAGTTCGTTTGAAGAAATAACTCCTATGAATTTGGACGAATTTAAAAAAATCGCTGAGTTGTACTTTATCAAGAGCAGAATTTTTGAAAAGGGCTCCAGCTCAAGGTCACAGGTCAAGGTCAAATCTTAAAATCGGCAATTGAGCTTGCGACAAGCATAACTTCTTTATTAAACGATGAATTAAAAAAACATATGGCTGATATTTTCGACATCTTGAATAAATGCGCCATTTATTAAAATTCATCCATTAATAAAGAAGTAATGTTTCTGGCAACGAATAAAAAACTTTTTCGAGGGGGGGGGGGGTGTCAGCTCTAGGAAAAACACATATGTTTTACTGAAAATGTATATATCGAGTATCGGATATATTTTGCCTTTAGTCTAGGAGCTTATATATAGGTATAGAGGTATAGCAGTTACGTGTAACATGCGATCTGAATTAACGAAGTTCCAATATTCACGATCTACTATTTGTATTCTTTTCATGGTAAATGCATCCTTTGAAGTCATCATTTTTTAGTTTCACTTATATTGACCTAACAGCCAAACACCTAACCATTTCTTTTTTCATGAAGCATACTTCTAATCAACTGCTGCTGAATAATGCGTGAGCCTATTCTCGAGGCATCTCCAACTCTTTGACGCAAGCGCAAAGTAAAAACTCAGATCAGCCTGTGCATCCGCACAGTCTGATATGAGCCTTCACTTTGCGCTCTGTAGATAGCTACTGATTCAAAGTATTTGTAGACAACAACATGCATTTTGTGGCTGTGAAGGCTGTTCATATCGATGGCTTAGAGCAAAAACATCTTAAGTGCCTATACAAAGTTTAGACACTTATGATGTTTTTACACTAAGCTAACGATAAGAGCTTAGACAAGCGATAAGAACATGTTAAATGGTTGGAAATGTCACGCACAGATCCATGTTTTTAATACAAAAATATACTTTTCGTATTGAAAAGCATAGGCACTTACATCCAGGAATTTATAACACCTTGCAAAAATGTCTCCCTCTATAAAAACATTTTGAAAATGAAGAAATTACTTGTTACAAATAATTTCCTCATTATCCACTATGTTTTAACCAAAAAATCATTTTTTTTATCTCTAATTTGTCGTCTGCAACATCTTTGAAATTGGGTCAGTCTACCATTTTATCGTTTGGTAATAGGTTCATGTATACTTGTTTTCGTCAGAAGTCAAAAATGCAAAGTTGTTTAAAAATTGAGTGAAACTGTACACCAATATCATTTTTCTCGTACCAGTGTAAAGAATGTATATTGTTGAATTCAGTTATTCTTCAACTCTTGGAATGACCTGTGTCTACCAGATAGCATGCAAGTTGGGCAAAAAGTATTTATCAAATCATTCTTTCGGTAAACAAATTGTTTAGACAGACCTGTTCATCTCTTTACTACAAATTACAACTAATGAGCGCACATTCCTGGAATAGTTCACTGGCGAAAGGAAAGGATGCGCTGAACAGTATTCAGATTTGATACGCAAAACAGTATTTAGATTTGAAATATTTTGTTTGCAGTGTCTGACTACTTATCTTTCGTTTGAGGAGCAGAGCGACAACAGCTGACAAGATGTAGTAGTTTATGTGCACAGTAAATTGATAACGTAGCATTAAACGCTTCCTCAGTAGAACGTCTTTTTAACCTGTTACCATATGATAAAATTTTAGACTTCTCCAATTTGAAAGGAGATGCAGATGACAGTTCAAAAATTTTGAAATTTAGATTTTTTCGACTTTCTGGGTAGAAAACATTGTGTAAAATGACAATGTTTCCCCAATTGTTTTCGTTGAAGGGCGCCCATAAGCGTCATTGTGTGGGAATGGGTTGAGACCGAATGAAACGGTAAAGGGCCAGGGTGCATATTTTAGTGATTTTTTAAGGTAACGATAAAAAGTCCAGAGCGATTGATTGAATGACGTGTAAGGCCACTTTATTGGTTAGAGACAAATGTCGGAAAGGATATGTGCCGCTGGAGATCAGAGTGAAATCACATTATTCATTTCGTGTTTTAAACCAGCTGAGCTAAAATGGTTATTTACCCATCCCAATACGTTCTCTCATTTTTAAGCTCAACAGAAAATTAGGAGAAGTTACTTTGAACAAGCAGTTTCTTTTCTCACACTATTTCTACACTATTTTGTACTCATTTTTAGCTCCTCTGGATGAAAGCCAGCGGGCTATTGTCATAGCGTTGTGTCCGTCGTTCGTGTGTGCATGCGTCTATCGGTGAACTTTTGTTTAAGAACCTTCTCCCTAGAAAGTACTATTCAAACCAAATTAAACAGAATTGTAGCCGCCGTCATAGCGCAGTTGGTAGAGCGTCGGACTGTCAATCTAGAGGTCCCGGGTTCGATCCCCGACGGCGGCACTCATCCTTTCCGACTATTTGTCTCTCGCCAATGGGTCGATAATCGTAGACCTATGTGGGATAGCAGCTGGAGGCTAGGAAAGGATGTAATGGTAGTACTGGTGTGAGAAATACCAGGATTCCATTGTTAGGTGCTCCAGCCGCCGCGATATAACTGAAATATTGTTGAAAGCGGCGTAAAACCCCATTCAAACAAATCAAATTAAACAGAAATGAATTTTGGGTGACCCTTTATCAGATTCCTTCAAAGAAATTCGACCGGATTTAATGGTCGGGCTAATTTACCTACTTAGTGAAAGATTTAAACATCTTTTCTCCAGAAACCAATAGATGGATTTCAACCCGATTTCATAGGAATGTTTCTAGGATGACTTTTAATCAGATTCCTTTAAAGAAATTTGATCGGATAAAAAAAACAGGGCTGTAAAATGAGGGGCTAATTTCCATATATGGTGAAAGCTTTAAATTTCTTCTCAGAAACCAATGGATTGATTTCAAGCAAATTTAATAGCAATGATCGTTGAGTGACCCTCAATCAGATTCCTTCAAAGAACTTTGATTTGGTGTAAGCTTTAAAAATCTTCTTACCCGAAACCAATTGATGGATTTCAACCAAATTTCACAGGAATGTTCCTTGGGTAACCTTTTATCAGATTTCTTCAAAGAATTTTAATCGGATAAAAAACAGGGCTGTAATAGGCGGGGCTTATTTCCATATATGGTGAAAGATTTAGAAATCTTCTCAGAAACCAGTTAATTGATTTCAACCAAATTTCATAGACATGATCCTTGTGTGACCCTTTTCAGGTTGTTTAAAAAATATTAATTAGATAAAAGAAATATTTCTTTAATAGGTGAGGCTTATTTCCTTATGTGATATATAGTGAACACTTGAGAAAAAAGTTTATAGATTTTAACCAAATTTCACAGGAATAATCTTTTGGAGACTAATTATCAAACTCCTTCAATGAATTTGTTTGAATGAAAAACTTGACCTTTATGGGTAAGGTTTATGTCCATATATATTGTGGATCCTGAAAACTTTGAAAATCTCCTCAGAAACCTGTCGATAGATTTCAACCAAATTTTACAGGAATGATCCTCAGTTGACCCTTTGCCAGATTCCATCATATAATTTTGATTAGATGAAAAACATTGATTTTATGATATACAGTGAAAGTTTTGAACATTTTGTCAATACTTTTTCATCTGACTCGGAAAATGAATTTTACATAATTTGACTTTTGTAAAACAATGAAAAGTTTAAAATGTTTCTCTAGAACTATTTTAAACAATTCAGTAACAAGATTTATTTGCAAAGGCATGTAAAGAAAAAGAAAAAAAAAAAAAAAAAAAAAAAACCGAGAGAGAAAAGAAATGGACAGTTTTCCCAAGCTAAAGGATCATTTCTTTTCCTTATTGACTGTAAAAGTGTAAGGACCAGACAAACACAGACATAAATTCAATCCATCAAGTTTGAGATGAGGATGTTATCTAATCCGGTCAGCCTACTCTGAAAATAATTATTGGCCTCTTTTTGTTTGAAGAACCCTAATATATGTTTCCACTTAGCCGCAAACAAAACAACTGTGTCAGGAATGCCTCGCTTAATTGCCTTTTTCTCTTTCCTCTTTACCCATTTTCCTCTACCTAGACTTGGGATTGTTTTTTGAAATGAAAGTCAAACGAATGAACACTAAACGGGTTGCAGTTAAACTTGTTTTAAGCGAACACCCATGGGTCAGCTAAAGGTGGTCGTTTAAGAAAATGGTCGCTTAATACGATTTTTCTGGACAAATATGAGGGATCGGTTCAACTTCATAAATAAATTATTGCACGAGTCTCACTAAATCCTATGTTGATGGATCTCATAAGAATCGTCTCATTTAGACGATTATAACGATTTCCATCAACACAGGATTTAATTTTAATTCTATTAAGAAAAATGTCAAAATATGAAATATGAAATATCATCAATATTTTTTCCAAGGTAAAGAAATAGCCCTCTAAACAAAATAAAATGAAAATAAGGGTAATTCGACTACTCTCTGTTTCCACTATTGTTTTGTTTGTAGTTAATATAATGGTCTGGAAGAATAGAAAATATTCAGTGAATGATTTAGATGTATCCATCATCCGTAGATCTTGGATTTTTATTTGTCGTAGTCATTGACAGAAAGTTCTGTAAATGACGGATGTCAGGTGTCAATCAAAACAGCTGATTGGTCAATAAAATCATTCATTTATACAGGGAGTGAATTTTGAATTCCAGAATTTGTGTTAATTCTTTCAGTTAGTTTGGCGACTTAAACGTGTAACTACAGTTTATCCATGCTGTAGTTACGACGATATGGTTGCCAATCAACCTTTTTATTTATATGATATGTGGCCGGCCGTAAAGGCAAAGTATCTCAATCGAACTTCCTGTTAGAGGGCAGCTGTCGTTACTAGCGATCCGTTAATTGACAAATCGATGGCCCCGTACACTTACTTGGTAAGCCCCGCCCATTTACTTCGACAGGAAGTCAGGCTTTGATTTTTTGAAAAAAGAATATAGCCACTAGCATCTTACAAATAAGTTATATCTTTGGTTGGCGGCCTACACGTAGTAACTACAATTTGAATAAGATGTAGTTACGACGTTTAAGTCGCCAAACCAATAAAAAGGTTAGCAAAATAGCAAGACTTCAAATCAAATTTCTGGTCTCAATGAATGATTTCATTGGTCTATTGGTTATTTGATTGACAACCGCGATTAGTCAACTGTTTCTTCCTATAAGTTTCACTTGCTAAAAGCTGGCAGGCTTTTGTCATGGCGGAGTGGCCGTCGTGCGTTCAACCGCCCGTAAATATTTACTTAAATAATCTTCTCCTCGAAAGATACTGAACAGAACCTAACCAATTTTCACAAATGATCTGTTAGCGACCCATTTATCGGATTCCCCTAAAAATGAATTTTAATCGGAAAAAGATTTGATTGGGCTAATTTCCATATATTGTGAAATTTTTTTAAATCTTCTTAAAAACACTCGATTGATTCCAACTTAATTTCACAGAATGATCCATAGGTGTCCCTTTATCAGATTCCTTAAACAAATATTAGATGAAAAACATGGCTTTTTATTGAAAGGGATAATATCCATACACGGTATTTTGTGAAAGAAAAAAATTCCCAGAAGCCAGTATATAGAATTCAACCAAATTTTCACAGAATTGAAACACGCGTCACTCTTTGTCAGATGCATTCATGGAATATAGCTCAGTTAAAACCTCCGCTTTTATGTTCGGGGCTGATGTATATATCTATGCTATTTGGTTACATTTTTGAAAAATCATTTTTCGGCAACTAGAAGATGGTTTTCAGCCAAATTTCTTGGGAACGAACTTTTGGTGATCCTTTATCAAATTGTTTAAAGACGTCTTGGTTAATAGGTTTGATAATGAATCGTAAGAGAATTTGTCAAATTTCAGGTTGAGATCACACAGTGATGCAAGGGGAATATTGCTTGACTGAGAATATTTGGTATACGTCAAAGAAATAAGTCTACCATAAAGTTAATTGAAAAAAAAAGAAGTTTTTTTAGCTCACCTAAAATTTGTGCACAGGGTGAGCCATTGTTATCGGTCATCGTCCGTCCGTCCGTCCGTCTGTCCGTCCGTCCGTCCGTCTGTCCGTTCACAATTTCAAAAAATCTTCTCCTCCTAAACTAACTATGGAATTTCAACAAAACTTCACATAAATGATCCTAAGGTCATGCCATTTAAAAATACTTCAAAGAATTGAAATCCATGAAGGACTCTGGTTGCCATGGCAACGGAGTGAAAAAATCTCCTCCCAAGCCATAAGACCTAGAGCTTTGATATTTTGTATAAATCATTATCTATTGACCCTCTACCATAATACTTCAAAGAAATACCGTATTCTGAAAAATAGCCCTTTTCTGTGCGATCCCTGATTTACATAGAAATAGAGAAGGAAAACTTTAAAAAATCTTCTTCTCCAATACCATAAGGCATAGAGCTTTGATATTTGGTACAAATCATCTATGGCATAGAAATTAAATTAGCTTTGTGATAAGTTAATTCAGCGAATCAGGCGCTCAAGCGACTATAGTTTTCAATTACCGATTCCCACCTTATTGAGGTTAAAATATGCCGCTCATGGAAAACATTTTGATAAATAACCAAATTGTAATAAACAATTTCTTCATTTTCCACAATGTTTTCTACCTCAAAAAACAAACTTTTTTAATTTAATATATTGAAACTTGTCGTCTGCAGCTTCTTTGAATTTTGGCATCTTCTTATCCTGAACCAGTGGCAAATGCTGATTTAACACGGTAGGGATATTCCCTATTTTAAGTTCTTCCAAAATGGTTCGAATGATTGAAATCCGTCCATATTAGCGGTTGCCACAGCACAAAAAGCTTGAAATAATGAAATCTTTAAAGAAAATATTCTCTGAAATCAGAGAGTCTATAATATTGATATTTGGTATTCAGCACCTACAAGGGGTCCCCTATTAAGTTTGTTCCTATCATGCCCAATTGGCGGCCCTTTTTTATACTTAAACTAAATAAAAAAAAACTTTAAGGATCTTTCATGTTTGGGCCCCGGGTGTACATTTGAATAAAGAAGTAAAATTAAAAAAAAATCTTCTTTTCTGAAAGCATAAAAACATCGATATGTGGACTCTAGAATCTCCTAACGAACTTCTACAAACATTGATCATGCAATTCCCCAATGGTCATAGTTGGTTTACTCCCGGACCCCTTCTATCTATAGAAAATTAAAGCGAAAATCTTTTAAAAGCCCAGAGAATTAATATTTGGTCTGTAGTCTCTCAGAGTAGATCTTTTCAACTGTTCATATTATACCCATGTAATTATTTAGGTTCTTTCAGCGCACACCTCATGTTTTATTTAGACATGAAGAAAATATCACTTAAATCCTCTTATTCCCAACCATGAAGCTTATTGTATGGCTTATTTACATGTGGCTTTTGTCCTTTGTTTAACATTTCTTAAACTCAATTTAGCGTTTTAGGGTCAATGATCCTTTTTCAAATTTTTGGCACGATTGCCGTCTGCAACTTTTTTTTTAATTTGCACCAATCTAAAATTTTGTTGTTTAGTAATGGTAAAAGGTCAATGCTTAAAACGCGCATAAAATTACACATCCAAAGCGTTATTTTAAGTTAAGTTATCAAAAAGGTATATGATGTCCAGGGCAAATACATGAAACTCGCGTTTCAATGTTTCGATACTGAACCCATTCCCGATTTTTACCCCCCCCCTTCCAAGAAAAAAGCTTTGGAAAACATTGCGGAAAATAAAGAAATTGTTTGTTACAATTTCTTTATTATCAACAAGGTTTTCTACCATTTTTTTCTAAAAAAATCATTTACTGTATTTTCACTTACAGCTTCTTTGAACTTGGACCATTCTAAAATTGTGTCGTCTTGTTATGGGTTAACTTGTTTCGGCTGTTGCATTTTCGGGGAAAAGTTTTCCAAAAATCGAATAAAAACGTAAATAATCTGATTTTCATCAATTATTCAGATGCCTAAAGTATACATCAAAAAATGTATAAGAATACTGAGAAAATCTGCATGGTGTATAATTATCGAAAACCATGATGGGCTCATAAATATGTATTCTGTCAGACTACTGAACTTCTTTTTCTCTGATCACTTAACCCATTCCCACACAATGACGCTTTCTGATGCCCCGAAGAAATATGATCATGGAAAACTTTGTGGCAAAAGGAGAAATTGCATGTAACAATGTTTTACACACTAGATGGCACTTATTTTCTAATTTTAGCACAATTTGAAATGTCGTCCGAAAAACAACTTTGAATTTGAACTAGTCTAAAATTTTGCCGGTAATGGGTTTCTCAAAAACATATTTCTTGTCAAAGGATTAAAAGAACACACACACACACAAAAAAAAAAAAACAAAAAAAAAACACCCCCAACAACAACAAAAAAAAACAAAAACAAAAACAAACAAACAAACAAAACAAACAAAACAAAACAAAAAAACCCAAAACACACTAAACTTTTATATTTTTTCTATAAACCTTCCTTTAATTTAGAAATTTCGATATCTTTTGTCCTTCAGCGTTCATATTTCTGGAAAATACTTTGAACAAATTGATAGGAACAATCTCAAAATCAAACTGAATATACACATGTATAAATTCAATAAATGTGCATAGTGGCTTAAATTGTCTTATAATTTGATTGTTCTCGGTTCATATTCTGAAGACTTAACAATGAAAGATTCATGCTTGTATCATTTACCTTTAATTAGACTGATCCGAATTTAAAGATATTACAGACGACAATTTCAATATGAAAACATATCATTTATTGGTAGTCTATAATAACCATAAAAATTTTATTCGACAACAGCTCAAAGACATAAAAAAGGGGAAAATGTGTGTTTGAATTATTTTCAACAAGCTAGTTTTGATATAGCTCGGTTTGGCTCGGTAATCTTCCGAGCCTGGCAGGAAGATATTAGCATGATAAGAGTCAAACTTTAAGCTTTGTTCTAAAATAGTTTGGACAGTGCATCTGTAAGTACAACACTCGTGAAACTTTGAAGCATCTCACTTTTCTGATGTTTTCTTGTTCTGTGTAAAAGTGAATTTTGAACGAGTTTTTGCCGCATTACTAGGTCATTTTCAACGCCAACTTAGAACTGTTTGAAACTTCTTTCCAGTTGGACTAGTCTAAAATGTTGTAGTCTGGTTATTGTTAAGCACGATACATTGACCCCCTTTTACGAGGTTACTTCCTTTTTTCGCTCGACTCTTAGAAGAATAAAGGGGGAGAGGTCATCCGGGTGAATGTTTTGGTTAAAGTTTTACATTATCTGTTTTTAGTTATGCTATTGCTCTAGAATTGTGCAGATGCCTTTGTGACCGTCATATCAATTCATTTTCTGGCATTCATTTAAGGAATTTTTTGCGTATGTTTTTGACAATAATATCACCCCCATAGAAAAAGATTCGTTACTCTGACAATTATTCTAGTGGAATTCAGACCCCCTTTTTACTTAGAAATTCCTTATTAAAGGTATACACACAACTTCTAGTCTCTTTTTCTTGACTTGCGATTGCTCTGGAACTTTGCATATATGCTTTTTTACTATAATTTCATCCCATAGAAAAAGATTCATTAGTTTGAAAATCACATGTCTCTGTTCCTACATGTTGAAAGACTTTTTCACTGTTACTACTTAAGATAATGGTTGGAATATTTCAGACCCTTTATTTAACACATACTCATTATTTTGACATCCATTTAATTATGCCATTTGTTAACGCTGAATTGTTGTTACTATCCGGCATTCAGAGTAGTCGAGCGTTCTTGTCTGCTGACAGCTCTTGTTTACAAACTCTTTACAAACATAAGGATCATGTCTTTCTGCACACTGATTCGTTAATACATTATCTACCTCAGGGGTAATATCTATCAAACCTTATCTGGCATGCCCGGCCTCATGTTTCATGAATGTTATCTCGGATATTTCTAGGAGCGCAAACAACTTTCTTCATTACAAATAACACAATTTGAGCTCATGCTCAACCATTTTCGACCATTTCACATGTTCGTGAGGTGCATACACTGAGCAGCCTAAACAGCAATTAGAATATTCGCTAATCTTCTAAATAAGGTTTGGGTTAATCTTTATCTACAGAGCTTATAGTGATGATTCTAATCAGACTATGCAGATGCACAGGCTGATCAGAGTCTTTACTTTGCGCGCATGTATAATCGTTGGAAATGTCATTGACCGACTCTTTTTATCATTGAGTCAATTTCAATTATTTTGTTTGACATAGGGTCCTGTGTCTATCATGGTTTATCAATAAATTATGTGAAAAATAGGCTACCAAACTTTTTTTGTCTTTTGTCTTAATGTATTGAACTAAACTTCTCTTTTGAGAGATCTACGATCCTGCTTCTATTACCTTGAATCCCCTCTAAAGTTTTTCCTCGAAATATATTTATTATACCCCCCCTCTCCCGAAAAAGAAACAAAACAAAACACCACCACCACCACCACCAACAACAACAACAAAAATACGACTCTGTTCGGGGGTATATAGGATTCAGCTTGTCGATCTGTCCGTAGTCGGTCGGTCTCTAGCATTTTCCGGTCTATTTTCATGAACTCCTGGACGAATTTTATTCAAACATCACAGGTAAACTCAGTATCATGCACAGATGTGCATATCCTATTTTGGTTATACTCCGTCTTATTACGGAGTTATGGCCCTTTGATAAAATTTCTAGTCCTCTTATTTTCTTTTAAACTTCACAGCTAGACTTAGTATCACGCAGGGATGTGCATATCATAATTTAGTTTAGGTCTATTCACTTTACAGAGTTATGGACCTTTGATGAAAATATTGTCCGCTCATTTTCTTTTAAACTATTGGATGTTTTTGTTTCAAAATTAACAAGTAGATTCAGTATCAAGAAGAAATCTGCATATCATATTTCGGTTCATGGTTTAGTTATGGCTCTTTCATGAAAAATCTTGTCCGCTCATTTTCTATAAAGCTATTGATTTGACTCTAATCAAATTACAGGTGAACTCAGTTTCAAGCAGAGGTGTGCATATCATGTTTTGATTACCCTCAATTTACTTTTAAAGGAGTTATGGCCCTTTAATGAAAATTCTTGCCTCTCATTTTCCCTTAAACTATTGAATGGATTGAACCAAACTTCGCGGGTTGACTAAGTATCAAGCAGAGATGTGTATATTTTATTTTGGTTGCGCTCCATTTACTTTTTAAGGATTTATGGCCATTTAATGCAAAGTCTTGTCCCTCATTTTCTCAGCATCTATTAGTTTTGAACACCACTACTGGTTGAAAAGATTCAAATTTCACAAAAGCAGTAATTAGAAACGATGGTTTGCCTTTATTTGAGGTTTGTTTCTGTTTGAAAGAAAGGCTTCGTACTAGTGACAAAATTTAATTTCTGTGACAAGGAACCTGTGGGTGGTACATATGGAATAATTGGATCTTTGTTTATCCGCTAGCTATTCAAAATGTAAAGGTTATGACTAAAATCTGTTCTTAGTAAATGCGCACAGAAAGGAAAAATGGAGGGTACGATAACAAGATTACATGATAACGAGGTTACAATTATGCCCAGAATTGAGGGTACAGTGATGTGGACACAGGAGTAAGACAACGAGAGCACGCGAGAGTACGACGGTGATGTGAAGCCATTACGATAATGAGAATACGAGAGTGCACGAACGAGAATTCGATGGTGCATCTACGAGATATCGGCAATGACATCACGAGATTAATAATGTGTGATGATGCGACGTGAAAGTACGACATGTCCACAAACAGAACACGAGACTACATGCATTTTGTTCTCTCGTTATAAATTGTCGTAATTGTAGGTTCTTAAAGTCGAAGGCTCGCGTTGTCATCGTCGTCCTTTTGTTTTTTTCGTTATCATATCATCATGTTGTCAACGTCGTAATGTCATCTTCTCGTCACCATTTCCCGTTGTTGTCATCGTCGTCGTTTCGCCTTCTCGTCATTATATCATCCAGATAGCATCGGAATTTCGTTGTAATCATCTTCATTTTGTCTTTTTCTTTAATATAACTCATATTATCATCATCGTTGTTTCATCTGCTAGTCATCATATCATCATGTTGTTATCATTGTTGTTGCGTCTTCTCATTATCATAGGCTCGTGGTACTATCGGCGTAGTTTGTCCTCACATCACCATGTCCTCGTGTCGTCGCCGTCGTCGTCTCGTCATCTCGCTATCATACCCCAGTAATGCTATCGTCCTCCTTTCGTCTTCTCGTCATCATATCCCCACATTGTCATTGTCATCGTTTTTTCTCTTATCATTATATCCTTGTATTGTCATCTTTTTGTCTCCTTTTAGCATATCCTTGTGTTGTCATCGTCCTATATTTCTCTCTCTCGTCATCATATGCTCAAGATATATCATCGATGTTTTCGAGACTGGTGTTCGAATTCACTCATACAGATAAGAGTGATGGCTCTATCGGTATTCCATGTGGAAACCCAAGGATGTTTTATCGTAAAAATGTGAAGACTCAGGTTGAAGAAACCTGGATATAGAATGTTATGTTGGTATAAATGTCTCCAATCAAAAGTTATGGCAACAATTATCGTAAACGTTAATCTTCATTATTACAGTGTTATTACTGTGCACATCCCTACAGAGAAATGCCTTTTAGTAGTAAATGATATCTGCTTAATCCATTCCAACGCAATGACGCTTTTGGACGCCCCTCAAGAAAACACGGTAGAAAATGAAGAAATTGCTTGTTTCAAGCAATTTCATAATTTTCCACAATGTTTTCTACTAAGAAAGTTGAAGAAATCTAACATTTCATAAACTTTGAATTGTAGTCTACAACTTCTCTCAATTTGGACCAGTCTTGAATTTTCCATCTGGTAATGGGTTAATAATGGCTCCAGAAACGGAAAGATCCGTTATCTAGGAAAGCTTGCCTCAATTAAGTCAATTTATGACGTTGGAAAATTCAAATGCTTTGATGACCTCACAATTGTCTGATTATTGCGAAGCCCCTGAAGAAAAAAAGCTATTGAAAACCTTGTGGAAAACGAAGAAATCTATACAGCATTGTGTATGAAGTTACGATATTACCTATCTTACTACGAAATATATTTTGTTTTCTCCGAAAACGTTATTCTAAGAAAGAAATTCCAAAATGGTTTATAATATTGCTTAAATTTATTGACCAATATCAGATAGAGGTCACATAATGATGTAAAGGAAATAATTGTTACTTAGAATATTTGTTGTATAACCCCCCCCCCCCCTAAAGAAAATCTAAAAAGGGTACTCTTGCCGAAAAGAGATACATCCTGTGCTGAAGAAAACGGAATTACATGTGATAAGTAAATTCGGGTCGGTAGAGAAAATCAGGTACTCAATAGCTTCTATTTGTGAAGAGACTCAAATGAATAGCTACGACGATTTTCTGTCATCTGAGGAGAAGGTAGTTGGTTTATGAGTCCGTCGCTAAATTGAAGAACAAGCGTGTAGAGTACATTACCCCCCCCCCCCCTTTCATGACTGTTAACAATCTAAAACAGAAAAGCGCTACCTTTTTTTGAAGAGTCGAAAATGAATAACGGTCTAGGATTTGCGTCATTTGAAAAGTGGGATGTAGGGCGGTCACTGTACTCACTCCGTCCATTAAACTGCATTTTCATGATTTTAAACACCCTAAAACAGAAAGTAGATATGTAAGATCTTCCTTCACAAACAGGTACTACATGAATGTTTATGCTTTGCCAGGTTATTTTGTCTGCAAATTAATGTCATCTGTTTGCCGCAACACTTACATTACCAAAGACACGTTTACCATATGACAACGAAAACAAGTTTCCGATTTTGAGCATAATAGTTAAACTTAAAATTATACTTATCACATTTCAATGAAATTTTACAGGAATGATCCTTGGTCGATATTCTTCCAAAATATTTCAAGGAATTGTTATAGGTTTTAATAACTCCGGTTGCTATGGCGACCGAAAGGAATTCATAAGGAAATTTTCTCCTCCAAGACTGTAAAGCCTAGAGCTGTCTAATTTTGTATGTAGCTTCATCTTACGATACTCTGCCAAAATACTTCAAGCTTTGGTGATGTTATTTATTTAAACCATTCCGGTTTTTCATAGCTTTAGACCTGCCCAAAACCAAAGGTTTCGCAAAGGACAATTCGTAGTCAATTTTATTTGAAAAATAATCATTCTGTAGGGTTGAAAAAATGTTTATTAAAAGCAATTCTTCTTTTTCCACATTGATATTTAAATTATAAAAACACAGGGAAGTAAAAACCAGGCATTGAACAGGAAAAGATTAAGCCTTATATTGTTGGAACTTGGAATTTACATCAAAATACAGATTCTTCTCCTTAACTAATCACCAGATTTCAATGAAATTTTACAGAAATAGTCCTTAGGTGATCGCCTTCAAAAGTCTTCGAGGAATTGTAATCGGTTTACAACACCGGTTGTTATTGCAACCGGAGGAAAATTTTATGGAGTCCTTAAATAGTGCCTCCTTCTAAACAATAGGGCCTAGAGCTTTAAAATTTTGCGTATAGCACGCACCATCTCCGCTAGCAAAATACTTCAGGTTAAGTTTTTGAGATGAACATTAGCCCTATATTGTTGGTACTTTGAATGTATACAAAAAACCAGAACAAATCATTTAAAATCATCTCACCATATATTAACCTTCTGATTTCAATGGAATATTAAAGAGATGGTGCTTGGTGATGGTCTTCCTTTCCAAAGTACTCAACGGAATCAAATCTGTTGTAAACTCCGGTTGGTATATCAACCGAAAGGAATTTCTGAAGAAAATCTCTCTGAAACCGTTAGGCAAAGAGCTTTCAAATTTGCAGGCAGCATTGCCTGATTGTCATCTACCAAAATACTTTGGTTATGATGGTATGTTTTATATATGCCCTATGCTGTGAGCACCTTTTAGGGAAAATTTGCTGTTAAGACACTTACATAAGTTCTTTAAGAAAGGCTATTGTCTGCTGTGCCCAACTTCAGTCACAAATTTAAAAGAGTTAATTGAATTCAGAAGGAAGTTAAGTTGAATAAAAAGAAATCAATATGGCCAAAATCATGTTTGAACAAAGTTACAATATTGTCAATACAAGAACTTTTACAGTATTTCAGGTGAGCTATCCAGGGCCAGCATGGCCCTCTTGTGTTATTAGATACAATCACTAATCATTTCAACAATCATTTTTTTTATTTTTTTATTAATGTTGTTGTTTCTGTTTGGTTAATTGTTTTTTGGTTGAACTAGCTGTGTCCGTCGTGAACCAAATTTCATTTGAAATGATCCTTGAGTGACCCTTTCATCTGATACCGTCAAAGAAGTTTTGACCGGGTGAAAAACGAAGCTGAAATAGGGGGGGGGGATAATTTCCATTAATGGAGAAAACTTTGAAAATCTTCTCCTCAGGAACCAGTTTTGGATTTCACCCAAATTTCACAGGAATGATCTTCAGATGACCATTTATCAGATTCCATAAAAACTATTTGTTGAAAAAGATGGCTTTTGCTGATACGCTTATTCTCATATATGTAACAAAGTGAAATCTTTGAAAATATTTTTTCTCAGAAACCAGACGATGGATTTCTACCAAAATTCATCAGAATGACGGTGACACGTTATTAGATTACCACAAAGAAAATTCACTGGATTGAAACATGGCTATTTTTGTGTTAGGGGCTAATTTCCATGTATGGTATAAACTGCAAACTTTGAAAATCTTATCCCAAATGGATTTCAACCAAACTTCACAGAAATGATCCTTGGGTGACTCTTTGTAAGATTCCTCCATAAAATATAACTCGGTTTAAAACATGGCTTTTATGGGTGTATGTCTACATACGGTATATAGTGAATATTTTTAAATTTTGTTCTTAGATACCGGAGGAGGGCTTCCAAGGGCTTCCCAGATATGATTTTTGGTGACCCTTGATTAGATTTACAAAAGAAGTTTTAATACGTTTGATGTCGTATGGGGATTGGCCTATTATCAGGATTATTATTGAAACTGCTTGACTAAGAATATTTTCTGTCTAAAAAGAAAGTTGCCCCCCCCCCTCAAGTCATTCGCAACAAAAACAATTCTTTTAAGTTCACCTGAGCACGAAGTGCTCCGTGTGAGCCATTGTGATCGGTCATAGCTCGATCCCTGATTTTACAAAGGAATAAAGAAGGACATCTTTAAAAATCTTCTTCTACCTAACAGTGAGACCTAGAGCGTTGACATTTGATATATATCATCATCTATTGACCCTCTACCAAAACACTTCAAAGAACTGTCGTACTTTAAGAATTATCCCCTTTCTGTGCGATCTCTGATTTTACATAGGAATAAAGACAGACATCTTTAAAAATGTTCATCTCCTAAACCACAAGGCCTAGATCTTTAATATTTGGCATGTATCAAAACCGATTGATCCTCTATCATAATGCTTAGAAGAATTACCGTACTCTGAAAACTAGCACTTTTCTGTGCGATCCCTGATTTTAGCTATGAATAAAGAAGAATATTTTTGAAAATCTTTTCCTCCGAAACAATTAGGCCTTGAGCGTTGATATTTGGAACGTATAAATGCCTATTGACCCTCTACCAAAATACTTCAAGGAACTGCCGTACTCAGGAATTAAGCGCTATATTGTGGGATCAAATATATACCTTGGATTAAAGGAAAAAATCTTTAAATGACTTCTTCTCCAAAATAATAAGGCGAAAAGATTTAGGATTTTGTATATATCAGAAAGCCTTTATGCAGCCATCATACTCAGGGGAGCGATATGGGACCATCATGGTCCTCTTGTTGAAATTAAGACTCCTAAGTGAAAGAAAGCTGAATTAGCTTTATGATAAATAAATTCAGGGCGATGGAGCGAATCAGGACCTTAAGTACCTCTAGTTGTTAAGCAAGCATTACATTTCATTAAAAAATAACGATAAGTGTTATTATATGTATATAAGATTTGTGATTAACATATCATTTAGAAGATATGATTACAAACAAAATGCAAAAAGGACCCGAGGTAGGAAAAATACTCAGAATATTTGTCTATGTGAAATCTCGGACAAGGACGACGTTGGATCACCTGGCGTCAAAAAGTAGATCTCTTTGAGAATTTTTCGAAAAACTTTGTAGATACACTAGAAGCGTAAACTTTGGCTTAATCAGCCTGAAATGTGTAATGATGAATTCCTTGAACAAATTCAAAATTGGGTTAAATTGATTAAAGAACTAGGTCACTATGTTATTTCTTACAAAATCCTAATAAAAACAGTGTGGAGGCCTTATTCTCAGCTCTTGAAAATCGGCCTGAGTGTTTGTCTTGAAGAATTCTTGGACTCTTTCAAAATTGGGGTACATGGGGTAAAAAAATTAGTACATGATATCATTCCCTTGGAAAAAAACCTTTTAGACACTCTAGAGGTCTAATTTTAAGTTCAATCAACTTGAAAATTGTTCAGAATATTAGCTAATTAGATCACCTTGGAAAAAGGTCAAATTCGAATTTAGTCACCGGTAGTCAAACACTAGATCAGTTCATAAGAACACCTTGTTGACTCGCAATCACATTTTCTGCTCAATTGACCTAAAAGTGGGTACGATTGTTTGACTTGTCAGTAATCTGAGAATACGTAGAATAAAGCATTATTAACAGAACTGTCTTTTTGTTTAAAAAGGACTTTCCTATCGATAAAAAATAATTCTTGATCATGTTATTTTAATATTCTTAAAAAATTATGACTCTCACGTTACTGTAATGCATGCGTTAATTTGTCCAAGAATGGTACACATTAACGGTCTTTCACATTGATTGTCATGTTCTTGTCATGCTTTATTTGTTTTATTTTGGGTTGCGATTATGAGCCTATGAGCTTGATAAAAAAACCTGTTATGTTAATCTCAGGTGAGCGATTTAGGGTCATTATAGCCATCTTGTTAGTATATAATTTTCAGCTAAAGTATCATTTGAATTGTGATATACTAGAACACATGAATGCTCAAAGAATTATCAAGTGTTTTACATTTATTCTTTTCCAATACTCTCTGTAATGGAATTTCTTTCCTACATTCTCAGAAAATTCAAGCAAACAAACTAACTGTCAGTTTAGAGAGGATTTAATATTAATTTAATAAAAACCCAAAAAGATTTGAGGAATAAAAAAAACCCACGCGATAATCGATAGTTTATCTGAAGCAGCGCAGGAAGTCTACTGATAAATACCGGATGTGCTGTCAGTGGGTAAGGTTGATTACCTTTTTAATACCAGACGGCAAAATTTTAGACTGGTCGAAATTCAGAGAAAATGCAGACGATAATTTTAAGTTAATGGAATCTTTAAAATATTTGCCTTTCTTGGTAGAAAAGATTGTTGGTAATGAAGAAATTGCTTGCAATGTTTTTTCCAGGCATTTTTGAGAGGGCGTAAAAACGAGGGCGTATAAGTTTGTGTATCAATGTAAGACAACAAATCAGTATACTGCACTAACCATTGAGAGTTTGTACTGGATGTAACCAATTAGAGATATTAATTGTAGGCAGTTTGCTTTGTTGCAACTTGTACGTGTACACATAATAATTTAATCATTTGTTTCGTCTATCAAAAATGAGCGTTCTGATTGACCGAAAATATATATTCATACCTCCATAAATATTGAGCGCGCAGCTATTTTGTATGCTTCCGCACAAAATAGTTCTATACAAAAAAGTATCAAAATTTGTAAAAGATTTGCTTTTCGCTCGATGTATTAAATTATCAGAAATACAGAGAATGCTTTTTGTTTTCATGGAGGTATGAAAACAAAAAATCTGATCACACTTCGGGTATTCATACAGTGTAGTGAGATTTTTCGTTTCATGGCTCCATGAAAACAAAATATTCTTTTCAATTTTAAATGGCTTCCTTCTATGTTTTATCAATAAAGAAAAAGCTATAACTTGGGTTCGGAAACAAAGCATATATTTTAACAAATTCACATATATCGCCGCTTTTTGTCGCTCCTCAAGAAAAACATTTTAGAAAATGAAGAAATCGCTTGTTAAAAGCAATTTCTTAATTATCTACAATGTTTTCTGTCTCAAGAGACAAAGATGTTTAAAATTTCATCATCTTGAAACAGTCGCCTGAATTTTCTTTGAATTTGGACTATTCCAAGATTTTCTCGTGAGGTGTTTGTTTAAAAATAACTAACGATTTAGATGGGTGTCTATACAGTGAAAATACTCTCAACTCATCAGCAGACGAAAAAATTAGTTTGAAAGAAGTTGCAGACGTCATATTTCAGTTAATTTCTCCTTTTACCGTAATTTTTTCTCAAGCTAACATCCGCAGTGTGTCAATAGGTGGGAGAGTTAATGCGTTCTTGTGCCCATCTCGTGACTAAACAAAACGAAAAACAAGTGCTTTAAAACACGATATGATCTTGTTGAGGTGCTCTTGTGTTGATATTTTGAATATAATTAGCTGGCAAAGCGTCGGCTTCGATTGCTCAAGTTAACAGACATAATTTTGAGGTCTACTCAGAGTTCAACGAGTGCAAACTGCCTCTGGAGACTTAACCACTAGATCAATTGAATGCCTACGCCACAAAAAGTAGTTCGTATTTCAGGAATATTGCAAACTGTGCCACTGCTTTTTATGGCCACATGAATTAACTTAAGGCAAAATGTTGGCAACTCCTTTAAAAAACATGCTATATATTCCAATCCAATCCGATCCCGCTTTTGAATCATCTCAAGAATATAGCTTTGGAAGACATTTTGGACAATGAAGAAATTGCTTGTAACAAGCAATTTCTTCATTGCCCACACTGTTTTCTACCCGTATACAGGTAAATATTTTCTAAAGTCCACTAATCGTGATAACCTTTGACAAAGAAGATTATTCATTAAATTCATGCTTTGCTAGCTTACAGTACTTTCAGTAATTTGATATATATAAATGTATTGCAAAACGTACTTGACCCGTTCATTCATTATCTTTCGTAGTTTTTCGAAGATTTCCGCAAGGTCATATACCGAATCTTACTATGACTTGTATGCTTATCGATTCGGCGCTAGGGCAGTGATCTTATTCGTCTATCTTTAGAAAACGACTGATTTGAAATATAAAGTTCGTTCATGGAGTTGATTCGAATCCTTATGTCACTCGAGTTTATTATTTTTACTTAATAGCATTATGATAAAATTATTTATGTGCTTTGTTCCTTCAATTCTAAAAAAATGTGCAACCCCCATTCGAAATTATGATCTACATTTTAAATTGTTTATATAGAGACATTGTTTCCTTCAGTCATATATCGAGATAAGAGGGAGTACTTGAAATGTAAAACGTTTATTTCTCTTTCAAACCAAAGTTGTGTGTACTCTTAAAAATTTTCTTGGGAGGAATTTCAAAACAATTCCCACACAATTATTTTTGGTGAACAAATTACGCACTTTTACACATCGGAATGTAATTCTGAAGCTGTACTACGGCAATTTTGAAATAAAAAAAATAAAAATCTCCATTTAGAATATTGTGCAAAAAAGTAAGAAAAGGGAAAATGTATACCGGTTTAAGAAAAAAATATCAATAGTAGGTTCGAACCCTGCACCTCAGGATTCAAACTAAGCGACCTTACGCCAGTAGCTATTATAGATACGTGACGATGCAGTTTCAAATTTATCATTTCCACTGATGTTCAAGCTTAGAAGGCAATATTAGGATTTTTTCCCCGAATACTTATGAGGGTCAAACGGAATATTATATGAGCGACATGTCAATGATGTTTCACAAGATATACATGTATATAAAACATCGTTATCTTCCGATAGGTGGCATTTTTCAAATACTGACCTATCTAATTTGAGCATTCTGGGTAGTGTCATTCGTGACAACTCGGCCGATTCCGTCAACCTACATTCAAAATGTCAGCGCACATGAAAGGCACGCTTCGGATTTTTGATGCCTCTTCTTGGAGCACATGTAAGACGTGAATGCTTTAGCAATTTAAAATAATTATTTTTCTAATTAATTTTGGGCGACAGTTAAGTTTGATTTCTCCACAATTGTAGGTTTTATTGCAATTATCCGCTTGCTACTTTTCGGCGATATAATATGGAGTTATGCGTACGACGTAGTAATATTTATCCCAATCTGGATAAGTGATGCGGTCCCGAAGACAGGTCAATCTTCGGAGAATATGACATGCGCAGACAACGTATAAAACATAAATTGTGTGCGTTCGCGTGTGTGTGTGTATATGTATAAATGTATGCAATACTTTTCGCATCACCCAGGAAGCACCTTTTCGTTCGACACGCCCCATACATTTAGTTCCATGACCCGCGTGTGTTATAAGAACCATGGGGATTCGTTTTTATTAATACCCATTCTTCTCTGTCTTTATAATTAAAGATTTGTCCTTCTTAAATAAGCATTCATGATTGAGACATAATTGTTGTTTATAGACAAATCATGTCAAATTAGAGAGAATTCATGTTGGATTTGTTTGTTTGTTTCAATGGGGTTTACGCCGCTTTTAAAAATACTTTTCAGTCATATCGCGGCGGCTGGGGCAACCTAACAATGGATTCATGGTATATCTGGCACCAGGACTACCATTACATCCTTTACTAGCCTCCAGCTGCTATCCAACTTAGGATGTACGATTATCCACCCATTGGAGACAAATCTCGGAAAGGATATGTGTCGCCGTCGGGGATTGGAATTCATGTTGGAAGACTAAAGTAAGAGTTGCCAGATTTTATCATGAAACAGAGTTCATCAAAAGGTATAGTGAATTTTCGAGTAGGAAGACTCTATACTTGAGTCTTAATTCTGTATGACCTTCACTCATTACCAGACAACAAAGATTAAAAATACTCCAAATTCAAAGATGTTGCAGACGACAAATTTTATCAGATAAAATCTTATTGTTGTTTTTTATTTATCGTCCTTTGAAGTAGAAAATGAAGAAATTGGTTGCAACTAACAATTTCTCCATTTTACATAATGTTTTCAAGAGCCTTTTTTCTTGGGGTGTCTAAAAGGGTTATTGTGTGAGAATGGGTAAGCTGTTGGGATAATAATAAAATATAACTTACTTGTTATTGCGTTACGAGAACTAGTAATTGGCTAATTAAAAACATTACAAAAGTTTGTGCAATCCAGGGAGTGGTATTAACGCCCTCTGACCTCTGATAGGATGTTCGACTCCCAAAAGTTTCTGCTTTTTAATCCATTCCCAGATAGTCCCGCTTTTTGAACCCCCTGAAGTCTTTTCTAAAACATTGTTACAAGCAATCTATATCGTCATGATTCATAATGTTTTTCAACACCTACAACCCCAGAAAAATATCATATTCTGAAAACTATCGTCTGAAACTTATTATGATCCGTCTAAATTTTTTACCGTGTTACAAAGGGGTAAGTGAGAGTTTTATTCTGAGAAAACCGTGAGACGAGGTGAATAAAAAGTATGCTATCTGATATTCCATCAATAATTTAGACGTGCAAAGTATACATCAAAAGAGCTGTTTAAGATTATTGAGAAAATCCGCATGGTGTATAATTATCAAAAGCCATGATTAACTCATAAATATGTATTCTGTCAAACTACTGAACCTTTCGCTCTTTGAACTCTAAACTCATTTCTTAGATACTGAATTTAAGATCATTTTACAAACATGAATTGGATTACGGTAGCATCATTCCAAATTATTCATTTCCATTATTTAACTCTAAAGTATAGGGTGAAATTCACTTCCTTTCTAACCGATTCTCACACTATCCCTCATTTTTACGCCCCCCAATTAAAGAGTTTTGGAAATATTGTTTTCAATCCAAAAGACGAAAATATAAAATTTGATCAATTGGAAATTGTCGTCTCCAACTTCTTTCAATTGTTTGAATTTATTTGAAAATTTATCTTACCGTAAAACAAATGATCTTTTTAATCTGGTTGATGAGCACGGTACATTTTTATTTTGAGAAAATATTGCAATTTTCTTGATAAACTGTTTGACAAGTAAAGTAATTTCCTCTCGATTAAAAAATTGCCCTACTGCGGGAAGACCATATATGAGCCAGCTAGCAGTAACACTTGTCCCTAGTCGTATGAGGTTTGTGGTAAGTTTGATGTGTGCATTGTTGCACTTGATTGAGTGATTGAACAAAAATGTGTTCATTGTAAAAAATATTGTATTAAATAAAGCAATATTCTGTGGTTCGAATTGGCAACATTAAGCTCGTTCACTGTTATCTCTCCCTGAACTTGAATTTCTTTTTAAAGTATTTAACCTATTACTAGATGACAAAATTGTAGACAGGGTCCAAATTCAAACAATTGTAGACGAGTATTTTCAGTTGGTGGGATTTAAAAAATATATATGTCTTTTTTGATAGAAACATTGTTGATAATAAAGAAATTACTTTTAGCAAGGGCGGGATCGTGTGTGAATGGTCTAACGAATAATTGGCAATATCTTTCAAATCCATCCAAAAAAGCGATAAAATAACATCTGAAGGAAACAACAACAACAACAACAACAACAACAAAACCTCTCCTTTTTAATACACTAATAAAACTCATAAGAGCATGTGATTGACTCCTAGGACCTTTATATCTCCATACAGGTCTTGTATCCTAAAAATCAAATACCCATTAACCCTACATTGATGGAAAAGAATTAACCTAGTACAAACGATATCAAAATCCGACTCATATGTTTAACAGTGGTGACAAACAACGTCCATAAAATTTGTGTTAATAACAACATGTTTTTTTTATTGAATTTGTTCAAACTCTTCATCTCCAAAACACAAAGATCTGTTTACTAAGTTGCTCGTATCTACAGTTATTTATTTTCTTTCCAAATACTCGTATTTTATGTGTTTTTAGACTTTATTGACGCTTTCTATTTACTGTATATAGGTCTAATCGTTTCCCAAAAGACAAAATGTTGGACTGGTGCAAAATTAAAAGATATTGCAGATGACGTTAAATGGTAGAAAACATAGCGTAAAGGAGTAATAGCTTGTAAACAAGCCATTTCTCTCTCTCTCTCTTTTTTTTTTACATTTTCCTATATATATTATTTTACAGGGACGCCAAAAGGTGTTAATGAATTGTAATGAATTAAGAAATACCATTATGACCGTCGAAAAATGTCTTGTTGATTTCCAACGAGAGGGTCGAGAATACGACAGAAATAATGCGAGGGTACGAGAATATGGCGTTAATACGAGAACTTGATTGTTTTTATCAAACGAGAAAGATGGCAATATCACGAGAGTAAGAGAGTTTGATGATGCGAACGCAAGACATCATCATGATCTTATAGCCTGAAATTATTGACATGACATGAAACCTTATGCAATGAATAAATTAGCTATGAATAAATTTGATCTCGACGAAAGTCGTGCGTTTACGAGTTATTTCGTCCATATCCGGAGAAATTCAATGTACATTTTAAAATTCTAATGTTTGTATACCAACTTAATTCCTGAACAGATAAGTGGTCGAGTGCTGTAGTACGCAAAGGTCCGAAGCAGTCAACACGGTTTCGCAACTGCCAAGAAACCATACCTGATTGACTTTTCAACGTTGTTTTCTTTCCTTTTTTTTTTAAATCAAATGCGTGTTAAAGAAAGTGCATCTGCACGATTCCACATTATTGTGATAAAATATATCTGTCAGCGGATAAACAGTTACAATAGTAACATTCAGTGACCATTGTCATATCTTCCAGTAACAGCTGAAGCGAATCTGGAGAACAACGGTACAGTATCAAGAATATATGAAAGAACGATGAAGCTATTTTATGTACTCATAAGCATGTTATTCTCTGACGTTTTGAAGTAGAATGATGAATAAAATCAAACATGAAAGAAAAGATCGCGCTCGCCTCGAACTCTTGACTTTAAGAGCAGGGAGACGTCGCATTTTCATATTCATAGACATTTCGGTTAATAACTTCGTGCAATTAACAAATATTTACATTTTATTTTCGACTAACGGAATAAAACGAGGAATACCGAAGGTTGGTGTAATTTAAGGCTCTTTCATTTTTCTGGGTAGAAAACATTGTGTAAAATGAAAAGATTGCTTGCTTCAATTTACACAATGTTTTTCCACTGTTTTTTTTTTTTGAGGCGTCAAAAACGTCATTTTATGGGAATGGGTTATAGCGATATCACCTTTGTACTTACGCGTTACTTTCGTTGTTTCGGCGACGATTAACGAGATAATACGAGGATGACATCACAAAAATACGATTGCAATATCACGACAGAAGGATGTGTATGTTGAGAAAACACTTAAGCGATAGTGTCATCTGCGACTCCGATGGTGTTTACACGAGCACACGATGGCGAGTTAACATGAGAACACAATGGAGAGTTAATAGGAGAAAACGATGGCGAGTTAACACGAGAACACGATGGCGAGTTACCATGAAATGACGATGGCCAGTTAACACGGGAACACGATGGCCAGTTAACACGTGGACATAATTGCGAGTTAACCCGTGAACTCGATGACGAGTAAACATGAGAACGCGATGTCGTGTTAACACTAGAACATGATAGTGATTTAACACGAGTAAACGATGGCGAGTTAACACGAGAACACGATGGCGAGTTATCATGAAATGAAGAAGGCCAGTTAACACGAGAACACGATGGCCAGTTAACACGTGGACATAATTGCGAGTTAACCCGTGAACTCGATGACGAGTAAACACGAGAACGCGATGTCGTGTTAACACTAGAACATGATAGTGATTTAACCCGAGTAAACGATGGCGAGTTAACACTGGATCACGATTAAGAGGTAACTTAAGAACACGATGGCTAGTAAACACGAGAACACAATGGCTATTTTACACGCGAACATGCGACAAGTTAACACAAGAACACAATGGCGAGCTGACCAGAGAACACGATGGCCAGTTAACACGAGAACACGATGGCGAGATAACACGAGGAAACAATAGCGAGTTAACGCGAGAAGACGCGAATGCGAGGTAACAGGAGAACACAATGGCGAGTTAACATGAGAACACATTGACAAGTTAACACTGATACACGATGAAGAGAAACACGAGAACACGATGGCTAGTGAACACGAGAACACAATGGCGATATAGCATGCGAGCACGCGGCAAGTTAACACGAGAATACGATGACGAGTTAACACGAGAGCCTCATGGCGAGTTAAGACAAGAAAACGTTTGCTAGTTTACGCGAGAACACGATAGCGAGTTAACACGGGAATACGATAGCGAGTAAACAGGAGAATATGATGGCGTGTTAACACGAGACACGATTCCATATTAACACGAGGGTAAAATTGCGAGTTTACACGAGAACACGATAGCGAGTTGACACGAGAAGTCAATGGCGAGTAAACACGAGAACACGATTGCGAGTTAACACGAGAACACGATGGCTAGTTATCACGAGAACACGATGGCAAGTTAACACGAGAACACGATGGCTAGTTTAAACGAGAACACGATGGCGAGTTAAGATGCGAAAACGATGGAAAGTTAACACGAGAAGACAATGGCGAGTTAACACGAGAACTCGATTGCGATTTACACGAGACCACGATGGCGAGTTGACACGAGAACACGATAGCGAGTTCACACGAGAACACAATGACAATTTAACTCGAGAACACGATGGCGAGTTTATACGAGAAAATGATGTCGAGTTAAGACGAGAACATGATGGCCAGTTAACACGAGAACACGATAGCGAGATCACTACATCTTTTTATGTCAAACTTTTATTGCATCTTACAATCTTATCATGGTGCTCTCGCAATATCATCTCATTGTAGGGTAAACACCATCGTTCTCTCCTTAGAAATCAACAAAAGTTATATTTGCGATTGCTCTAACTGTATACGCAGTATTCGTAAATACGTAATCTAACTAAGGGCAACATTGATCAAACCGTATCTAAGATGCGTTACCTCATATGTCATGAATGCTATCAGATACTTTTCTTACCTCAATTAACGTCTAAATATCGACTCTCGCGATATCATCATCGTACTCTATTGTTTATTTATTCTTATTTATTTATTTTTAATTTCGTTTTTTTGTCTTTTGATGTATTAAAAATATGGATAATGAAGAAATTGCTTGTCACAAGCAATTTCTTCCTATTCATATTGTTTTCCAAAGAAATTTTTTTCTTAGGGGCGCCGAAACGTTATTATGTTGGAATTGGTCAAACTACGAGGTTTCGGCATCCCATCGCCCGTTTGCAGGGACAATGAGTGCTGTGTGTGATTACAACTTGACTAGAATGTTGTGTTGGAATAAATGTCACTAATCAAATGTTATATAGTAATAATAAGGAACGCTAATCAACGTTATTACTGTCATAATTGCGCAGAGAAATGCAGTAAAAGATATTCATTGCCGTTTCTTAACCCTTGCTATGATGAACCCAAAATATTCCTGTTTAGTCAGATGGTAAAGACAAAGATCACGTATGTGCAATCTGATCTTAGTCGACATCTCCTGCTTGTCTCTTTAAGCCAGAGGTGGTCATGAAATGAATAAATAAATAGATAAAAACGAAATAAGAAGAAAGTAAAAAAAGTAAAGGAAATAAGCCCCAATTAGTGCATCCAGTGCTTTCAGCTCTTTGAATCTAATGCTATTCTGTTTTCAGCATGACAAGGGTTAATCTTTATATTTCGCCCTCTTGTTGGTTATTTCTAGCGACCAAATGTGACTGCAGAGCCCCACTTGAGCGTCCTACCCTCGTTCGGCGACCTCGATATACACTTTAGAATGAAAGGGAAACAAAATAACAAAACTTCACACAGACTTTTCTTTTTGTGGTCAGTTTCCAGTCATCCAAAGGTGCACGTTTTGTGCATCGTACATTTGAATTTAGTAGGACAACCGCTTAGTAAAGGCAATTGACCAATCGCTGGCTCCGCCCACTTTTTTGGCCACGCCCATTGACTCCAACAGGAAGTCCCTCTTCGATTTTAAACGGCGTTATTTTGCAAAAGCTATGGCCAGTAGCATGTTACAAAAAATAGAATGATTGACTGACAACCTAAGCGTAGTAACTACAGCTCAGCTTAAATAAGCTGTAGCTACGATGGTTAAATCGCCAAACAAACGAAAACGGTTAGCAAAAATGGCGGCCAATGTCGGAGTTGAATTGGCCTTGCTGAATAACTGATTTGGTTGGTCGGTTGCTTCCTTTTTTGGCAGCAGCGATTGGTCAATTCATAAGGGAAATAAAGCAAGAAGACTTCACCCCATCTCGTCGTGACAAGGGCGGCGAACGTTCTATTAGAGAAAACATTGATATCGATATCCCTTCATTCATGAGGATGACTTCACGCAGACTTTTTCTTTTTGTTGCCAGTCCTTAGTCATCTAAAACTGCCATTGTTGTGCAGCGTAAATTTAGAAAATATGCTAACTATTTAGTAAGACAAACGCTTAATCAGGACATCTTCGTACTTTGATTACATTGACTTTGTGCTACCATGGTGAAGCATTTATGACGAATACGGAGTACGGATATATAAACTATTACTGAAAAATTCAATAAACTTCATTAAATATGTGGGCGTGGAAGGTCGAGCTTATCAGACTTAGAGTAATCATGGAACATTGAACAAGTCTTTTTGAAAATCTTTTCCTCCCATACCGTTGGGTCGATTATGACTAAACTTGGCAGTAATGTTTCTTCGGTGACCCTTTTCATAATTTGTTACTAAAATTTTGATTTGCCAAAAATTGTGGTCTTGGCAGATTCGAAGTTATCAGACTAATGGAAATTATGGAATATTTCTTAGAAAATCTTCTATTCCTAAACCACTAGAACAATGTTTCCCTAATTTGGAAAAAATATTCAGTTGGATAACCTTCTTTAAAAATCTTCTTCTCTCAAACCACTTGGACTAAACTTGGCGAGAATGTTCTGTTCAAAACGTGTTCATGAAAATTTGATTAGTGAAAAATTGGGGATTGGAAAGGCGGGCATAACAGACTTAAAGAAATCAGGGATTATTTCTTCAAAAACTATCCTCCTAAACTTTAAGGAATGCTCCTTGGTTGACCCTTTTCAAAATTTGTTTGTGAAATTTTGATATGTAAAAGTATTTAGACAAGGTAGTGCCGTGCTTATTAGATATAGATTAATTATGGAGTATTACTTTAAAACATCTTCTCCTCCCAAGCCAATAAGTTGGTCTGCACCAAACTTTATAGAATTACTCTTTGAGTAATCTTACCTAAAACTTTGATTTGTAAAAAAATGTGGTTGCGGTAGGGGGTGTGTGGCTAAGCAGACTTCAAGAAATCATGAAATCATTCTTTAAAAATAATCTCCTCCTAAACCATTGGACAATTTGGACTTAACTTGGAAGTAATGATCTTTTGGTGAATCGTTTCAAAATTTGTTCTGGAAATTTTAATATGCAAAACAAATAGGGGCGTGACAGAGCCAGGCTTATCAGACTTAAAGAATTCATGAAATAATTTTCACGTGAGCGATTAAGGGCCATTTTGGCCATCTTGTTTGTTATATGCTATTTGTTATGAATTTTGCTACATAACACCGTTTAAAATCGAAGGCGAACTTCCTGCTGGGCGTGGCTGGCGGAGTCAGTGGGCGGGGCCAGCGATCCGTCAAGTGGAGAACCTACCTTCGTGATCTTCGTACGTTAAGGATCCTATTGCATGACTGTAAACGCCCTAAAATAGAAACTGAATATGTAAGACTTTTCTTAACAAACAGGCACTTCTAGAATGTTTGTGTTTTGCCAGGTAATTTTGTCTGCAGATCAATGCCATATGTCTGTCGAAACAGTTCTATCACCAAAGAGACTTTTATCATGTCATGACAAAAACACGTTTCCGGTTTGAAGCAAAACAAGCATTATTTTTGTTGAATAATCTTATTACCGTGGATCCTTCTTTTTGCTCAACTGGCTGTAAGCCAGCAGGCTATTGCCGTGGCGTAATGTCTGTCGTGCGACCGTTCTTCCGTTTATAAACTATACTTTAGAAATATACTCAGAAATTATTGGTCAGAATTCAACCAAATTTCAAAGAAATTATCCTTTGATGACCCTTCATCAGGTTCTTTCAAAGAATTTTGATCGGATAAAAAATATGGCTTTTATGGGCAGTGCATCCTTATGAGTGAAGGAATATCGAAATAATCTTTTTTCAATAAGATCTCAGATAAATAGAACATTCGACGCCCTTGGTACGACAAGATGTCGGCGGGACTAATTTCCCTACATGACGAAAGCTTTGAAAATTTTCTTTTCAGAAACCAGTTGACGGGTTTCAGCAAATTTCATAGGAATAGTCTTTGGGTGACCCTTTGTCATATTCCTTCAAAATGATTGATCGGGCGAAATGAAAAGGCTTTAATTGGCGGGGCTAATGTCCAGATATGGTTAAAACTTTGAAAATCATGTGTTCCGAAACTGGAGGATCGATTTCAATGAAATTTCAAAGAAACGATTCTTTGATGGCCCTTAAACAGATTCCTTTAAAAACCTTGGCTAGGATGAAAACATGGCCGTAATGGGCGGAGGTAATTTATATAGATGGAATATATTTGAAACCTTGAATATCTTCTTCTCAGAAACGAGTTTACGGGTTTCAATTAAAGTTCAAAGGCAAAATCCTTTGGTGGTCATTTATTAGATTCCTTCATATGCAGGATATAAAAAACGCTTTTATTGGCAGTGCTATTGTTCATATATAATATATAGTGAAAATTTTGGAAAGCATGGTTTCCGAAACTGGAGGATGGTGTTCAATAAAATCTCACAGCAATGATTTTTGTCAGATTTTGTGAAGAAAATTTAAGTATCACTTATAAAGCTTTGGAGGAATGGCCTAATTTCAGGTACAGATCACCTAAGTGGGATGAGTAGCTGGAAAATCGGGAAGGATATAATAGTAGTACTGGGGCAACAAATTCCAGGAATGCTCCAGCTGCCATTATATGACTGTTATACACTTAAAAGTGGCGTTAAACCCCATTCAATTAGTCAGGTAGAGATCACATATTGATTAAAGGGTAGCAATTGAAACTACTTGACTGAGAATGTTTGTTGCACAAAAGAAAGTTGCCTCCCTTATAGTGAGTCATATAAAAGTGATCCCTTCTTTTTTTAAATGGGTTGCCTTCTATGTAAAAAAATACTATCATACTAATTAAATGCGGCGACGTGGGGCGAATCAGGCGCTCAAGAGCCTCTAGTTTAATAATTTTGCGCTCATGGAAATAACAAAAATGTCAGCTATTTAAAATGTTGAACTATGATACACGATAGTAAAATTAAATCATTTACAAATGAACTCGTGAAAGATGATATTTATTTTAAGGCTATACGAAAATAAGGAAGCTATGCAACTAAAATGCACAGTTTATACCAATAAGCATTTGACGCTAACCTTAAATCTACCTCATAATTTGTTACATTCATTATAAAGATCAACAATGTCATTTTTTAAAATCTATCGATCAATGTAGGAATTCGAATCTATCTTTATCTTTGACTTTGAACTTGAAACTTTCCCAATTGATATTAAATTGAAATCTGCTAGTAATGCAGAAAAACTATGAGAAATTATTTTGAAACTATTTTGAAATTAATCAATCAATAAAGGAGTTCTGCTCCGGATAAAAAGCAACATTTGACTTTTGCCTGTAACCTTGATTTTGAAGCTATCTCAAAATTTATTTCAAATGGTACCGTGAAGTACAACTATGTAACAATAGTATGAAATCCACCCTGAAGTAAAGAAGAATATGATATAGCTCCTGGCAAACTCAATATTAACAATTATTCTCTACCTGTGACTTTGAACATGACTTTGAACATGAAGTCAATATTTAATTCATGAAGATTTGCGCTAGTCTGACGTCAGACGGAAGTACGCACGGACGGAAAATGTCATGACGATAAAAGCACCGCTCCTTCAATCAGCGATGGGTAACAAAACACAGTATCAAAATAATGATAATAATTCTATGGATAACATTTTTATTTCCATAAGTTTTTTTTGCGTTCAGCCCTGGATATCAACAGCTAAAAGAATATTTACGGTATATATAACGGTATATTGATAGCAAGTTTTATCTAGGTCAAAAAATCTTTAGAATATACTATACGCAAAATTTCTCATGAATCGGACCCGTGATCTAGATTTATTCTAGCACGTTTCTTTGCATCTACAGGCTGGCAAAATTGTTATCGTGAACTTGTAATCACAGACATACAAAAACACCAGTCTCTCTGAACAGGCATCTCGAGTTGGCCTCTGAAAAAGAACGATAAAAACAGATGTTTTATGATTAGAAGAAATCTCGATTTTTGCTTACAACTTCATTCACTCGTTTTCAACTATTTGACATCCGGCCAATTTTTCTTATTTCATCTGGTGTACTTTCATACTTAATTAAAGAGAGTTATGTTTGTAAATCAGTGCAACTTGCTTGATTAAATGTATTTAACCCACTTACAGGCGAGAAAATTGTACACTTGTCCGAATTGAAAGAATTTGCAAACGATAATTTTAACATCTTGATTTTTTCTCTAACGTAAGAATTTTTTTTGGAAAATGCACAAGTTACCAAGTTTTTCAAAGCAGTTTTCTTGGGCCGTAGAAAAAGCGGGATTGTGTGAAGATGGGTAAACTTATGAAAAGATTTTTCTTAAGGATGTATGAAAATATAAACATATCCACACTGTACGAAGCCTCGAAGCGGATTCATATTGAAGTGTGGTTTGCTTTTTAGTTGCATACGCCAATGGGAATATTTCAAAATATATTCAGGTCTTTTCAAAAGTTTTTGTATCACATCGGCGTTAGATTTCAATTTATATATTCTTATGATATCATAATATAATTATTTTGTCTATTACCTTTTTTTGTAAAAATACGAATACTCTTTTGTCTTTCAGGGTTTTTGTACATACGTCAAATAATTGAGGGACCACTGACCCTCTGAGCCCACTGAGCTCCGATAGGTAGTTACACTTATATATAACAACCGCGTTATTATGGAAAATTTATCACCGTAAACATGCAACAAAATGTAAAATGGTTGGTTGGCGACTTAAACATCGTAACAACAAGTTGAATAAGCTGTAGTTACGACGTTGAGTCCGCAAAACCAACAAAAATGCTTCACTTCAATGTTTGCCAAGGTTGGAGTTCACATTTCTCTTCTGATCTAAATCATCGATTTGATTTCTAGGTCAATAGATTCTTTTACTGATTTAGGCGATTCGTCAATTTTCTTATATGTAACGCATCAGGCTAAAGGGACCTCCCAAGCTTTCCCTAAAACAAATACTTGAGAAGGGATTTCTAGCAAAGATAAACCAGACGTTGAATTTCAAAAAAAATAAAAATAAAAAAAATGAATAAGGTAGAAAGTCCACCGTAGGATCAGAAAATTATCAAAGAACATTTTAACGTCTCGATCCTGGTCATCCTACCCGGAACACGCGGTCTAATCAGGCCCGATCCGTTGCGCACTTCAACCTCGAAGGGGGTACTTTTAAACTCTGCGAGTTTCATAAGTCTAAATCATTTGTAGACTCAAATTCATTTTAGCTAGCAAAGCGTCAGCTTTGATAGCTTAAGTTAATAGGTCTTCTCAGAGTTCAACGAGTTCAAATGCCACTGGAGGCTTAACCACTAAATCTATTGAATGCATAAGCCATAAAAAATAGTTCTTATTCATTTCAGGAATATTGCAAACTCTACCTGCAAATTCATCGCCAAGGTATTCTTAGCTCACTTGAGCACGTGGTGTTCTAGTCGACTCTGATCAGGGTCTTCAAATAAATTGCAAACGACAATTTACAATTTTTGAAAGTTCTAAAGTATCTATATCTCTGGGAAGAAAGCAATGTGGAAAATGAAGAAATTGCTTGTAACAAGCAATTTCTACATTTTCCACATTATTTTCCAGTAATATTCTCTTAGGGGCGAAGGAATTGGCAAACTTCTTGGTTACTTTAACCTGATTTATTTATCATTGTGACCCTTGACAATGAAGAGTACTTAACAGAACCATGCTTTGCTAGCTTACAGTACTTTCAGTAGTTTCATTTCTATTACCAGACGACAAAATCAAAGGAGGACGAGAATTCAAAGTATAAAGAACTTCAATAGTTCTGTCTTTCTGAGTAGAAAATCACGTTGACAATGCAAATGTAGCTTGCTAGTAATAATTTCTTCGTTTTCCACATTGCTTTCTCAACCTTCTTTAGAGGGGTGTCTAAACCCGAGACTGTGTGGTTGTGGGTTAGAGAACGGGGATAATTTTAAAATAACAAGGAACTATTGTTTCAAATGAAATCAAGCTATAATACTATTGATTGGTTGTGATGCTGTCTTTGTTTGAAATATATCATTTATCTAGTTATTATTCCGGTAAAAGATAAATATAAATTCAAAGATATTGCGGCTGACTTTTTTAATTTGATGAAAATCTTAAAAATCTCTGTCTGTTTTGATAGAAAACAAGGTGGACAATGAAGAAATTGCTTGTAACAAGCAATTTCTTCATTTTCCACTATATTTTCCAGACTTTTTCTGAACGCCCTCAAAAAGTTGTATGTAGTGGCAAGTGGTTAAATAATGTTATATAATAAGAATGATGAGATCTTTTCGCTTTATATTTCCAGGCACGTTCCTCTCCGCATTCACAGTACTTTGTGGTGCCCCCACAAACATTGACACACGAGTTAACGCCTTCTGTTTAAATCTCCTCTCTGCATTCCTCCAAATGATTACCTTTATTGTGATTGTCGGCTGGGTATGGAGTATACTGTGGGGAATGAACATGGTCACGCTTTCAAGTAAGTATAAGAATATGTAAACCATGGTGAATAAACACAGTCACGTTTTCAAGTAAATACAGACAATGTGTGTACTGTTGGGAATGAAAATGTCCAGCCTTTCAAGCAATTATAAACATTGGTTTATTGTTTGGAATGAACATAGTCACGCTTTCAAGTAAATATAAACATGAAGTAAACAATGGGGAATAAGCAAAGCCACGCATTTAAGTAAATTCAGACAGTTAGTGATCTGTAGGAATTGAACATGGTCAGACTTTCAAATGATTATAGACATTAGAATGAGCAAGTTCGGATCTTCAAGTAAGTATGTACATTGAGTAAACAATAGGGAATAAACACGGTCAAGCTTTCAAGTAAGTACAGGCAAAAAATGATCTTTTCGGAATGAACAAAGTCACACTTTCAAATAATGCGACATGATCACGCAGTAGCTACATTCAACCTTTTGAGTAAGTTTATGCGATTTCAGTACAATGTTAACATATTCACGCTTTCAATTAAGTATAGACATTAAGTATGTCGTTTGAAAACGACATAGCAACGCTTTCAAATATAGTCTAGCCTTCTTGTAAGTGCAAATATTAAGTATACTGTGCTGAATCAACTTAGACCAGCTTTCTTGCCAGTGCAGACATCATGTATACTGTGGTGAACCAACTTAGTCCAGCTTTCTTGTTAGTGCAGACATTAAGTATACTGTGCTGAATAAAGTTAGTCCATCTTTCTTGTAAGTGCAGACATCATGTATACTGTGGTGAATCAACTTAGTCCAGCTTTCTTGTTAGTGCAGACATTAAGTATACTGTGCTGAATAAAGTTAGTCCATCTTTCTTTTAAGTGCAGATATTTAGTATACTGTGGTGAATGATCTTAGTCTAGCCTCCTTGTAAGTGCAAGTATTAAGTTTTCTCTGCTGAATCAACTTAGTCCAGCTTTCTTTCTAGTGCAAACATTAGTATACTGTGGTAAATCAACTTAGTCCAGCTTTCTTGTTAGTGAAGGCATTTATAATACTATGCTGGATACATTATTTTAGCTTTCGTGTAAGTACAGAAATTTAGAATTCTGGGCTGAATAAACTCAGGCTAGCTTTCATTTAAGTATAGATATCTTGTAAACTGTGGTGAATAATCTTTTCATAGCTTTCATGTAAGTACAGACATTATGTATATAACTAAGAACTGTCAGTATTCAAAAAGTTTAGTACAGTGTATAACTTGTGGTGTGAAATAATTTGTTCATAATTATACGAAAAGAATACCGTGTTTAACTCACAAGCCTTCATTACAAATACGACAAATATTATCTATGTACAGACATTCAAATTTCCATCCTGAAAACGAAAACAAAACAACAATGACCCCTACAAAACTAGTAGGTTCTCGATTTGGTTCACTGATGAGTATCTATGACCCTTATGATGAGCATTGTAGGACCCATATGCTATCCCTGATTACCTTCTTGCAAACTACTGATATTAAAATCTGCCAAAATTCGATATGAGTTTACAACGCGTAGTTATTATCAAACCAATTTTATCTAGTTGGAAAACAAAACAGCTAATTCAGCTGATGTGTATATATATTTTCAAGGTTACTTGTGGCAAGCAATCATTTGATATCTTTGAATACCTTACAACACGTGATGTACTTAGAAACTAATAAAACTTTGTTTGAAGGAAACTCAATAAATGTAGGTATTTTTGAGATAATCTACAAATATCAGGCGAAGAATCGGTACACGTATAAATTTTTCGAGGGCCGCAGCCATAGCGAAGTGGTAATGGGTCAGAATCACAATCATGAAGTCCAGGGTTCGATCCCCGGTCACGGCAAATATCATTTCCGGCATTTGTCTCCCACCAATGGGTGGATAATCGTAAGCCTAAGTGAAGTGAGCAGCTGGAGGCTCGGAAAGGATGTTGTGATAGTACTGGTATCAGAAATACCAGCAATTCATTGTTAGGTGCTCCAGTCGCCACGATATGACTGAAATACTGTTAAAAGTGGCGTTTAGCCCTATTCAAACAAACAAATAAACTTATCGACTTCTAGACGATGACCTTAAATTAATACAGTGGTAGACGACAAACAATATATGCACGCTTTGATAGACTAGTTAGTGAATAAATATCGAAGAGTTGAAATTCTGCTTTTCACGGATTTTTGCTTTTAAGCTTCAAACGCTTCCTTTTACAGTATTGCGAAAAGTCAAGTCAGTGGTACGGACTGCATTATGCGAGAAAGCTTACAGCTCTTTGACGTATTCGACTTTACAGTTGTTAATCTTCAATAAGTGGGTCGAGTTATGAAAGTGAACTGCATAGAGTCGTTTATTGGTTCTTTGTGTACACGTCCTTCAACAGGCACCGTCATAGCGCGTCAGCCTCCTAATCTTCAATCATCGGATGTCGTGGGTTCGATCCCCGGCGGCGGCACATATTCTTTCCGATATTTGTCTCTCACCAATGGGTGATAGTAAACCTAAGTTGGAAAGCAGCTGGAGGCTAGGAAAGGATGTTTTGGAATTACTTGTGTGAGAAATACCAGGAATTGTTAGGTGGTGCTCCAGCCGCCACGATATGACTGAAATACTGTTTAAAGCGGCGTTAAACCAAATTCAATCAATCAAGAGGCACTGGTCACAGTTAAACTAATCTCGTTCACAATGTACTTGTGAGAAGCGTTTGACAAGGCAGCTTGATTTGGGGGTTACAAATACAGGCTTATTTTTAGTTCCCATTTCAGTAGACCACTCAGCCGAGCTATTATGCTGCTATGTTCGTCGTTCGTCAAGTGATTGGGTGCGTCCGTCCGTATATATGTGTAAAATCTAAACCTTCTTCTAAATTTTCTCCTCAGAAATGAACAGATTCATTTCTACCAATTTTCACTAAAATGTTTGGATTGCCCTTAAAAAGATTCCCTGGGAAAATTTTGATCGGATGTAGGTTGGCTTTTAATGGTGGATCTTATTTCCAAATATTGTATATATGGGGCTCCATTGTCTAGTGGTAGGACGCGGAACTCGGGATCGGAGGGTCCCGGGTTGGAATCCTGCCAGGATAATTGGGATTTTTCTGAGCAAAAACTTACTCCTCATTGCTCCTCTCCACCCAGGTGTATAAATGGGTATCTGTGAGGACTGTAAGCCAAAGTGCTGTGTCGACTTGCAATTCAATGATCGGGGGTTAAAGTGCAAAGTCGTTTGATTACGCAAGGCGTAGAAAAAGACTATAAACCTAAAACTTTTTAACTTTTTACAGTATGAAAGTGCGCGGAAAATTGTACCCACAGGACCTTTCTTTGGTTGTACCTTTAATTAACCCCTTTTTCATAGTTTGAGACTTGACCAAATCCGAAGAAGTTGCAGAAGACAACAGAAAGTGAGTGAAACTTTGAAAATTAACCAGCCTACGGAATAGGAAATGTCGTGGAAAAAGAAGAAATTGTTTGTTACAAGCAATTTCTTCTTTTCCCACAATTTTTTCTCAGGTGTAAAATCCCAAGGAAGAAAAAAACAAGAATTTTACAGGAAAGGGTTAAGAATCCTGAACGAATAAAAACGTCGTCTATAAAGGATCGTCAATTACATTTGTATAATGAAAATTGAAATTGTTCACCTCAGAAAGTATCAGGTACATTTTAAACAAATTCTACAATGTTCCTTCGGTGGCCGTTTATTACATTCTTGAAGATATATTTTGACGCATGTACCGCTACGACAGTTTCGAAAGGATTTTACTTGTGATGAATATATTTTAACATGTTTCTTTGGATAAATGTCCTCGCTGCCAACATGATCAACACATGTAAATCTGACAATATAACTCAGGAAGATACCTGATATGTGATCTTACCCATTTAATCTCTGAAAAATCCGATGATATCAACCAAACTCGGACGGTCAATCAAATCTCAAGTATTTAACAAATATTTCTGTTGGCATTATACAAGGGCCGGCTATAATCAATTCTTGTTATTTTCAGTGTATTTCACAAAAATAAGATTTCGTCACACGGTTCAATGTAAATAAGTTATGATTCGGGTTCAGCTCGGCCTCGGGCAAACCCGATCTCGATCTAATTATATATTTTTAATCGGGTTCTTTACTCCATTGGCCGAAGGCCAGCGAAACTGTTGTCATGTCGTTTGTCCGTCGTATGGTCGTAGGTCTGTCTGTCCGTCCGTCAACTTTGACTTTAAAGATCTTCTTCTCAGTACTAAACGTAATTCAACCAAATTTATAAGAAATGAATCTTGGGTGACCCTCTATCAGATTCCTTCAAAGAATCGTATGAAAAATGTGGCTTTAAAGGGAGGTATCGATGTTTCTCAAACCTAGATAAAATTACCAAGTGTCGAAAGATACGATCCAATTTGATAATTAAAATTGAGACAGATATTGTCTTGGCGATAATCTAAAAGGTTTAAATTGGCTTTTTATGGTTATACAGGAAAGGTTCAGCGGAATTCCAGGTTATTTATAGATATCACGGAATTCGGTTGTCGTCGTCGCATGACCTCATTTGCATATGACCCAAGGTCAACGGAAGATGACCAATTGACTAGCGAAGCAATCAACGTCCTAAATCATATGAAATCAAATGGTAAGCGCTAAACTCCGATAAGTGTTTACCGTCTAGCGAACATAATTCCTGATGGCGTAACGATGACGTTGGTTTGATGTAATTCAAACTAAATGCGAGATTCCAACGGTTATTCGCACCACGCGAATAACCCTTATTGTTTGCAACTGTCTAAAAATAGATTTATAGCCTACGTATTAGGGAAATACCCTGCTTTTCTCTGATAAGCGACCTCTGGTTTTCGAAAAACTACTTTTCAGAATATTGCATTCAAATAGTGTATGAAATGGAATGAGAATAATTAAAATCTGTGACATAAAAAAAACATCGACACTTACCTTTAATGGTCGAGCGGAATATCTAATTTTCGTTGTATCTCTATCGTAACGTGATATTCCATTTTTATAAGCTCAACTGGCTCAAAGCCAACGAGCTATTGTCATAGCGTTGTGCCCGTCGTGCGTCCGTGAATGCGTGCGTCCGTCCGTCCGTAAATTTGTACTTAAAAATCCTTTCATCAGAAAGTACAGAACAGAATTCAATCAAATTTCCCTGAAATGATTCTTAGGTGACCCTTTATCAGATTCCTTCAAAGAATTTTAATCGAATGAAAATCATTGCTTTAATGGGCGGGGCTAATTTCCGTATATGCTGAAAAGTTTAAAAATCTTCTTCTCAGAAACCAATTGATTGATTGATTTCAACTAAATTTTACAGGAATGATTCTTGGCTGACCCTTTATCAAATTCCTTCAAAGATTTTGATCGGATGAAAAACATGGCCTTAGTGGGCCTGGCTAATTTGCATATATGGTGAAAGCTATTAAATGTTTTTTCCTTGAAACCAGACGATGGATTTCAACCAAATTTCACTTGAAGGATTCTCTGGTGACTCTTTTCAGATTCCATCCGTTAATTTTGATTCGTTGAAAATATTCCTTTTACGGTTGTGGTTTATGTCCATAATCATATGGTATCCAGTGTTGTTTTAGCTCACCTGAGCACAACGTGCTCAAGGTGAGCTATTGTGATCGGTAATGTCCGGCGTCCGTATGTCCGTCTGCCCATCTGTCCGTAAACAATTATTAAAATTCTTCTTGTCCTAAACCTTAAGGATATGAATCCTTTTGATGATTTCATAGAATACATGTTACTGGCCATAAACTTTGCAATATAACGCCGCGATCCGCCAATCAGCTTTCTTTCATGTGATGTCTTTTAAAGCTGGTAAATATGACCATTTATTTTACCATGTACATATATATTCTTTATTTTAAACTTAAAATAGTATACCTTGTTGACCTCTGCTTGACAATATCTTTTTTTCAGATATTATTTTTTTGAAACTCCTGGAAGGTCGCTTTTTGCTTGAAAGTCACTGTTATTACTGTTTATTATTTAACTATAAAAGAAATGGATTAAAATCTGGCCATCTAATAATACAACTCGACAGAAAAAAATCCATATTCGGCGTGTGCCAAAAACCGTATTCGTCGAGTACCGGCAAACACGGACTACTTTTTTTTGTACGACGTTCGGGGTTTTTTTTCGGAAAGTTGGTTATTTATTAATCATTTAAGAGAATTTTTTTAATGTCTTGTCCTAAAGGTATATAATAAAAGGAATATTACAACAGTGTGTACTTCTATTTGTTGTTATCGTGTTCTCGAAACGTGTGTAGGTATTTTTATAATAAATGAAACCTACACACGATTCTCTAACACGATAACAACAAATAGAAAAAGATACTGTTGTAGTATTCCCTATGTATTTTCAGTGAATTGGGGAGAGGACAAGAAGACCTCCTATTATTGTCGGCGACAGAGTAGTATTGACGTACCTTGAAAATGAAAGTGATGAAGAGACTGACAATCGTGTGAGAAAGAAGATTCATCGATGTATCCATGTACCTCTATTTCTCATTCTATCGTGGATGAATTAGCTATCTTTATACTCTCGTGCATTCTTACGACGTCTTTAAGCCTGTGAATGCATGTTAAACGACAACGAGGCACGAAGCCTTCATGAAAAGAATGTTGAAACTTAGTTATGCGTTGATTATAATTGTTAATGAGATAAGACATCTTGGTGAAACCAGACTAGCCTTCGAATGTTCATTTTGATGTGCAAATTGTAAAATGATTGCAGAAAGTATTAAATTGTGGTGAGAATCAAAGAGGGTCCTGCAATGTGAAAGAGAAATCTCTGACTGTTAGATATTATTTGTTAAACTTAATGTATGTAGAGCGTTTCCGTTAGAAAATGTGTAACCATTGCTCATCCATTAATTCACAAAAAGTGAATTAGAAAGTCTAGAGAGCAAATGATTTTCTCACTTAAGCTTTACCTGATTATTTTATTCATTGTGGTATTATACTTAAGAAAAATGATGGAAAAGAAGAAATTGTTTATAACAAGCAATTTCTGCTATACCCAGGGTTAAGCATGACACTTGCTTATAGTTAGATTTTATTGACCTGACGGATCGTGACCTCTATTTGCATAATAACGCGTTTGACCTATTGTCTTCGGTATTTCTCGTTTTATTCCATTAGTCGAAAATAACATTTAAATATTTGTTAGATGCACGAATTCATAAACCTAAATGTCCTAGAATGTGAAAGAGCGAAGTCACACTACACTTTAAGTCGGGCGTTCGAGGCGAGAGCGAACATTTCTTTTATGTTTGATTTTATTCGTCTACTTTTTTATCATTTTACTTCAAGACATTCAGAGAATAACAGGCTTATTTGTACTCAGTACCGCACATAAAACAGCTTCGTCGTTCATTTGTTTCTTCACGTATTCTTGATACTGTACCGTTGTTCTCAAAATTCGCTTTAGCTATTATTGGAAGATATGACAATGGTCTCTGAATGAGATTATTGTAACTGTTTATCCGCTGACAGTACATTTTATCACTGTAATGTGGAATCGTGCGGAGGCACTTTCTGTAACGCGTATTTGATTAAAAAGTGATAAAAATCAATCAAGTGTGGTTTCTTGGCTGTTTCGAACCCGTGCTGACTGCTTCAGGCCTGTGCGTACTACACCACTCGATTACTTGTCAGTTGAGGAATGAGGCTGATATACAAACATTAGATATTTAAAATGCACATTGAATTTAGCCGGGTATGGACGAAATAACTCGTTAACGCACGACTTTCGTCGATATCAAATTTATTCGCAGTTAATTTATTCATTGCATACAGGTCGAGTCCCGTCAATAATTTCAAGCTATACTAAATGACAAAATTTTCGAGTTTTAGAATATAAAAAAATATGCAGAGGACGATTCAAAGCTTGTGTAAATTGAAAAATGGGTGCCAGATAAAGTAGAAAGACTGTGAGAAATGAAGAAATCGCTTGAAATGAGCACTTCTTCCATAACTCACAGTGTTTTCTACAAGAATATGTTCTTAGCTCTTAATAACGAGGAATTGTGTGGTTGTGAGTTAAATATCGTGATGAATGAAATGGTGTTTGTAAATAATAGCTTCGAAATTTATGCCTGTATTGTTAAGCAACAATTTTTATATATAAATGACTTAATTTTTAGGTTCGTCTATCAAAAACGGGCGTTTTTATTGCTCGAAAAAGCTATTCATGCCTCCATGAACAAAATTTCGAGTACACAGCCATTTTCTATGCTTCCGCACAAACTCGTTTCATTTTTTGCTTTTTTCTCACGATGCTTTTAAATTACAGGAAACGAAGAGAATATTGTTTTGTTTTCATGGAAGTATGAACCGAAAAAACCTAATCACCCTTCGCGTATTCATACAGTGTGATTAGTTTTTTCGGTTCATACCTCCACGAAAACAATAACAACAACAACGAAAACCAAACATTCTCTTTACACAAAAACAACAATAACGAGAACAACATACAAACAAGCAAAATAAATAAATAAAAAAATAAAAAAAATAAATAAAAACAGACTTGCATGTATGAGTCACCTTACCAACAGAGGTCTCGTTATGAAAGAATCGTAGTGTTTAAGCTTGGCTTTGCGGTTGAAATTTTAGATTTAAACTTTTATTAAAACAAAGACACTCCCTTCATTTCTTACAATTCAATGCTATCAAGCAAAACAAAGCAATCATTTTACTAGTTACGTGCCCATATTTGTTCAAAGAAGTATTTGATAAACACCCTTGAAACTTAAAAAACGAAACTAAAATTAAATCATTCGCTACACGTTCCATTTGAACCTTTGTAGTTTAATTAAAAATGTAGTTATCTTTTATTATTTGTTCGGAATTTAATATGGTGAATTTATTTACTGATAGTCAATCGTGTTACTGAACGCATGTCTGGCCCAGCCCACTGACCACGGCAGGACGTTCAACTACGATATAAAACGGCGTTTAATTAACAAAAATTAAGGCCAGTAACGTGAATCTAAAGGGGACTTGTTGGTTGGCGACCTAAACGTCGCTCGAATAGGCTGCAGTTTTAAGGTTAAGTCGCCAAAGCAACAAAATGCTTCACATGAATATCGGTAAATGTTGGAGTTCAAAATTCACTTCCGGTCTAAATGAATGGTTTGATTGGTCGTTTGATTATTTGGTTGACAACCACGATTGATCAATTTACTATGATGTACTACTATTCAAAAATAGGTCTTGTATGATATAAAAATATGTAGCATAAAATATATTTAGCATATTTCTACGGTATACGGTATTTTTTAGCGAATTCTTTAACTATTCAAAAGCTTATGCTTTTTTGATTATGGTCGCTTTATAACTGGTTGCATAAAAGAAGTGGACGCTTAAGTAAAATTGACTGTATAACACTTACACTGCTGTTTTTCTGCTTGACAACAAAATTCATACCTTTATTTTCATCTGAAACATGACAGGATTGCTTTAAATGAAGATAATAAACCTATTAATTTTCCCAAATTAGGCGGTTAATGTTTGTTGAATGTTGTATTAAACGATGTTCATGAACCGAGTGTCAAATTAAAATTATTTATCCTGTACAGTTTACAGACGTGTTACTTTGTTTGCCATTTTGTGTTTGAGTGTGTGTGTGTTTGTGTGTGTGCGTGTGTGTTTTTTTGAAAAAGCGATTATGGAAACACGAGAAAAATATCCGTTCATTGTTTAGTTTCAACCCACGTTCGGTGTGAAGAATTCCATGGCCCCGCCCACTGACTCCTTGGCCCCGCCCATCGACTCCAAAAGGAAGTCCCGCTTCGATTTTGATCGGCGTTATTTTGCAAAATTTATGGCCACGAGCATGTTACAAATAGGTATAATGGTTGGTTGGCGAACTAAACGTCGTAAATACAGCTTGAATAGGCTGTAGTTACGACGTTTAAGTAGCCAACCAAAGAATGCTTCACAAATATGGCGTCCAATGTTGGACTTGAAACAGAACTTCTAGTCTACATGAATGATTTCATTGGTCGACTGATTGTTTGATTGACAGCTGCGATTGGTAAAGTACGGATATACCAGCTTTCTTCCGCTCATATAATATATACAACACATTTTCATCTTTTTTTTTTGGTCCTCTATAAACGCTGTATGGTGCTCCTTGGGTCCCACCCTACTTTACAAAGAAACAAAGGAGATGGAATGGGAAAGGATTAATATGTTTAACCTAGACCTGAAGAATAACTGACTCATTCTCGTTATACAGCGGCTAAGTAAACTGATATTTTAAGATGCGGACTTAAACTCGTGTCTTCCCAAACTTAGGTTAATTTTTGTTTTGGAATAAATTAAACTATGGCCATACAACTTGCCCTTACTATGTTTAAAAGTTGGATCATCATTTGAATTATCACGTTAATAATTCACTGAGAAAAAAAGGAAGAAGAAAAAACCGAACGGACGAGTTAGAAACCATCATGACGTCATTCGAAAGAGCTAGGTTACACAAAAGTAAAAATAGCGTACATCTGAAAAAAGTGGGTTATCAAAGACCCGAATAACCAGGATTTCTTATATAGGCATATTCTGATCGTTTAAACGTAACGCCATATTGCTTGTTTTTACTAGGATATTACTTATTCAGAGAAACATCCCGAAAAGACACGCTTCCTTACTACAAGTGACTTAAGACAGTTTCCTTTTCCTTGAATATTTACAAAGGAGTGACGGGTGTAAAGTATTCACCACGCTTATCACCATAACACACACAAAATCCTCAAATTTAACGTCCTTTGAACGGACGTCATTGTTACAGTTGTGACGCCCAACTTTTGACGTTACGTCTTAGCATAAATTATACAAAATCCTGTTTCATGTCTCTGACCATATATCTGCAAACTAATGCTTCATGATATCTCAATCAAACTATCTTAAGTGAGATCAGGGGACGTGACCACAGATCCGTCAATTTTAATCAAATAGAAATTAATTTCTAAAAATAGAAACACTTTCCTTCTTTCTGCATACTAGATCGAAACATTGGGAGGGGGGGGGGAATCAAGAAATGATGAGAAGGTTAATCAATTATTGACGGCTTGTTGGTCACGCCCACTTATTCCGCTGGCGACTCAACCGGCTCTTACAGGAGATTTGACTTAGATATAAAACGACAATATTCTGCATAACGTATAGTCGGTAACATAAAAAGATAAATAATTAATTGGTGACAAAACGTCGTAGCTATAGTTTGAATAGGCTGTTATTGTTACGTTTAAGTCACCAAAACCACACAAATGTTTCACATAAATGACAGCCAAGTTGGAGTTGAAAGTTCATTGCCGGTATAAATGTATGATTTCATTGCAGTCTGTCAATTTGTATTTGATTGACAGACGTTATCCGTCGAATCGGGGAAGGGCAACTCACAATGAATGATTAAACAATGGGAAATAATGAGATTCGTCAAAGTTAAACGAAACACGACGAAACAAAATGCAACATCGATAAATAAACAAAATAACAAGTAATTTACAATTATGGTAATATTGGAGAGTTTTTGGAAATATTCAGGTTTGGTTTTGGCTCGAAACCCGATGACTTTTCCAATGTACACATTGCGTTTCAAAAATACTTAACTCATTAACATACGACAAAATTTACGACACAATTTTGGACTGGTCCAAATTGTGTCGTATGTTAAATTTATTGCAGACGACAAAGCAAATTTAGGTTTAAATTGAAAAATAAGGGTCATATGAGATAGAAAAGGATGTGAGAAAAGAATAAATTGCTTATTTCAAGCAATTTGTTCTTTTCTCACAATGTTTTGCAAACCTATATTTCTTCAGTGCGTAAAAACGTTTTGTCTGGTTGTGGGTTAATTGTTTTTATATCTTGTGACTCGGAGAACCAATAAACCCTAAGGGGAGTTCTATTACTTGAATCCTAAACAAAATTTACTATCTTTTATGTATAATTTAATTGTTAGTTTCGTTTATCAAAAACGAGCATTCTGATTGGTCGAAAAATTTAATTCATACCAACATGAACAAAATTTTGAGCACACAGTGATTTTGTATGCTTCCGCATAAAATAGTCCCATTCAAAAAGGTATCAAAATGTGTACAGCTATTGGTTTTTTCGCTCGATGCTATTAAATTATAAGAAATGAAGAAAATAATTTTTGTTTTCATGGAGGTATGAACCGAAAAACCTAATCACACAATGTATGAATCCGCTTCGCGTATTCATACAGTGTGATTGGTTTTTTCGGTTCATACCTCCATGAAAACAAAAAAATATTCTCTTCATCTCTTAATAATATAAAATTTATTTCTTATATTCATTTGTTTTGAAGTAAGTGCGCACGATGCAGAAAATGCTATTAAGACATCATCAATTTACGGACATTTTAGTTCCGAAATAATGGCCCTCGCGTGATTCAACCTCTAAATACTACATGTTTGTCGTTGCCTGGTTCTTTATTAAGGTTAGAATTTTCATCAACAATAACGAAAATATAGTGGCGATTTCTATGTTTTATTCACTGAAAATAAGTAACAATGCCCTCAGAAAAGGCTTTGGTAGCTTAATATTTTTTTTTCGCGATTTAAAAAGAGGAAACTCTGTCAAAAATAAACAATTTTAATATAATTTTGTTCATTTGGTCACGCATCTTTAATGCCTTTTGGCCTTATTAAAAGTTAAAGTTTTGAATTTCCTGGTTGAGCTTTAAAACCTGAAAAGTAATATAGAAAATGTATGATAACTCCGTGCTCCATGTGCAACCCCATTCTGTTCTAACGAGCTTCAATGAATCTCTAGACAAATCGAAGTAAGTTTTGTTAGTCATAGCGTTTCTGTAATTTTATTTAATGTTATTAGACATGTTTACACAAAATACTATTTTATCGGGTTTCAATAATCAAACTTTACCAATGGGTGATTTACCCGTAAAACAAACCTAATTCACAAACGATTGCTACTTTAACATTACTTATTTAGCAAATGTTGTATATCATTTTTGATTAAACAAGAAGCGACAGAGTAATAGTTCAACGTCATGCTCGTAAAAATGTTTACATCTACAACATGCCGTGAAAGCCTTATTTTAGAAAACAGTGTATTTTTTTAACTGGCTTGCATATAACAGTCATGTTCCTAATAACAAATCGCGGCTATAGATAAAAGAAAAAAAAAATAAAACAAACAAACAAAAACAAAAACACACACACACAAAAAAAAAAAAACACACACACAACAAAACCACTGCCAATGAAATCAATCATTTTGATCGGAAGGTGAATTTGGCTGCGATTTAAGTGAATCAATTTTGTTTGCTTGGCGACTTAAATGAGGTAACTACAGCTAGTTCAAGCTCTGGTGACGACGTTAAGGTCACAAGCGGAAACTTGTGCCTGAGCCTATGGGCGGGGTCAACGTTGTAAGTGGGCGGAGCCAGCGATTGGGCAACTGTCCGCTTATTTAATGACAAATAACCTGCCAACAATCGCAGTCGCATATAACCCTCTTTAGAAGTCCGAAGAAAGAGAATTACTGTTATGTTTAGGAGTGACCTCGCTGAAATATACTCCCAGATCATTGTAGGGTAGAATAAGTTCTTTTACAAACGAAAACTGTGTTTTAAAGAATAAGATGGTAACCCACATGCTTTAATGCTCCGCTATTTAAGAGTTCAGCATTGACTTTTATATTTGTGTGGGATTTATTTTTTCCCCATGGTTGAGTCTAATGTATATTTGTGTGGCACCCAAACTAACCGTACTTTTTTAATCCATTCCCACACAGTGACGCCTTTTGACGCCCCTCAAGAAATGCAATTTGGTAAACATTGTGTAAAATGAAGAAATTGCTTGTGACAAGCAGTTACTTCATCTTATACAATGTTTTCTATCAAGAATGTTGAAAAATTCGAAACTTCATTAACTTTATATTGTCGTCTGCAACTCCTTTCAATTTGGACCAGTCTAAAATTTAGCCGTCTGGTAATGGGCTAAGATTGAAAAATGACGCTGATATAGTTAAAAAATAAATTAACTATGGCCTATGAATTTGAGCCTCAAAAAACAGAACCATGAAGTAAGATGAAGGAAGTACTAAAATGTCATGTTAACGAATGTTATTGAAGCAGATTCAACATGATAATAATGTAATTTCTATATAGAACATTGAAGGCCCAAATGGGTTGGGTTCTGACTCTGTGTGATAGTCTTGTATCCAAGGGAAATAATAACTGTTTGGCTAAAATTGTTCATTATACCAGGTTACCTCCCTTAAAACACAGGGGGCACAATATGCATTTATTGATTGAATGGGGTTTAACGCCGCATTTAACAGTATTTCAGTCATATCGCGGCGGCTTGAGCACCTAACAATGGATTCCTGGTATTCCTCACACCAGTACTGCCACTACATTCTTTCCTAGCCTACAGCTGCTATCCTACTTAGGTTTACGACTATCCACTTATTGGTGAGAGACAAATGTCGGAAAGAATATGTGCCGCCACCGGGGGTGCACAAGATGATGTTATGAATGAAATACGCTGTCTCCAGTAGGCCTTTATTCCTTTTTTCCGTATAACTTTACGTGCTCGAATTGAACTTTGCGTCGCCTTTCTTTGAATAAACTTTAGTCGGCAATTTACTCTACTTTATGGATCGCCGGCCACGTCCGCAGTTCCGACAGGAAATTTCACTACGAAATTTGGCAAAATTTATGGCCAGTATAGCATGCAGCTGAAATGAAAAATGGTTTGTTTGCGACCAGTATGTCGTAACTAAAGCTTGAGGAAACTGCGGTTACGGCGGTTAAGTCGCAAAACCAACAAAAGTGCTTCACATAAATGTCGACCAATGTTGGATTTCAAATTTCACTTCCGGTTAGAATGATTTGATAGGTCAATTAATTTTTTGATTGACGTTCACGATCCGTAAATTAAGAGTGTGTATGTAACCCTACACTCTGAGATCGCAACCACAGGACCTGATTACATGTGCTGTGAGCAAACAACGTACACTTATCCCGACATGGTAAAATGACCAATTATGACGACTTACGTTTTTGAAATGTACTGTGAGAAAACCTCGTTTATTTATTTTAAAACCGTAGTAGATTGCTGCACTGTTGGTTTTAACCCATTCCAACATCGTGACGCTTTTTGACGCCCCTCAAGGAAACCAATAAGGAAACATTGTTGAAAATGAAGAAATTGCTTGAAAAAAAAAACAAACAAACAAATTCTTCATTTATCAAAATGTTTTCTACTGAGAAAGACAAAAAAATCATGGACTTTACCTTGTCTTCTGTAACTCCTTTCAATTTGGACCAGTCTAAAATTATCTTGAGTTGTAATACGTTGACTGAGTTAATCAGCTTTCCGTTGCACAACAAAGAAAGTGAAATGCTATTTCAAATAAAGACTAAAATATTACATCGGGGTTTGGTCTAAGATTGTTTCTCCCGGGTTCAGTATTAGTTTTCAAGGTTATGTAGCTATGAAAGTTGTAAGAAGTTTGAACTGATATAAAGTGAAGAAATACAGCGAATATATATTTTTTGTTTTTTTATTGAGATATCAGCCTAAAATCTTATTTACACTGTATGAGTACGCGAAGAGGATTCCAACATAAGTGTGATTAAGTCTTTAGGTTCATACTTCGATGAAAACATAAAATATTCTCTTCATTTCCTATAATTAGATGCCACAAAGCAACCAAAAGCAAATATTTTAATAGTTCTGGATAAAATTTAATGGATCTACTTTGTGCGAAAGCAAATATTAGTTGCGTACGCAAAATTTCGTTTGTAGAAGTAGGAAAAGAATTCATTCAATCAAAACACTTGAATGTTGATAGACGAGACTAAAACAAAATTAGTCCAAAATTGACTTCGAAACAGTCTAAAGCTACGCATACACGTACAAAACTATCATGTTATGTAAAGCAACAAGTAAAACAACAAGTTTTCGATCATTGAAAAGATCTGAATGGCGGTCACCCCTTTTACAATCCATGCTAACAATTTTCATTTATTTCCCTTTTTTGATCATTACCAAACATATTCTCTCTAAAACGTTACCGAGGTAACGTTTTGAAAGATCAAGCTCGTTTATTCCTATAATTCTATAGTCACAAAACTTATTCGAAAATCCTTATCATAAGATTATTTTAATCACAAAGACTACAATATCAAATCATCCGATTCCTGTTTAAATGAGGATAAGCCACAATTAGAAAAGAAGACAGCTTAAAATAGCAGTATTCTTTTTTAATAATTGTACATGTAATAAAATCATGAAACAGAGAAAGTTATTCTAACTCGAGGAAAACTCGGCATTGTTAAACCATTCTCACACAGTGACACTTTCTGACGCCTCTTAAGAAATAGAGTAACAAGCAATTTCTTCATTTTATGCACGGTGTTTTCTACTCAGAAAATTGAAAATAAATTCTTCTATGTCACAAACTTAAAATTGCCATCGGCAACCTCTTTCAAATTAGGCCAGTCTAACATTGTGTCGTCTGGTGATGGCTTAAAGTGATAATAATTCAGCAAAGCCTCTCTTTTAATCTCTTTTACAAAGACACATTAGATGAAAGTGGTGGTGAACACTAATGCATTGTCCTGGCTATTGCACAATCAATATATTCGTATACACCGGAAGTACCAGCAATTTCTAAGGGAGATAATGAAAACTGATTCGGATAAATATGAAGCACACCAAGAGAAAAAGAAGCATACATATATGTTGATAAACTTTGTATTGATGGACAAATGTATCGTGAAAAACAACCGGAAGTGACTAAGATTCTAGCGGAAGAGTGCTTAGCTATGTTAGCTTGAATGTCAATCTCCAAGCGGAGTTTTCGTTCACCACTCTTTCTTACACCTCGGCCATTGGCTAAATGACAAGATTCTTGTCAAACCAAAAAATGATATATATTTTATTTTTTTGTTGTCTGACAAGAAATAAATCTTTAATGACATAATAATTATGGTTCAAGCTTTATTACATGAGCATGCTAACGGATAAAAACTCATATTCATGCTCCATGTTTTTAATTTGAAATCCGTTGCGTTTTATGGTGCCATTGGACTTAATGGTGACGTATTGAGGCTATTTACCGGGCAAATTATAGAGCTGAATGGGGGAATAAGCAGAATAGCAAGAGGGTGGTTGAACGTTTGTTTTAATAGGACTTAACGCCACTTTTAGCGTCATATTATGGTCATAGAAAATTCGATAAAACCTTTCTCATGAACATAGTTTATATCATTTTCACGCTTTTATTAGAATTGAAATGGATATTTTATTTTTTAAGAGAAATTCAAGGATCTGGTATACACAATGGCACTCAGTTACCAGCTTTGATATGTTCTCCAACCATGTTCCTGTACAATTTGATCATATAAAAAAGATCCGTAATTAATGATCAATATACTGGGGCTTTATTACTGGTGGGCACCAGATCACAAGAACGAATGTAGGCCTATATATGATATAATGCATGATATAGACTCCTTATAAACTCCCAATAAACCTGAATAACTGACCAATCGCTCTTCCTGTCCACTTACTCCTTTGGCTCCGCCTATCAACTTCGACAGGAAGCCCGTTTCAATATTAAACAGCGTTATTTTGCTAAAATACATGGCCAGTACCATGTAACAAATGGTTAGTTGGCGACCTATACGTCCTAATTACAGCTTGAATAAGCTGCAGTTACGACGTTTAAGTCGTTAAGAAATGAGTTCAATGGTCAACTGATTATTTGATTGATAACCGCGTTTGGTCAATTGAATGACTACAGATGATGTTGCTGTCTATATTTGCAAATTATTTATCTTCAACAGGTAATAAATGTTTCGAAAAACATGCAAAAGGAAACATTGGATCACTTGAACCGGACAAAAAAAAAAAAAAAAAAAATAAATAAAAAATACTAATAATAATTATAAAACGATCAAAAAACAATTTGTTTAGTTCAAAGTTTTATAAAAGTAAAAGTGAATATCTGAAATCTTTGAAAAGTTTTAATATATTATAACTCAAAATAGTTTGCTTACTGAAAAATAAGAATATCAAATGAGTTGAAGGAGAGCTAAACGTAGGCACGATAGGAATTTAACAGGTGATATGTCAGAAATGCGTAACAATATATCGAGGGTTTAGAGCAAAAACATAGTATGGGTCTATACAATGTATAGACCCATACTATGTTTTTGCTCTAATCCCTCGATATTCAGTGATTTATTTGAAAATGTTAAAAAAAGCATTAGCTTTCCGATTTAAGGACCCTTTGATAAGTCGTCTGCAGGTTCTTTGAATTAGGACCAGTCTAAAATTTGAGATCGGAAATGGGTTAAGACATTGTCACCGAATTTAGATAAAATCCCTAGCCCATTGAGTGAAGAGTTTGGTAAAGATTAAAAAGCTTTAAAAGAAAGTTTTAGATTTTTACCGTTTCAAAATAAGACACGCGATCAAATATCCTAGTAAAGGTAAATCGCGTTCGGGCGATAACATTATGTATGAATATTTAATGGGGGGAATCGATGTTTAAGACAAACACCTACATTTAATTTTCAATAATTAACTAAATAATCGATGTTTCAAAATCACGGTCTAATTCACAAAAAGGCGGATTCTTCAGAACCAGACAATTCTAGAGTACACTCATAAGTTTCTTTGCAAAACGTTTTATTACATTGATTAACAATCGATTAAAAGAATAGATAGACGAAAACAACATCATAATGGGAGAAAAGTTTTGTTTTAAACTATACTTTAGTCTGTGTTGTTGTTTTATAGATGTAATTTAACACTAATACGTTCCTCACACCTTTGCGTATCGACTCGCGTAAGCGTGGTGTATCACGATAAGAAAGGAACGCCGTGACAACGTAGCAGGAACGCGGGTTTACGTAGCGCATACGCCTCGATACGTAGCATGATCTCCTCGTACGCCGAGGGTCGACGTATTTTTAAGTGTGCACTTAAAAATGCATAGCACGTACGTGACAGCTCTGATACGCCACGCTTACGTAGTACATACGCCGTAGAAACGAAAACAACGTAGCAGTTACGTAGCGGGAACGTAGCTCTTACGAAAAGCTAATCATGCCGCGTACCACGGCGTAAGCCCGCGTATGCGTGGCGTTTGTGTGGCGTATGTGCGACGTAAACCGCGTTGTCACTACGTTTTCTTGGTTTTGATTTCGTAACCACGGCGTAAGAGCTACGTTTGTACGGCATATCTCGCGTTCATGCTACGTACGTGTTACGTATGTTTCGTTTCTATTTCGTTGCAGCTGCGTTGGTGTTGCATTGTCAGAGTTTCTATGGCGTTCAAAGAGTTTCTGTCTGAATAGCGCCATAGTACCAGTATCCTTGGTCTGCTCTCATTATTTCCAAAGTCATGGACCAAGAAGATTATGATGTTGCTGTTGTCGGACTTGCCAGGACATTTTGCTTACAAAAACAAACTGAAACAGCTAAGCTAAGATCTAGAAGCAACAGCTGGCATTTCTCTCTTCCCCTTACCACGGGTTTTTGACTTAGGTGGCATCTTCGGCTGCTTTCTGATGAATGACTACAACGACGTGAAATAAACAGTTTTATACCCCAAAGTAAACAGTAAACGTCGTGATTACGCAGCAGCAACGCCGCGCAAACGAATGGAACGCCGTGCTTACGTAGCGGTTACGCCGCGACAACGCCTTATACGCCACGCTTACGCCTCAGAACGTTGTACTTACGCCGCTGGATCTCAATACAAACACGGGAACGCAGCAGGAACGCCGCGGAAACGCCGCAGGAACGTATTACATACGTCATACCATTGAGATCGAACAAAATACGCCTTTTTCATCGGCGTTAGATCCACGTAAAACATTTTTGGCTCAAACGCCGCAGATACGCAAAGGTGTGAGAGCAGCATTAAGGATGAAACAGGTCGATTTTCACTGTTAATCGATATTCAAATTCAATTATCACGTATTTTCTCAAATTATTTTCGGTGAAGCACTTTATGCACAGTAAATGAAAATGTGAGGAACCAATGTATATCATTAAGGGAAACTATTAGTCTTGTCAAGTAAAATCTCTTTTACAGAACAATGCTTTTTAACAATGTTTGGACTAACCCTAGTTCTGCCAATGCTAAAATATCTATTCCAATATTTCACCCTCGTTTGGTTGATTTTTTTTGTCCGAATTAAGATTGTCATCACATGAGCTATTCACAGAACATGGAAGATATAAAAACAGTCAGCGAATATCTATGTAGTAATCTGAAGAAACAAAAGGCGATTTCTTTTTTGTACCTAAAATTCTGGTTTATAACCACTTGAGAAAACTATACATAAAATCATATTTCTATAAGTAGCCAAGTGTTTACAAGCTTATAGAACATTTCAATAGTGACGAACTGTCAGTTTTGAATAATCTGACACAATATTGAACCAAAAGCTTTCAAGCTAAAATAGTTCATAATATAAACATATTACTTAACTACTGAGGTATTTAAACCTATGTATTTAAATGGAATAAAATATTTAAAGCATCTTTTGTCACAATATGAAAATGCTAACAAGGATAAACAGTAAAACCTCGATATATTTTAAGTTGTTAACTAATAATGTCTTGTTACACTGTACACGTACTATGAATTGACGAAAAACAGTAGTGTGCAAGTCAAAGAACCTAACTATTGTATTGCATTAAATATTGAATTGAATTCCTCGACACAAACATTGCAAAACCTACATGCACCAAGCTAAGCTTTAAAGTTTTTACCTACCGCCTAAATATTCTAAAAGCTCGACCGTCGTCCATCCATCCTGCGTCCGTCAATTCATCGGTCCTTCCGTCACAAGTTTTGATAGGAGCATATCTCTGAAAGTGTCATAGCTATCAACTTTTTTATCAAGTTTAAGGATGGATCTGAGTGGCAAGAAATGCAATGCAGAAGAACTACAATTGTGCCTGGCCTAATTATTTTAGTTGTTTCCTTTTTAACCTGAATTTCTGTAAGGAGCATATCAGAAAGTACATAAGATGTCAACCTAAACTTCATGGATTGATACAGGGCTCGTGCTTGACTCATAAACCAGAGTTTGGGCCCTGAAAGACCTAAAATATCCTGTCTTTGGCCCTTATAATTTCTCTCGGGGTCGGGGGTAATTACGTTGTGAGAAATGCCTTAGGTTCAAAACTGAATCTACGCACAAGTGCAAACAACATAGATAAATATTCAACTCATAACTTTAAAAGAGATTTAGAGTAAGTAAATCAACCAAGAGTCTGTTGACAATTAAAACGTTCAAATTGTACTAAGAAGCAAGCAGTAACTCTTGCTTTGTTAATTTTGAGTTATTTTTATTTGCTAATTCTAATTTCTTTAAAAATGTCCAGAACACAATACCGAACGTTTGGTAGCAATTAGCTTTAAACTTCATGGATAGATAAATTTTATGGAGACGAAGTGCTATGCAAAAGAACTGTTGAAAATCACGTTTCAACGAAAGACAATGCATAGTACCATTACAAATCATGAGCCAGTTGCAGTTATTTACCATCTTGAAATCCAGACAACCGTCCAGGAAAGAATTGTACCGCTCCCTAATTGACGGATCGCCGTCAATCAAAAAGACAATTGGCCAATCAAATTATTAATTCACGACTGAAATGAATGTTGACCTCAGGCATATATGTCAAGCATTCGGAGGGCAACTTTACGGTAATCGGAAAGAAGTAACGGACAAAAAATAACAATTTCAGCAAGGGTAACAAAGAAGCAACTTTTTAATTCATATCCAATTTAGAATCAAAGATTTGGTTGTTTCTTCCCCGAAATGGTTGGTGATTCTACACCTCCTAGTTATCCCTTTTCAGACCAGGATTGCTAATATAATATATTGAAAAAAAAAATAAAAATTAAAAAAACACTATTAACGCACAGTTAGCGTTCAGCCCTTTGATTTTCATGCAATTTCATAGAGGATTTTATTCGTCATGTCAAGTATTAATCCTCAGTATATCAATCGATCATATATTTAGTGTTTTATTTTTCTTAAAACTGATGCTTTTATTCATGTTAATTCTTTCCTGTAACTTTTTTCCATTATTCTTTTCCCTGTTACTTTCTTTCCTAAGGCAGTTCGACTGAAATACCAACCGACATTTTTTTCTGTTCTAGGCATAAAACAGGGGGTAACGTTTTAGTAGACGGCCTAAACATAGTAACTACAGCTTGATGTGTGTGTATTTATCGTCGCTACCGTAACACATGCCCATATGAGCGACTCCCCCAGAAGACGATTAGTTGTTACGGAGGATAGTGCAAGGATACAGGACGAAGCTCCGCCTGGTTCTTTAACGTGCTCGATGGTTAGCATCGTCACACGGGGCCTCGGTTTAACGTCTCATCCGAAAGACAATTAGTTGTGCTAGTTGATATGGTCAGCCCAGGGCTCGAACCCGTGATCTTGAGGTTTGAAGTCAAGTGTTCTACCAACTGAGCACCTGAATAAACTCAAGATATGGCTTTAAAGTAGACCGTTCGAAAGAACTCTTTTTTTGTTGGTTAGTGGGCGTGACCAGAGATCTATCAATTGGTTCCCTGGAATGTTTGACTTGTATCTATGACCGCTATTGCGAACAGGGATTACGCATACCAAAAACCAAAAACAAGTTGTTCGTTGAGCCTTAATCTATTTTAATCCTTTCCTGTTTTGGAAAAGTTCAAAGGATTTACAGGCGACAATTTACAATCGATTTTATTTTAAAAATATTCAATAAATAGGGTAGAAAATATTGTGGAAAATGAAGAAATTGCTTGTTACAAGCAATTTCTTCTTTTTCCACAATATTTTACGAAGTATAAAACCACAGGAACGTGAAAACCAGGGATCGAATGGGAAAGGATTAAGAAATAAGTACCACACTTCATTCAGTTAATCGGTTTCCACCCTTATATAGCCTGCACAATTTGCGCAGCTCGATAAGTTTGATTCTTTACGCACTTTCGGTGTTTTCCCATTAATCAAGCTTACTTTGGGTTTCGTTTTCTTGTTTTAAGTTACCTTTTCACAATGTTGATTGATATAAAGGACCCAGCTGCTCTCTAGATAAAAAGAAACAAGTAAAGTTGGTCAGCTGCTCACAAAAGAAGTACTGTTGATCGGTTGCTCTTTGTGTCAAGTCTTAAAGCTGTAACTGTTTAAATAATAAACTGACCATCTGTGACTCACAGATGGTCAGTTTGTTGTTTAAACAGTTACAGCTTTATCGATAACGTCAAGAAAATATTGATTTACAGAGTCATTCCCCTCGGAAATAATTTGCTCTCTGGGGAAAAATACAAACAGAGAAAGCATACATTACTGTTTGTGTTGATTACATAATACAAAATCTGAATTAAGGTCACTATTGCATGAAAGGCCCATTTTTCCCGCCCAATGAATATTTTTCTTTTCAACATATGTTTCGGAATAACATCAATTAATCGATTTAAGTATCAAATTTACTAAAGAAATGTCCCTGTTCGGATAATGGCTGCCATTAAATTTACTACTTCCGGCAAATCACATGTTCTCTAATTACCTTAAATGAAAAGTAAAAAAAGGGTAGGCTGATCTTCCGATACACAGACTAAAATTAACGCTAGCAATAAGTATATCTCCATGATATTACGAAATATATGAGCAATCAAAACCAAACTTTTCGTTAACAAAAATGATACCCTTAAAAAAGTGCCTTTTACCATGCCTTTGATTTTGATAGTATTTTTTCCTCATAGAAACAATAATTTTAGAAAGCCAAACTTCTTTCTCTCTAGCCTCTGTCAAACCTTTTTTTAAAATAAATATCGGCGTCATTTTAGTTTTACTACAAACGGTTAGAGAAAAATGAGAATTACTGTGAAATAGTGCGAACGAACCCTAGGTGAATGCCACTTAGATCGAAATCTTGATGGGATGAATGTTTATGAACTGGTTCTGCATAGAATCCTAAACAGCTGACCTCTGTCCCAGTAAATAAAAAAAAATTGGCATCGATTCATTGGAGCCCAAAATAATCTTTTTTTCTATGTTCGTGCTGAGATATTTTATCTACAAGCGTATTAATGTCTCTCGAATTTAGTGAAAATATCTAGATTATTTGGGTTAAGCCGTAACTTTCGAACGATGGGATAACCAGACGTATGGTCATTCGGCAGAGTCGGATATAAAAGTAAAATTCAATATTTTACAACATCCAACGGTTGGTTGTCTATTTCATGTTTTACCATAGTGCGCCATGCAAAAAAAGGACTATCTCAGGGGTATTCTAACCTATTTACAGACGTCATTTTAGACTGGTAGAAAAACAACAAGTTTCAAACAACAACTGTTTATAGATGGATATTTAAATTTCTTTTGGTATAAGAAACATTGTATGTGAAGGAATTGCTTTCATTTTCTTTGTATGTGTGCTTTTTTCTTGAGGCGCTAAAAAAACGAATTTGTGAGTATAGGCTATAGTATATACTGTTCCAGGTCGAACCCCGTTCATTGCACAAGGTAACCAAAAGCGAAACGTTTTACCTGTGTAGATTTCTAAACGAAAGGTTATTCTACCTTACTTTATCTTCGTTTCTAAACCTTGATGCACCAGAAGTAGGTGAAATCGTTTTATCTAAATATTTTGTTTCGCGACATTCTCTTTCGGCCTTTTTTCTTTCTTTCTAGTTTAATCTAAACATATTCTGCCATTTTTACAGTAGAAGCATGTATTCATTTATGTCAATTTACACTAACCAAAGTCCAGAGGGTCTGGTCACAAGTTCTCCAGCTAAGATTTGCCATTCCCTGGTATATGTTTTTTTTCTCCCATTAACCAATTACCAGACGAGAAAACATGAAATAAGTTACAATGAATATTTCAAGTTGGTGAAATTTTAAACATTTTGGGCCAAAAACATTATGAATAATGAAAAAAAATGCCCTTTTCAAGCAATTTTCTCACTTGCTACAATGTTTTACGAGCCTTTTCTTGAGGGGCGTCAAAAAGTAGGGTTGTGTTGGTTAAGTTCCTCGACTTTCTTTATAAGTCGTCGATGATGATCGTAACCATAGTTTGTATCTAGCTATCATCCTATGGTCCCGGAAACGCAAAGACGGCATGTATAACTAATTATAATCACTTATTTATGAAGACAATTTATCCTATATATGAAATAACTTATATTACCTTAAAATTCCAATAGATTTTTACGTGTCGTGGATGGTTGAGGTAAAAAAAAAACCTGAAAAAGAAGAGAGTGTTTTATTAATCCATTACAAGACTAAATTTCAGACTGATCCAAATTCAAAGATGGTGAAGACGATAATTCTCAGTAGATTTGAAAAAAAAGAAAATTTCGTCTTTTGATGTTACAAGCAATTTCTTCATTTTTCAAAGTAGATCTCTTGGGGATGGGAAATGGAAGGGGGGTGCAGGAATGATTTACTAATAAAGCATACAAATCCACTGATGTTTTCACCGCTGGACAACAAACATAATGATTAGGTAAGAGTAGAGATATTTTTCAACAGGTGTATTTTCCTAGCAATTGAGGTCCTGGGAGGTTATGTTTTTATATCACTGAAATGTAATTATATTTCTGGAAATAAACAAGTTTCTTGTGTACCTGTAGGATTTAATATAACCGGTGTTAATTTCTGGTCATTAATTTAAAGTTCAAAATATATGAACAGTCATTCATAATTAAAAGAGGAGAAAGAAAAAAGAAATTAGACAAAAAAAAGTTTAGGAACGTTTTTATTAAGCATACGACAAGAAATGAGTGTAAATTTTGAACATATTCGGTGTAATTTAAGCATCGAAACAATTAATGGAGTGTTTGGCTTGAAGTGCGCCAATTCAGTAATTTACCCTATCACGTCGTAACAACACTTTATTTAAGCATTAGTTACGTTGTTTAGGTTGCCAATCAACAATTTTACTTTTTTTTACATATTAACCCATTACAACTCAATCCCTCCCTTTTACGCCCCTCAAGAAAAAAGCTTTTGAAAACATTGTGGAAAATGAAGAAATTGCTTGTATCAAGCAATTTCTTCATTATCCTCAATGTTTTCTATCCAAAATGACAAAAAAATTCAAAATTCTATCAACTTGAAATTGTCGTCTGTAGCTTCTTTCGATTTGGACCAGTCTACAGTTCCACTGTGTTGGAATGGGTTAATGGCCATAAATCTTGCAAATAACATAGTTTATTATCAAAGTTGAATTTCTTATCGATGGGCGTGGCCAGCGGAGTCACTGGGCGGGGCCAGCGGAGTCAGTTGACGTTACTAGCGATCTTTCAATTACTCCCATACATCCACTCACGTTTAAGACTAGAAATGCAATATTATTAGAGTTTTAATGAAACATTTCATTGAATAGTTAAGTAAGATAGTGGAAGGTCAAGAAAAAAAGTGCGGACCAATTCTGACTTATGAAAAAATGTATGTTCGATCCCCATTGACCCATTCACAATAAAACAATATAGACGAGTCAAAAATGAAAGAAGTTGAACACGACATTTCAAAATGTAATCATTTTTTTAACAAAAAAAAAAAAAAAAAAAAAAGAAGGGGGGAAAGGGGAAATATCACACGGGTTTGAAAACACTTTGAGAGAAGGGACCATTGCTTGTTTTGAGTGTTTTTTTTTTCTCGCAATACTTTCTAAAGTTGTATTTCTTCATTGCGTAAAAATAAGTATTCTCTTAGTTCTTAGGTCGGCATTGTATACACGCCTACCCTAGTTAAGCTTTACATGTATAATTAACCCATTCCCACACTACCACGCTTTAAACGCCCCTCAATATGAAAGCTTTAGAAACAGTGTGGAAAATGAAGAAATTCCTTGTGACAATTTCTTCATTATCCACAGTGTTTTCTACCCCAAAACACAGAGATTTGAAAGGATTAATCAACCTAAAATTGTTGTCTGCAACTTCTTTCAATTTGGACTAGTCTAAAATTCTATCGTGTGGGAATGGGTTAAAAGACCTGTAACCATGTTTAATCTGTATCTGTAAGGTTACGGCGCAGGAAAAATTGACCAATCGCTAGTCCCGCCCACTTACGTCGCTGGCCACGCCCACCTACTCTGACAGGAAGTCCCGCTTCGATTTTTACGGCGTTATTTTGCAAAATTTTAGGCAAGTATGATGTAACATATAGGTAAAATGGTTGGTTGGTGACCTAAGCGTCGTAATTACTGCTTGAATAAGCTGTAGTTACGACGTTTAAGTCAACAAAAAAGGTTAATTAGAATATCGGCCAATGTTGGAGTTGAAAAGCTCAGGTCCGGGCTGGATAGATTATTTGATTGGTCGGTTCATTCCTAGATTCTGGTAGAATGCGAGAGATAATCAGTAGTCACGGTTGGAAGAGATGATCGGTAGTAGTGATACGCGAGACCTACTTGGCATACGTGACTCTTTCCTCCAGATTGCTCCAGTCCCGCACCGCTTTTTATAACGAGTGTTTGTATTGATTTGTATTAGCCTGTTTAACCCATTCCCACACATTAGCTTTTAAACTAGTCCAAATTGAAAGATGCCAAAGAAGATAATTTCGAATTTATTAAATTGTAACAAGCAATTTCTTCATTGTCCAAAATATTTTCCAATATTTTCTTTTCTTTGCATGGGGGGGGGGGTCGAAAAGCATCATTGTGTGGGAATGAGTTAATGAAATAGCAGTAAGAATAATTTGTTTGATCTTTTACTATGAAGTGTCACTGTATAATTTCGTTTAAATTCGTCTTTTATCAACAATTGGCATTATGTAGCGCGATTAATCAATTGCTGGCACCGTAACCCTGATGATTTTGTATAAAAAAATAAATCTTGCCTGTTGTCTTCTTGCTTGGAGGCAGTAAAATATAGGTTTTTCAGCATGTTTTGAGCGCAACCACTCTCTCTTGATATATTGTCTTTACTTAATAGACAAAATGTTGAGGTCTTCTCAAATTTCAACGAGTGCAAACTGTATCTGGAGACTTATCCACTAAATCCATTGAATGCCTACGCCATGAAAGGTAGTTCTTATGTATTTCAGAAATATTCTAACTCTACTTGCACGTTAATCCCCTACGCATTTTTAGGTCACTTAACATATTGTGTTCAAAATGACTCTGATCAGAGTCTTGAAAGAAGTTGCAGACCAGAAGTTCAAATTGAGGAAAATTCTAAATTTTTTTATCTCTCAGGGTAGAAATCAATGTGGAAAGTGCAAAAATTGCTTGTAGCAAGCATTTTCTTCATTAGTTTTCCAGAACTATTTTCTTAAGCGGCGTAAAAAGGAAGGATCGTGTGAGAATGGATTATTTCGTTGGTTTCTTCAACATCGTTTATTTATCATGATATCCTTTGACAAAGAAGATAAGTTAGCAAAACTATGCTTTGCTAGCTTAAAGTACTTTCAGTACTTTTATTTATGAAACTTGTTTCCTGCCGTTGAATTTCTAGAATTTTATTGATGTTTCAGAACTTTAGGGACCCAATACGGTTGAGGCATATCCAATTGTCGATCTATCCATTAATTAACCCATTCCCACACAAGCCCTCCTTTTTACGCCCCGCAAGAAAATAGTTTTTGAAAACATTGTGGAAAATGAAGAAATTGCTTGTATCAAGCAATTTCTTCATTATCCACAATGTTTTCTATCCAAAACGACGAAAAAGTTCAAAATTCCATCTACTTGAAATTGTCGTCTGCAGCATCTTTCAATTTGGACCTGTCTAAAATTTTTCTGTGTTAGAATGGGTTAAAGTAAGTATTCTGCAGTCGAGTGCATAGTTTTTGAGGTTCCGTTATAAAAAGCCTAGCGTGGAATCAGCTTTTTTACATAATAATATTATTGATGTGAGATTTCCAAGGTAAGGATTTCTGTCTACGTTCTGTAATTTAGTTTTGTTTAGTTCCTAAAAGAAGCAAGATTTCTGATTAATGTTTAGAATGTAGCACTTTTTCGCATTTTATGATATTCCTTATAGTTTGGCCCATTTCTCTAGTTTATACAAATCTTTTTGAAACACGTGACTATATACGCTTTCTGTATACGCTTTTTAGGAAGGAAAGCGTAAGCTTTGATAGCTTAAGTTAATATACGAACTTTTTAGGTCCTCTCAGAATTCAAAGAGTGCAAACCGCCATTGGATACTTAACCACTAAATCCCTGAATGCCTACGCCATAAAAAGTAGTTCTTGTGTATTTAAGGAATATCGCAAACTCTAATCAAATGGTAAAGAACTGTTTCAAAAGCATGCTATTAATCCATTCCCACCCAATTCCAATTTTTAAGCATTCCAAGAAAAAATCTTTTGGAAAGTATAGTGGACAATGAAGAAAATGCTTGTTACAAAGAATTTCTTCATTGTCCTCATTTTTTTCTATCCAACAATAGGGGAAAAAATATAAATTCAACCAACTAGAAATTGTCGTCTGCAACTTCTTTGAATTTGAACCAGTCTAAGATTTTGTCATGTTGTAATGGGTTAAAACCTGGATTACTTTAACCTTGTTTGTTTATAATGATAACCTTTATCAAAGAAGATTACCAAACAAAACTATGCTTTGCTAGCTTACAGTACTTTCAGTACACCTCCTGTCTGTCCTTTTGAAACCAGGGTTACTTTTGAAATTAATTTTCAAAAGTACTACCAGTGCTTTCAGCCCTTTGATTTTTACAATTCCTGAAAAGATTTTTACTCAGCATGACAAGGGTTAATAATTAAGAGAACCTGTGTTGTGCTTACTCAAAATAATCGCCCAATAAGTGTGTAATGTGCACAGCAAAATCGTCAAATGTCTTCGACATAAAATAACATAAGAACCTTTCTCTGTAGGTAGGGTTTCTGTCCTGTTTTATGTTTTAAAATTCTCATCTTATTTCTAATAGTAATTTCACGGATCAATCAAGAGATAACACGAAAAAAGATTTTTTCCAAACGAAATGCATGAATAAGTAATTATAAAGTTTACGCATGGCTAAATTGAATTAATATAGGGAATTCATTCGTTGTATCTTCTCCATATTAGTAAAACAATCAGATCGGAATTTATTTCGTTACAAAGTGATTTCGCTGTTCTGTGTACGAGAGAAGAAATATCTTCGTTGGGCGACCAAAACCTCGTAGCTACAGCTTGAATGAAGCTTTAGTTACGAGATTTTGTAGCTAAATAACGAAATTCAATATGATGACGAAATAATATGGACCGTGGCCATAGCACAGTTGGTAGCGCATCGGTCTCTAAACCATGAGGTCCAGGGTTCGATCACCGGCCGGAGCAAATATCCTATCCGACATTTATCTCTCACCAATGGGTGGATAACCGTAAACCTAAGTACCTCAGTCATATCGCGGCGGCTGGAGCACCTAACAATGGATTACTGGTATTTCTCACTACAAAACTACTACTACATCCTTTCCGAGCCTCCAGCTGCTCTCCCAATCATGTTTACGATTATCCACCCATCGGTGAGGACCCCATGTCGGAAAGGATATTTGCCGCGACCGGGAATCGAACCCAGGACCATTGAATAGGAGTTCTACAAGCTATTGCTGCACTGTGACCCCGGACCTGTTTCTGTCGGACGGGACTTTTTTTACACCAAAAACACGATCCTTCATCTGATCCTTCTCATGGATAAACCATGATTTTTAATACAGTCAGAAATATATATAAGATATAGGTTGGAAGACCAAATAATTCTAATACCACGGGGTGTTCTTTTGAAGATTTCTTGTAAGCGCATTCCAGAGATCCGCGAATAAAGGTTTCAATGCGTTCTATTTAGTTTGAAGAGTTGTTATAAACTTGTATATGAAGTAGTTGGAATGGAGACATGGTTTGAAGAAAGACGGATTTATTCAAATGAGTGTCTTTTTGAAATTATGTTTCATTTGAAAGTATGCTTTCATATGAGCCTATGCGTGACATTTCCAACAATTTCGCATGTGCGTGACTCGCACACATTGAGCGTCCTGGACAGTCATTCGGGGCAATTAGAACGTTCGCTGATTGTTTAAAGAAGCTTTGGGTCAGTATCTTTCAACAGAGCGCAGAGTGAAGACTCTGATCAGACTGTGCGGATGCACAGAGTGATCTGAGTCTTTACTTGGCGCACGTGCGTAATGGTTGGAAATGTCACGCACGCGCTCATATTGCTTTGTTAGAATTAAGCATCAATTGACCAATCGCGGCTGTCAATCAAATTAACAGTCGACCAATGAAATCACTCATCAAGACTTTTAGTTCAATTTGAACTTTGACGTTGGCCGCCATTTTAATGAATAATGTTTGTTGATTTCGCGACTTAAACGTCGTAACTATAGCTTGAATAAGCTGTAGTTAGGACGTTTAGGTCGTCATCCAACCATTATACTTATTGGTGGCGTGCTACCGGCCATAGATTATGCAAAATAACGCCTTTAAAAATCGAAGCAGCACTCTCTGTCGGAGTAAATGGGCTGGGCCAAAGGAGTCAGTACGAAATAACTATGGAAAAAGAAGAAATTGCTTGTAACAAGCAATTTTTACTTTTACCCCAATATTTTTCAATATATAGGATGGTTTCATTTCGACTTGCATCCAGTTTTCATTATCATCTGTAACCTCTTTCAATTTTGACCTGTCTAAATTTTTGTAAAGCAGGAAAGGGTTAAACTTCATTTTGACGACTCTTTGGCCTGGCCGGTTACGTGTTAAAAAAATGGTTTCTTGTCGACCTTAACGCCGTAATTATAGCTTGACTAAGGTATGATTGCGACGTCCAAGTCGAAAATAAAGAAAAAAGAAAATGCTTTACATAAATGTCGAAGTTCGAATGTCACTTCGGGTCTAAATGAATCCATTTTTGATTGACAGCGGCGATCCGTCCCTAGGACCTTGGTGTGAAAAATCTAATTATTTTAGTGATATTTGAGCTAGGTGTGTAAAATCTAATTCTGTTAGAAATCTTTGAGCTAGGTGTGTAAAATCTAATTCTTTTTGTGATCTTTGAGCTAGGTGTGTAAAATCTAATTCTTTTAGTGATCTTTGAGCTAGGTGTGTAAAATCTAATTCTTTTAGTGATCTTTGAGCTAGGTGTAAAAAACCTAATTCTTTTAGTGATATTTGAGCTAGGTGTGTAAAATCTAATTCTGTTAGAAATCTTTGAGCTAGGTGTGTAAAATCTAACTCTTTTTGTGATCTTTGAGCTAGGTGTGTAAAATCTAATTCCTTTAGTGATCTTTGACCTAGGTGTGTAAAATCTAATTCTTTTAGTGATCTTTGAGCTAGGTGTGTAAAATCTAATTCTTTTAGTGATCTTTTACATAGGTGTGTAAAATCTAATTATTTTAGTGATCTTTGACCTAGGTGTGTACAAATTAATTCTTTAAGTGATCTTTGACCTAGGTGAGTAAAATCTAATTCTTTTAGTGATCTTTGAGCTTCATCATGGACCTGTCAATACACGCTGTTGATTACGTGGTTATGGTCATTTTCGTGTCCATATCGTTTGGTATTGGAATTTTCTACGGCGTATGCAGGAAGCAGCGGACAACCGAAGAATATCTCATGGGCGGTAGGCGAATGCATCTTCTGCCAGTTGCTCTATCACTTGTCGTCACTTACCAGTCGGCTTCGTCTGTGCTCGGGATTCCAGCGGAGATTTATATGTACCACACAATGGGCTCATACTTGGGCCTTGGGATTATTTTGGCTACAATTGTGCAGGGAGTGTTCATAGTGCCTCTGGTCCATCCACTGAAATTGACCAGCGCTTACGAGGTGAGATGCCAGTTTTTTAACCCATTACGAGGCGACAGAATTTTAGACTGGTCCAAATTGAAAGACTTGCAGATGACAATTAAAAGTTAATGAAGTATTAGATTTTTTTTAACTTTCTGGGTAGAGAACAACGTGGAAAAAAGAAGAAATTGCTTAGTACAAGCAACTTCTTTATGTTACACAATGTTTTCCCGATCGTTTTTCTTGACGGGCGTCAAAAGAGTCTCTGTGTGGGAATGGGTTAAGACACTAGACGTATATGTAGGATAGTTCAGTGATTGCTATTTTTCCATTCGCCCTAATATTTAATCTATCTTTTCAGAATAAAATTTGGTGAAAATGTTTCTTGACATCCACCTATTGACCAATCATTGCTGTCAATTAAATTAACAACCGACTAATGAAATTATTATTTTAGACTTGAAGTTAATTTAAAACTTTGGCCAAGCCCATTGGCTCCGGTGGTTGGCGACATAAACGTCGTAACTACAGCTTGAATAAGCTGTAGTTACGACGTTTAAATCGCCAAACCAACAAAACAGGTAAAAAAATGGCGGCAAATTCTGGATGTTCAAAAATCATTTGTGGTCTAAAAGAACGATTTCATAGTTCGACTGGATATTTGATTGACAGGCGAAATTGATCAATTACTTCCCCTGTTTAATCTTATCTCGTTTTTAGATATTAGTTTTACGCAGTCAATAGGAGGACTATTTTCGCGTGGCGGGTCATAATAGCCCCAACTGATCCCCTGTCCCCTTATTTAACTGATTTCATTTTCTGAAAGTAAGGTTAGTCACTTGAGAATGATGAGGATGAGATGTTGTGGACAACACATCTTATTCTTGCAGAATCAAATAACCAATCAAATTACAATATATTGAATTGTTAGTTTCGTCTATAAAAACGGGCGTTCTGATTGACCGAAAAAAGATATTAGCCATACCAAATGAACAAAATTTTGAGCACTTAGCTACTTTGTATGCTTGTGCACAAAATAGTTCCATAAAAGTGCATCAAAATTTGCAAAGAATTTGGATTCTTCTTGCTTGTTATCATTGAATTATAAGGAATGAAGATATTTAGCAAAGCTCACCACACTTATGTATTAATCTGCTTCGCGTATTCATACAGCGTGATTAGTCTTTTCGTTTCATACCTTAATGAAAACAAAAAAGGAGTATTCTCTTCATGCCTTTTATAATATCCAAACCAAAATTTAGCTCATACAATCAAACACAAAATGGTTTTTCTATCAAAGAACGGTGATAGTTTGGACTAATTGTGTCTATATTGGAGCAGTTGTCCTACTTTCGCATTTATTATATATGGCATGACCTGTCCTACGTTCCGAAAAACAAAAAGTTAAAAATTTGAAAAATGTTAAAAGCTGAAATCATATACTGAGCGGAGTAGGATTACTCAGGAAACTTGTTTGTTTGTTTTTATTGGGGCTTAACGCCGCTTTTAACAATTTTTCAGTCATTTTTTCGGAGGCTGGATCACCTACAATGGATTCCTGGTATTTCTTACACCAGTGCTGTCACTACAGCTTTCCAAGCCTCAAGCTATTATCCCACTTGGGTTTACGATTATCCACCCAGTGGTCAGAATTCAGGAACTTGTACAGATCACATACGTCATCACATGGAATAAGGCGGGATGCAATTTTAACCACCGATCACCAATTTTAGATAAAATTCTTGATGGCACGAAAACTTCAAAAGTATCCAAGCTCGTTAAATACGGTTTAATTCCTTTAGTGTTCTATACATCAGTCTTAGATTTAGACCTTTTCATACTTAATATCATCATCCTGAATTCGCTGTCATTTTTGTTTTTATGCTTTAATAGTTACTGCTTTTATCATTTTCATGAATGTAGCTATCGTGTTTGTTTTGTGTTTTTATACTCAATATATTCCTCTTTATCATCAATGTCGCTATCATTTTTGTTTTTTGATTTAATACCTAATACTTTTACCATGTTTTGAATGTCGCTATCTTTTTTGCTTTGGGGTTATGATACTTAACATTTTTTATCATCATCCTGAATGTCGCTATCATTCTTGTTTTTATGCTTTAATAGTTATTGCTATTATCATTGTCATGAATGTAGCTATCGTGTTTGTTATTTGTTTTTATACTCAATATGTTCCTTATAATCATCAATTTCGTTATCAGTTTTTAGTTTTTGCTTCAATACCTTATATATTTATCATGTCAATTTTGATACTTAAGATTTTTTATCATTATCCTTAATGTCGCTATCATTTTTGTTTGGGGGTTTTAATACTTACTGCTTTATTTATTTAACGAATGTAGCTATCGTGTTTGTTATTTTGTTTTTATACTTATTATTTTCCTCATCATCATCGATGTCGCTATCATTTTTGTTTTTTGATTTTATGCCTAATAATTTTACCATGTCTTGAATGTCGCTATCATTTTTGTTTTGGGGTTTTGAAACTTAACCTTTTTTATCATTATGCTTAATGTCGCTATCGTTTTTGTTCGGGGTGGGGGGGGGGGGTTAATACATACTGTTTTTATCATTGTCATGAATGTAGCTATAGTGTTTGTTATTGTGCTTTTATATTTGATATTTTCCTCATTATCATCAATGTCGCTATCATTTTTTGTGATTTGCTTTAATACCTAATAATTTTACCATTATCCTGAAAGTCGCTATAATTTTTGTTTTTGTGCTTTAATGCTCACTAATTTTATCATTGTCAGGAATGTCGCTGACCTTTTTTGTTTGAGTGTTTTAATTTTAATATTTTTATCGTTATCATGAAATGTCGCTATCATTTTTATTTTTGTGTTTATATACTTATTACTACAATCGGAATTCCTCGTATATTTCTGCGAATCAAATTCGGATGCACATGGTAGGACTATTTCTAAAACGTCATATGACAAACTTCCAAATAGCGTTATCCGTTACGCAAAACAACTATGGTAAAATGCATCTCATAGAGGTTCTGTTTACTCTTCGAAGGAAACTTGATATCAGAGCAAAACAGTGAAAATATAAAACAAAAATAGGACATATTTAAGAAACTTAAACTAATTTGAGATTTCTGAGCCACCCGGTTTTACCGAAACTACCCGATTGCATAACTATGGAAGTTTACGGCCATGGCCAAGCGTGTTCCTATTGTTACTATTATAATCATGTTCATGAATCGCTATCATATTTTTGTTTTTAGATTTTATGCTTAAAATTTTCATCATTGTGATGAATGTCGCTATCATTTTTGTGATTTTGTGTTTTAATGCTTTTTTTATCATTGTCATACATGTCGCCACCATTTTGTTCTTATACTTACTTTTTTATCGTTGCCATGAATGTCGCCTTCATGTGTTGTTTGTGTGTTTTATGCTTACCTTTTTTATAATTATCATGAATGACGCTATCATTTTTGTTTTTATGTTTTTGTGCTTTCTATTTTTATCACGAACGTCCCTAACATGTTTTGTTTCTGCTGTTTATCTCCGTTTCCATTCGAACCAGTCACTTGTATGGAATTAACTCATGATTTTTTTTACAAATACAGTTTTTACTTGCCTTTCAGTACCTTGGCCATCGATACCAGTCCCGTGCTGTCCAATTGCTAGGGGCCACACTGGGAATGCTTCAAACGGTACGGTATTAGTTATTTGTTATATAACATTTTGCTATAAGTCTATTTCTACTTTTAATGGGGTTACAGTCCGAATTATAATGTGTAAATTATTGCACGACATTTTTAGCAACACAAGCATTAACCTTTTCCCACACAGTGACGCTTTTGGACGCCCATTAAGAAAAGCATTTGGGAAAACATTTTACAAAATGAAGAAATTACTTGTAACAAGCAATTTCTTCATTTTACACAATGTTTTCTTTACAGAAGATTGAAAAAGATCTTAAATTTCATAAACTTTAAATCGTCGTCAGTAACTCCTCTCAATTTGGACCAGTCTAAAATTTTGCCGTCTGGTAATGGTTTAAATAACACTCAAATTAGAAAAGCAAGGGGTAGTAGACCTACAACATTCTATCAACTGCATAAAAAGAACACCTCTGTGAAATACAACTATAGTCGACTTTGATCATTTTGTCTGAGCCAACAATTTAGTAAATTATCTTTAATTTTACGCGCCTTCGTGCAGCTAGGGGGAGGGGTTGGGAGTGGCGACCTTTTCATCAAAAAAGGTGCTACACGATGGGGACCGTAAAGAGAACGTTCAGAAAACTGTTTGATATCAACATAGTATAGCTATCCTTCCAGCTTCCATTACAAAAATGGCAATTTTCATTTTGTTCATTTGTGCAATTACAGACACGATTTTTTTTTTGAAGAGATGCTCAGACCACCTTAACCAATTCCAAAACCTTAGACGCTTAACCGATTCCAAAAACTTAGACCCCTTTTGACGCCCTTCAGAAAGAAATAATTGTGAAAACATTGTGTAAAATGAAGGATTTGCTTGTAACAAGCATTTTTCCACTTTCTATGATGTTTTCTACCCCGTGAGCTGAAAAATCTAAAATTTCATAAACTTTAAACTGTTTTCTTCAACCTTTTTCAATTTGGACGAGTCTAACGTTTTGCGTTTGGAAATTGGTTAAGGCTTGCCTCATTTCATTTAACACCAAATGATATAATATAGACTAACTTGCTCCAAATCATGTAACATCAAGCTGAAATAGTATGGATTGGTGAATTCTTCGGCTAGATGACATCTTTACACACAATGTTTCTTTATTAAATCTTCAGTAATCAAGTATCCATGACTATTGCTAAAATTTCGGGGCAAAAATGATAACGAAAAACCGGTGATGAATTCATTTGTTCAAGGTTCACACATAAGAATTTATATATTTCAATTTTGATAGGTAAAATGTGAAGTTTGAAGTGTAAAGTCAGAAGTGTGAAATGTGCTAAGTTCGAAGCGTGAAGTTTGGAGTCAGAAGTGAGAAATCGGAAGCTTGAAGTGTGAAGTCGGAGTCTTTAAGTATGAATTTTGAAGTCGGCAGATTAAAGTGTGAAGTCCGGAGTAAGAAATAGGAAGTATGAAGTGTAAAATCGGAAATTTGAAAGATGAAATCGGATGTTTGAAGGGTGAAATCGGAAGTAAAAAATCGGAAGGTTGAAGTGAGAAGTCGGAAGTTTGATGTGTTAAGTCAGAAGTTTGAAGAGTGAAGTCGGAAATCGGAAGTCGGAAGTTTGAAAGGCGATGTCGGCAGGATGAAATGTTAAGACGCATCTCGGAAGTTAGAAATCGGAAGGCGGAATTTTGAATTGAGGAATGTGAAGTCTGAAGTGTGAAGTTTGTAATGGAAAATGAGAAGTCACACCCCCGACTTCACACTTCGCACTTCTGACTTCACACTTCCGACTTCACTACTCGCACTTCACATCTAATACGTCACGTTACATACTTCACCTTCTCATTCCACACTTCCGACTTCCCTTTTTATACTTCTGATTTCACATTTACACTTCGCACTACACCTTTCATACTTTCGACTCTATTCTTCCCACTTCCGACTTCAAACTCCAAACTCCATAGTTAAGACCTCCAAGTTCTAACTTCAAAGTTCCGGTTCACACTTCATGCTTCACACTTCAAACTTCAGACTCCGCAGCCTTTATAATCCATTGTTTATACTTCTCCCGTCCGACTTCGAATTTCACATTTCCGACTTCATACTTCATACTTCCAGCTTCACCCTTTAGACTCTAGAGTTCCCACTTCAATCTGTCAATCGAAGAAACAATAGGCTAATCAAGTTCTAAATCGTGGGCTTTGAACACCAATATTGGCCGACATTTATTTGAAGCTTTTTTGTTGGATTGGTGACTTATTCAAGCTGTAGTTACGACGTATAGATCGCTAACTAGCCATTTGACTTCTTTGCTACATGTTTTTCTGTAGGAGTCAGTGGCCTGGATAGCGGAGTCAAGGGGCGGGTCAAGCGATCCGTCTATGGACGCATACAGAAAAAGCAAATGTCTCTCTACATTGTTTTACTAAGATGATTCATCTTGTGTTACTTATGGAATCAAGTATTGACGGATCGCCGATCACGCCAACTGAGACCTAACATGAATTCCCATTCGAATATTAAACGGCATTATTTTGTAAAATATATGGGCTGCAATATAAAACAAAAAAAAGATAGTTGGTTGGCGCCCTAAACGTCGGAACTGCACTTTTAAAAGCTTGGGTTACGACATAAATGTCGGCTAATGAAGGAGTTCAAGGCTAGCTTCCGGTATATATGAGCTTTTTGATAGATCGCTAGCATTTTGATTGACAGGCGCCTTCTGTCAATAATTACCCCAATGAAAAACAATTTCGCTCTCATTTATTTAACTATGTATTCTTAAGGACTCCGTGTTTTAGAAAGAGATTGCATTGGTAATTTTTTTATATACATTTGTGTGCGTGTGCGTATGTGTGTGTGAGTGTTCGTGCGGGGGTTGTTGAGCAATTATCATCTATCCGAGAGCAAGGCTATTCTCTTTGACTCTGCACAAGCATTTATATGGTCTTTCTCAGTTAAGGTAAATAAAAAAAAATAAATCGATAAAGAATGTTAAGATGAAACTCTTGCTCGAATTTTCCAGCCAGAGATTAGCTTAATTAAAAACCATCTACTTTTTTTTTATTTTATCTCATTGTCGAATCTAATATTTATAGCTGAAGTGTAAGTAATTAGTTTTTATTCCCTATATATATTATATAGTTATTGTATATGGCGACTGTACTCTATGCGCCGGCCTTGGCTCTGGAAGCGGGTAAGTAGAGTAAACAGGTACATGTATTTGTGAGTGTTTAGAATTAGATCATTAATCAGTTACCAGAGGAATCGATGTTTGAGTAGTCAAGTCCGAGATTTGAATACTGCTCATTTATTAACCCGATGAGGAAGAAACTATTTTAGAGTTATCAGTTCGGTTAATCTACTACCAAATGACAGCATTTTGAGCTGGTCCAAATTAAACGGAGTTGCAGATGATTAAAAGGTTAAGTACCATTTAGGGTATGAAAACGAGAGAAAAGGAGAAACTGCTTGTTATAAACAATTTCCCCTTTTCTCACGAAGTTTGCCTCATAATCAATATAAAAAGGGGCGACGAAATAAGGGATTCTTAGAAAACATGAAGGCATTAACGCTGCCAAAATGGACTTATTTTTTCGATAAATTGCCAATTTCTATTTTGTTGATTTTTAGTTCAAATGGGACTAATAAAAAAAGCAGATGTCGACAATTAATCAGGAAAAGAACACACAAAAAAGCCCCGACCGATTTGAAAACGCCGTTAAAGTTCTTAACACGGCTAATGTCTCTGTGAAAGCAGTATCCTTATAGTGTCGTCGCAGAGTCCTCAGAATGTAACAGAATAAACAACAGTTTACAATCTTCTTTTCAAAGAAAAAGCTTCCGGAATTATTTTGTATATTACCCATTCCGACTCAACAAAATCTTAGAATGGGTCCATTGATGAAATTTTAAAATTCCTTGACTTTTTTTACAGAAAATATTGTGGACAATAAAGAAATTGCTTGTAACAAGCAATTTCTCTATTGTTCACAATGTTTTCCAAGTGTGGTAATGGGTTAATCCTGGATCGTTTGTTAGACGTAGACGCACCTTGGAGCAAAAAGATGTTTTCGTTGATTTAAAATATCATAAAATTTACTATCGAATCATGTACAGTATTCATTAAACGATATAATCTAAACAAGTTATTGCATTTAAAATTTGTAATAAGCTTCAAAATAAATGTTTAAACCCCTTTACTCGAAATATCTGATTTGCGATGTGTATAATAAGAGATTCTAAATTTAGATTCATCCAAAACTGTTGGTAATTTGTAAATGACTTTAACTATAACTTTAAATGCATTTGTTTTTTGACATTAAAATGACGGGTCGCCGCTGTCAATCCGAAATTGACCGACCAATTAACTTATTCCTGTACAAACACGGGATTTTACGTTGCTCTTATTTCATACTTGAGGAAACATTGCGGAAAAAGAAGAAATTGTATGAAACAAGCAATTTCTTCTTTTTCCACAATTTTTTTCTAACCCACAGAATCATTATTTTTCAAATAAAATCGACCTAGAATTATCGTCTGCTAAACCTTTGAATTCGGACAGGTCTAAATTTTTAAAAAACAGGAAAAGGTTAAATTATGCATTTTTTCAGGAAGTGCAATCTTGATACATGGCATTCATCTAAAACACGTTCGTTGATGGAAAACGTAACGCTGTAGTTACGATGTTTAGGCCGCCCGCCAACGGTTATTTTAACTTCAATTGTCAAACAAAATATATTGTCGGAGTCCATTTGGTGTGGCTTGTTATCAATAAATTGTCCTGCGGTCTTGTGTATATATGAAAATGAATTATGAAAAGCAATTGACCGATGGAGTCTGTCCACATGAGAATCAATCGACAGATCAAATCATTCGTGTAGACCAGAAGTAAACTTTGAATTTCGACATTAGTCGACATTATTGTGAAGCATTTTTGTCTGATTGGCGACTGAAACGTCGTAACTGCAGCTTATTCAAGCTGTAGTAACAATGTTTATGTCGTCAGTCAACCGTTTTACACCTTTATTACATGGTTCTAGCCTTACATTTTGCGAAATAACGCCGTTTTATATCCAAGCGGAACTTTCTGTTGATGTCAATGGGCGTGGTCAGTGAGATCAATGGGCGGGGCTAGCGATACGTCATTTTTTGGTACCTTGTTGCTTTTTTGAACTACTAACATTCCAATTTTCAGATTATTATCAAGCTCTGTTTTTATTTTCCTTACTCTTGGTTGTCGGGCTTTCCCTTTTTGCATGCACGGTTACGTCATAAGGGTAATATATCCTTGCCATCATTCTAAAACGTCGTAACTAGCTTGTCTAGCATCGTGATTTTGTATTTTTTTATTATCTTACCGCTTGATCCACCAATGCCGTGAATATTTCACAATGTTTAGTTACACGTGGAAATTCTATCGAGTATATTTCTGGCTTTATATTTACAATAAATCCAATTTAATCACTAACATTTTTTCCATTTATTCCATTTTAATGGAATCCCGTATTCTGACACGCTATAGAAAAATTCACAAACAAACAATGCGAGAAAAGAGAAACTGCTTGAGGAATTATGCACTATTTCATTTGTTTAATCGATTCCCTAACAGTAACGCTTTTGGACGCCCCTCAAGAAAAAGCATTGTAAAACATTGTGTGAAATGAAGAAATTGCTTGTAACAAGCAATTTCTTCATTTTACTCAATGTTTTCTACTCAAAAAGTTGAAAAAAAAAACCAAACCTAAAATTTCATAAACTTTACATTGTAGTCTGAAAACTCCTTCCAATTCGGACCAGTCTTAAATTTTGTCGTCTAGTAATGGGTTAACCCCATAAAAACATTTTTAGACGATTAGCAAACTTTCTATATGCACAATGTGCTCATCCAGGCTACTCAGTGACTGCGCTACACACATGTGTGAAATGATTCACGAACATGTGAAGTGCTACACGCTCATGTGAAACTGTGCGAAATGTGACGCATAGACTCAATCATATTCACTACTCGTCAGCGAGTACTACGCCAATCCTGAGTGCGGAAAAAACAACACTTTGAAGGGTTATTGTACGTAACTTATTGATAAAAGGTCATGTGACAAATGTTTTAAACAACTGAATTTATGAGAAACAAATAAATTCAGTATACAACACAGCCGTGTAACTCTAAATCCTCAAAGAAGTACAATTTCACTTTGAATGGGCTTCATGCATGCCTCTGCAATTAAAATGTTAACTTTTAGATTCGAGTATTGGAGCATGGTTGATGAATACTGACCACTCATTTTCAAATGGTTATTATAACATTTTATTTTTAGCTATTTCGTTAACATCACTATCACCGTGACAGTCAAACCTCATTTGATCATACTAACAAACCTCCATTCTTTCAAGTTCCTTGTTATCATAATCTCTAACAGTATCATTCGATAAAAAGATAGACAGATCAGCTGAAGGTATGACAATAACACTATTCTATTTATCTTTCAGTGGCCAATATTCCTCTCTGGTTGTCTGTGGTTCTGATTGGAATAGTCGGTACTTTGTACACGTCTATGGTAAGGCATACTAGGTTATAAAAATGGTATTTAAAATGAAATGAGATCATGATTCTTCCTAAACAGTATTTACCATTGTTAATATAAGTCCCCCGTAGATTGAAACGTGGGTCTTGTCATACTGAAGGGCGACAGTTCCGGTTTAATTAATTGTATACGACTTTATTTTAGTTCCATTTTGACGAAAGCTCGAAAACCAACATTCCGGATAGTTCCATGTCCCTGAATGAGAGGTATAGGCTTAAATCCCTTGCTACCTAATTTTGCAGCTTGGTAGACTGGGATTGGATATTTAGTGTCGTATCCATGAACTTATCTCCTTGACGGTGGGCTCGAACTCGTGACCTTCAGATCACGAGTCAAGCACCTTTACCACTCGGCAATCGAGGCAGTCAATTTGTTTTGATTTTCCTTCGGATTTTCTATTGACTTTTCGTTTGGTCAATTGTATTAAAAAACAAAAAAAAAACCAAAAAAAAAAAAAAAAACACTTATTTTATTTGGTAACAGCTGACTTAATAATAAGAATAAGTTACAAAGACTTGTTCGTTGCCTTACATGCACAAAATTAAAACAACCGTCTTACTCATTTAAGAGATGAAGAGAATATTTTTTGTTTTCATGGAGGTATGAACCTAAAAGCATAACCACACTGTATGAATACGCGAAGCGGATTCATACATTGTGTGATTAGGTTCTTAGGTTCATACCTCCACGAAAACAAAAAAATATTCTCTTCATTTCTTATAATTTAATAGCATCGAGCGAAAAATGCAACAACTTTACGAATTTTGATACCTTTTTGTATGGAACTATTTTGTGCGGAAGCATACAAAATGGCTGCGTGCTCAAAATTATGTTCATGAAGGTATGAATTAAATTTTTCGACCAATCAGATCGCTCGTTTTTGATAGACGAAACTAACAATTAAATTATTCTATCTTGGTGAGATTTTGTAAAATCCGGGAAAGACCCTTTAAATGGTTGGTTGGCGAGCTAAAACCCGTAACTATAGCTTGATTAGGTTAGAGTAGCCAGACCAACAAAAATGTTTTACATAAATTATGTCGACCAATGCAAGAGTTTAAATTTCCCCTCTAGTATAAAAATATGATTTGATTGGTCTATAGTCATTTTGTTGATAGTCTCGATCTCTCATTTCTTTTACAGGGTGGTATCAAAAGTGTGATATGGACGGACGTCTTCCAGTTTATAGTCCTATATGGTGGATTGCTTGGTATTCTGTTTGTTGTAAGTGTACTTTTTCACTGTCACACAGCTTTCTGAATCCAAATATTTCCGTTTTAACCCATTCTCATAAAACAAAATTTTAGACTGGTCATAGAGGTAGCAGACGACAATTTCAAGTCTGTGAATATCAAAAAATCTCAGTCTTATATGGTAGAAAACATTGTGAATAATGTAGGAATTGCTTGTCAGGAGCAACATCTTAATTAACCACAATGTTTTTCAAAGTTTTTTTTTTCGGCGGGGAGGGCGTCAGAAAGCGCCATTGTGTTGGAATGGGATAAATAAATATTTATTGGAAATAACCTTTAAACCTCACGCGAATACAATAAAAGCGTTTACGATTGCCCATCAAGTTATCTCTTTTTAAACAAAATTAAGACTTATTGAACTAGATTAATGCGATATTTGTATCGGTCGAAATTACTTTATATACTTGCCATGGAAGTAAATTATGGCTTGCATATATAGTGAATATTATGTTACGGTAGTAATACAAAATCTTGTATTTGCTTTGGGTTGCGGAGGAGTTTTTTCATACTCCACGAGTTGAGTAGTTGAGTGGAATATTAATTTTTTTCCATCGGATATCCTGTTTATTATATACCTTCTTTAATCGAAAAAAGCTGTATAAATCAGTATATGTATTTCTCCTATACCATTCTGATAACGTTTATTCGCATTATGACGTCAACTACAGAATGACAATGAATTCATGCATGACTACCTTGTATGGAACAGTATTTGACACTATCTGATACGGATTTTTTTCTGACGTGTCTGATTTTGTCTGTGTTGAATGTATATATTTTGCTAGAAATATTGATAGGTTTTTAATTAAATACAAAATCAACCGCGTTACAGGACTTTGCAAAGGACTACACATAGGGTGTTATTACCCACGACCCAATACAATTTGTTTGTTTGTTTGTTTGTTTGAATGGGCTTTTACGCCGCCTTCAACCATCTTTCAGTTATATCGCGGCGGCTGGAGCACCTAACAATGGAATCCTGGCATTTCTCACACCATTACTCACTACCATTACATCCTTTCCTAGCCTACTGCTGCTATCCCACATAGGTCTACGATTATCAACCCATTGGTGAGAGACAAATAGTCGGAAAGGATGAGTGCCGCCGTCGGGGATCGAACCCGGGACCTGTGGATTGACAGTCCGACGCGCTACCAATTGCGCTATGACGGCGGCACTAAATACAAGAACAAACAATTAAACCCATAAGAGTCATAACCATAAACATAAGTTAATGTTGCATAGGAGGCGCCATCTAAAAACGTGTACGTTGGAGTATGTCAGATTGTCTCTTTGGGTGACAAAAGGGTATAACTTGACCCATTCCCACACAATGACGCTTTTTGACGCCCCCAAGAAGAACAATTTGGATATCATTGTGTAAAAAGAAGAAATTGCTTGAAATTTCTTTATTCTCTAAAATATTTTCTACCTGGAGAATTAAAAAAAAAAAAAAACTAAAACTTCACAAACTTTAAATTGTCGTCTGCAACTCCTTTGAATTTTAACCAGTCTAAAGATTTGCCGTATGGTAATGGGTTAAATTCATTATTGCATGTCTTATTTGTTATGTTTTAAGGGAATAAGAAAGATCGGTGGCTTGTCGGATCTCTTTCATGAAGCGAACGAAGGACATCGCATCAGGTTTGATATGTAAGTGTGATCTAATCATTGGTAACTTTTCATGTTTGTATGTTCGATCAGCTAATTTGGTAGAGAACTTAACTTCAAACCTCAAGATGACGGGTTCGAGTCACAGGTTCGAGTCATGGGATGATTATATCAACTAACAAACTAATTGTCCTTCGGATGACACGCTAAACCGAGGCTTCATGCGACGATGCTATCTATCGAGCACACTAAAGAACCAGACGGAGCTCTCAGCAGTTTGATCCTGTATCCTTGCACTATCCCCCGTAACAACCGTAACCGTATTCTGGGGGCGTAGCTCATATGAGCATGTGCTACGGTAGCGACGATACATAAACGGAAATACATATATTAATGTTTTATAAAGTCTATCAAATATATATCTTCTACAGCAGAATTAGACTTAAATCTACATAAATGGATAAGACACGAATTCCGCTGTATAAACAGACTGAGAAAGATGATATCTAGTGATATTTGATTATTTTGATTGCAGCAACGCCATCGTTTATCAAGGGTTCTAAAAACACTTTATTACATCTCATGTCGGTGTCCGAGCAAAATGTCGTAAAATATACAGCTGCGGCTACGACATTTTGCTCGCGCAAAGTCGATATATCATGCTGACATTTTACCCTATTTTCTTTTTAACAGTATAGATCCAGATCCGACTATCCGCCATTCTGTTTGGAGCTTGGTTATAGGTGGATTTTTCATGTGGTTGCCAAATTGTTGTAACCAATCAGCTGTACAGAGAATGAGTTCAGTTAGAACTGTTAGAGAGTCTAGATTGTGAGTTTATTTCCGTTACAATTGTTCTTGGTCTATAGGATAATAAAACTACAAATGTATACATGTATTAATGGTTTATTCAAATATAAGTAATCTTTGATCATGATGACCGGCCTAAATGACCTTACTTCAATACGTTGGAAAATTCATTCAAATTTTATGATGAAGTCACATTTGTCTGATCATTGGCACGTCACCTAAGAAAGAGAGAGAGAGAGAGAGAAAAAATCTGAAAATATTGTTGAAAATGATGAAATGGCTTTTTTACAAACAATGTCTTTATTATCAACAATGCTTTCTTATCTAAAAATTAAAATTTTAAAAATTCCGCCCAATAAAAGATGCCGTTTGCACCTTCTTTCGGTTTCTCAAGTCTAAAACTTTGTTGTTTGGTAATGGGTTAGTGTACAAAAACGATTGTTAATTTGTTTTTAATGATAGTGAAGACATGTAAGCCGGTTTTGTCCGGAAATCGGACCAAGTAAAAAAGAACTCGCTACAAAAATATTACCCTTCTTCACTGGATATATGCGTGATGTATAGCACATAAATGAAAGGATATCAAATACTTTCAAAGTCTGAAAATGGTGAAAATTCATAGCCAGTTTGCAAAAATTCGACAGTCTCCATAAATAGATTTTACTTCAATTGACAGTAATGTATAATTTTCATACCTTAAAGAACCAAATTAACCCATTACCAGATGGCAAAATTTAAGACTAGTCCAAGTTGAAAGGAGTTGCAGACGACACTATAGATTTGTTCAACTCTCTCGGTAGAAACCATTGTGTAAAATGAAGAAATTGCTTGTTACAAGCAATTTCTTCATTTTACATGATGTTTTCTAAATTGTTTTTCTTGGGGGGTGTCAAATGCGTCACTGTGTGGGAATGGGTTAAGCCGAAATCATTAAAACTTTTTTTCTACGTTTTATCTGTTGTTTGATGGTTCGTGTCAGAGCATCTTTGGAAAATTTAGACACTGTAATAAACAACAAATAAGAGTATGCTTCATACAGTAACAAAAGATAGGACAGTTCTCCTATAAAATAAGTTTGGCCTTAGTTTATGTGGCTTTCGAAGACGTTTGTAGCCCTGCATAAACGAAGCATCGGCATTAAAATGCTTACTAAGATCAATGATGAAATGTTAAAGTTGTAAACGTGGCAAAAAATGTTTACACCAAAAGACAATACAATAATTAATTAACGTGAAACTTGAAAGACGCATACTTAATAACTATTTGTATATTTATCTGAACAAGTGTTCTATTGAAGCAAAATCATATTTAATGCTTTTCCATATTCTATCCTAAATTAATTACCCTATTCTAAAGATCTGTGTTCCTGAATGTTCCTCTAATACTGCTGTTCGAATTCACTCTAATGTTTGTGGGCCTGATGCTGTATGCGTTCTTCAGACTGACCCAGTGTGATCCAATAGCTGCTGGATATATTGACAATGCTAATCAGGTAAACCAAGGATTGTGTCATTATACTTAACCCTTGTCATGCTGTTTAAAATCCCCTAAGAAATTGCATTAAAATCAAAGGGCTGAAAGCATTGATAGTACTTGTTCAATAATCAATACTTCTTTTGAAAATCAATTTCATAAACAACTCTAGTAGGAAAAGTACAAGCAGGGGATGTAGACCAAGATCAGGCTGCACTTATGTGCAGGCTGATCTTTGTCTATACCTCCTGCCCAAACCGGAATATATCGGGCTCAGCATGACAAGGGTAAAGAAATCAATGGAATAGTTTTTTGTTTTCAATGAGGTATGAACCTGAAAACTTTGTCACACCAACTTTATTTCAGTATGAATACGCGAAGCGGATTAATACATTAGTGTGATTAAGTTTTTAGGTACATACCTCAATGAAAACAAACAACAAAAAACAACAATCTCTACATTTCTGAAATTTAGTGCCATCAAGTAAAAAAAAAAAGGAAATATTTTACTCGATTTGAGTGAAAATTTACAGATCCCTTTTTGGCAAGAATACCAAATTGCTGCGTGCTCAAAATTTTGAAAGAAAAAAACAAAAAATAAACCAAGTATGACGCTTGAATTTACAAACGAAACTAAAATCAAATTATTTAAACTTGAATCCTGCAGAGTATATCTTGTTTTGCTCAAAAAGAAACTTATTTACAAGGAAACCCGAAGGAACTCAAACCATTTTTTCTGATTTATCTAAAAAATATTTCATCTATGATTTGCAAGGCAACTCCATCTTTAATGGGTCTTGAATTTTTGTAAAACTAATTTGTCCTGGTTCATACCTACATAAATTAACTTTTAGTTTCGTTTATCAAAAACAAGCATTTTGATTGGCCGAAAAACATCTCCTTGAACAAAATTTTGAGCACGCACAAAATAGTTTCATAAAACAGTACCGCACTTTGTTTTTTCGATCGAATCAAATTATAAGAAACAAAGAGAATATTTTTGTTTTCAAGGAGGTATGAAAAAATCCTAATCACACTTATGTATAAACCCGCATCGTCTATCAATACAGTGTGATTAGTTCTTTCGTTCCATACCTCCATGAAAACAAAAAATATTATCTTTAATCCTTAACTAATTTACGATTTGTAATGGTTGTGGACATGAAATAAACAGTAAATCGTTCATGAGTGACCAAAACGCTTTAGTCATCGTCAAACAAAGATATTCAACACAAGTCTAGATGAACTTTGCACTTCTGGAAAAAATGGGTGATCTAAATGGTAAATCGAGCTATTTTGAGTGTTGATCCGTTTATTATTATTACGTTGTCTGCCAACACGAATACATTCATCATCTGTAAACGAGGCGTAAATCATACGTTTCACTCCTTTCAATATCGAAAGGCATCTAAACGGGGGTATCAGAGATCGCAAACATGTCCATCATAAAAGCGCATGACATCATTTATCTTTATTCGTTTTAGATCGTTCCGTATTTTGTGATGGTGGTTCTACAAGATGTCCCAGGTTTTGCTGGAATTTTCGTGGCAGCTCTCTTTAGTGGGTCTTTGAGGTAACATTGGAAGAATAAGCCGAAATATAGCGATGTCAGTTTCATCGGCAAAACAAAGCTATTAACTTCTCGGTGCATATCATGATATATATATACATAATGGCAATGTTCAATTTATTTAGAATAAACAGAGTCTAAATATAATCAATGTGTTGACCTTCTATAATAATGTATAGAAATTCGCTTTAGGTTATTTAAATTTAATTCCAATATAAGACCAGGTCGATGGTTAAGCGCGGAACAGTTGTAACTGCCTATAAACCTGCATGCAGATACAACTGTTTCGCGCTGAACCATGGATGTGTTTTCAATCAATTAAGTTGCATATTATGACTGACGGCATGTTTTCGATAGCTAGATAGATCTGAAATGACATTGCGTTTTTTTTCTGAATTAGCCTCAGTGTAATTGATGAATACTATTTGATACTATCGTAGTTGACGGATCGCGTCTGTCAATCAAAAAAAATCTGCCAATTAAAGCATCCACTTAGACCGGAGTTGAACTTAGAACTCCAACATAATATATATCATGAAGCTTAAGTTACGAGTGTATGTTGCCAACAACCATTTTACCTTTTCTTACAAGCCACTGTTTTTAAACTTTGCAAAATAACGCCGTTTGATATCGAAGTGGGACCCTCTGTTGGACTGGATGTGTCGAAACTTTTAAACTAAAATCGGTCGCCGTCTGCCAACCAATTGCTACAAATTGTACAGCTTAGTATAAGGCCACTAGACTTGGGGCTAATTATTAAGTGTCATGCCCATTAGCACACCCCGGTAATGAGGGATTCGAACCAGTGGCCCCAGATCACTGGTCAAGTAACTTTACCACTCGACAATCGACGTTGTAGCATGATACCGTCGGTTGGAGACCAAAATGTCACAAATTCAGCTTTATTCAATCTGTATTTACGACATCTTTGTCATCCAATACTTATAACATTTATAATTATAGTATTTCATAATATTTTAAATACTGTTTTATGTAACTCTTACCGATTTGACAGTATTATAAACATTATTTACAGCTCTCTGTCATCAGGAATCAACGCTATGGCGGCGAACACAATACAGGACGTCATAGTAAACTGTGTAGCAAATTCATCTCAAGCAAGGAAAACTTTTATTGCAAAAGGAATTGGTAAGAATATATTATCGGTTTTGGATTTAAAGAATGAAATACACCGATAACATTTTGATTGAATCTTTTTTATTCCATACTCTGGTATGCACTTTTTCGTCGGCGTCACCTTCTGACATTTTGAAAATTTCACTTGCACAAAACGGCACGCTCATGCAGAAATGGCGCTTTAAAGAAATGGCTACGACTCTCTATGTTTTTTAATTGTAGTGATGTTGTACGGTATTCTGGCAGTAGCCTTCGCCTACTTTGCAAGGTTCATGTCTGGCCCAGTCACACAGGTAACGTTTGGATTTTATCTAGAAAATCTTAACCTTTTCCATGCTAAAAAAATCTCTACAGAATTGCATTAAAATCAAAGGTTTGAAAATATTGGAAGTATTGGTTTTATGCTGATATTTGTTATGAAATTTTATCTTATAAATAAATCTGGCTCTATAGGGACAAGCAGGTGGTGTAGACTAAGATCAGACTGCACATATGTACAGGCTGATCTCTGTCTCCAATATCCCGCCAAAAACAGGAAAATTCCGGGTTCAGCATGACAAGGGGTAGCAACCCTTGCTCTATTGATTCTTGTTCCTTTAAAGTATGGTGAATATAGAACAATTAATGATTTGTTTCGTTGTGTGACATGCATGGTCGTTTACTAAATGATCTTGTACAAATAGTCTGGACGTGTATGGGACGTATAAGTGGTTCTGAAGCATCATAGTTGAAGGCAATGCGTTTCCTGTCTATGGTGATACAGTGTGATTGATATCGCGAGGTGTTAGTGCAAACCTGTCGTAAGTAACATTGTAATATATCGACACTTACAACAGCTATATGCACTAACACCTCTCTATTGTGATATCATAAAGCTTGTCCACTTCTCTGACAAATTTCGTATAAGGGAGCCATTTCAAGTCTTGTTGCAGTAAGGTTCTAGGTGCTTTTTTCACCAATCTCAAATGTTGCCATCTTATTTACACCGCCGGAGTTTCGAAAAAAAAAAAAAAAAAAGAAAGAAAACAAAGAAAGAGATAACAAAAACAAACAAACAAACACCCCCCCCAAATAAAAAAAATTAAAAAAATTGCAAGTTCCTGTCAGGGGTGTGGAACTCCCGTGCAAGACTTTGTCTGATATGAGTTTTTCTACTCTCGCAAAAGGCCACTTTTTGGGGGACAAGTAAATACCAGGGTAAATTTTGGCTAAGTACAAATTAGATCTTAAAGGTAACTCGTTATATATTGGAAAATTATCATAATGTTTACATTGAAGAGTAGAACTCGTTGTTGAAAATGCAGAAAGTGCTGTTTTTCTAAAATTTATCTCTTCACTATTGTGAGGACAAGTTCATTTTAATTCTAGATAAGTAGAAAAATATATCTTATTTGTCCGGGAACAACCGGAGAAAATCTGTTTGTCCATATATAGGCATTTAACCTTTTCCTATTCAATACCTTGTTTTACGTCCCTGTGATTTTTTTAAATCGAGAAAACATTGTAGAAAAAGAAGAAATTGCTTGTAACTAGCAATTTCTTCTTTTTCCACAATATTTTCTACCCTACTGATTGGTTATTTTTCAAATAAAATCCACTTAACATTTCGTCTACAAAACCTTCGAATTCTGACAGGTATAAAATTTTGAAAAACAGCAAAAGGGTTAAAATAGTTATTCGCTAAGATTCCACCCCACAAACCATGCTTGTTCCCTTCATTAACAGATCGCGTTGACATGTATGGGTGCCACTGGAAGTCCTGTAGCTGGTATAATGTTCCTTGGTGCTGTGTTTCCACAGGCAAACTATGTCGTATGTAACCTTTATCGTCATTAATAACAAGTTCTTATTTCTTGTTATTGCTTTGAATATTAGTATTATAGAAAAGTTGATTGAAAAGGAGATGTGGATTCTGCTGAGCAATTTCTCTTTTTCAAACATTGTTTTCTAGAAATGTCGCCTGCAACCACTTGTGAAACTGACTTGTGTTATATTTTGTCGTCCGGACCATGGTAATGATTTAATTGATTACCAGACAATACGTTTTAGTGTTTTCCAATTTCAAAGATATTGTAGACTGTTACATGTATATGATTTATTTATTTATTTATTTTGGCTTTTTGAGGTAGAAAACACATCTTGATGATGAAGAAATGACTTGCTACCAATAATGTCTTTCGTTCAATAAAGTCAAAAAGCGTGTTTATGTGGGAATAGATTTAAAGTGAAATCCTTTCACGTATTAAAAATGATTCTTCACCAATATTTTGTTAAATTGGGAACAGTTAAAAAAAATCATGAAATATATAAAACACTATTATTTTATCTTTATTTATTGGGGTAGGAAAGATTGATGTCCATTCCAAAAAACTAAACAGTGATAGAAAATCTGTAATGGAGTTAACCCATTCCCACTCAAGCCCTCCTTTTTACGCATCTCCAGAAAAAGGCTTTGGAAAACATTGTGGACAATGAAGAAATTGCTTGTTACAAGCAATTTCTTCATTGTCCACAATGTTTCTATCCAAAAAGATGAAAAATTAAACTTCCATCAATCTGCAGCTTCTCTCAATTTAGACCAGTCTTAAATTTTGTTGTTTGGGAATGGGTTAAGACTCTAAAAAAAGTAATTGAAAGTGTCACAATTAAAGTATGATGATTATCCCTTTCCTGTTTCTCAAAATTTTCGACCAGTCCAAATCCAAAGTTTTGCATACGAAATTCTAAAATCGACAAGAAACCCTGCATAGACTTTCACTATTCCTTAAAGAAACATTTAATGAAAGAAAGAAACTGTTGAGTTCTTGTTGATACCATATTATCGAAGATATTATCACATATTTCTAATACTCATCTATGGCAGGGACCCAACGGTTTATGTTTAACACACTTGCCGTCGGACCCCGGTCTTTGCTGGCCCAGAATATTCTTTATATACAAATCTACGTTTTGTTTCTTTCTTTTTTTTTTTTACAAAATAGAAATTAGTTCCATATAGCTCGTCCTCTACCAAAAACCATACCACGCGATGTATGTTTAATATGTTTTTAAATATGTTTTGTATTGACAATGTACTTTGTGCACGTTTTTGGAATAAATGTTCTGTTCTGTTCTAAAATGGATTTAACTTGAAAAATAACAATTCAGTAGGGCAGAAATTAATTTGCAAAATGAAGAAATCGTTTGTTACAAGCAATTTCTTCATTTTCTATATTGTTTTCTCAATCATAAAATCCCAATTACGTAAAAACAGGGATTGTACATGAACCGGCTAACATATATCTCGGCCGTCCGTTCATGTACATGTATATCGCGCTTAATCAGTTCCCACACAACGACGCCCCTCAAGAAAAACTGATTTATAAAACATTGTGGAAAATGAAAAATTGCATGTAATAAGCAATTTCTTGATTATCCACAATGTTTTCCAAACCAAACCACAAAAAATTCTAAAATTTCATCAATTAAATTTGTCATCTGTAATTTCTTTGAATTTGGACCAGTCTAAAATTTTGTCGTTTTGGTAATTGGTTAACATGTCTAATTTAGTACCGTTATTTCACAGTTATGCAAATACCTCAAAATGGCATTTTCTATAAGATTTGAAACTCAGTACACTTAAATGCGTAGGCCGGTGTGATTATGCCTCATGTCTATATAGTTCCATATGGGCATGTGGCGGCATGGCACTAGGGCTGCGTAGTAATAAACCATGCATTATTATATAATATTGTTTTGTAACCAATTGTGAATATATGTCATCCTCTAAAAGATATTACGCATTGAAACCATTAACATCCAATTCATATACTTTATTACTTATCATTTATATCTGAGCCATAAACTGTATCCAGTATGGGCGAGTGTGCGAGAAAGAAGAAGGACGAAAGGATGGAAAGGGAGCGTGAGAGTGATATGGTATGGATGAGACCGACCTTGTAATCACATTATGTATTGAATTTGTATGTGACTATGTACAATGTACTCGTCTAATAAAATGTTTGTTCTGTTCTGTTCTGTCTGATTTAGTGAATGTCGTGTTGCAGGGTGCGCTATCGGGTGGATTTGTAGGCATCGTGTTTAACATATGGGTCGCTGTAGGGTCATTGCTGTATGGAACTCCGGCAAAAAGATCTCCTCTTAACCCTACGTCTGACTGCATCTCTACAGTATTCGATGCTTCTTACAACGAATCGTTCATATCATCTCCGACATTAGATATCACAACTCCTACCCTAGGACTTGGCAATACTACTACGACGTAAGTAACGTTTATTTCTTTTGTTATATTGATCACTTTGAATTCACTATGAATTTCAATTTAATGACGTATTCTCTAAGTACGCTACCTTGGAACATCGGAATTTATTTGGTTTGATAGTTAGTCTTGGGTTGAAGTCGCTAAAAGATGCCAGTGACGTAATTGATACGTCAAGGAAGCAACAGATAAGGCGATCTTCGAAGAAATCAAAAGATGGGGTATTTATACACTTTTGATCTCATTTTTCAAATTTCTAATATAATGACATTTAAAAGAAGGTGATTAAGCTGATTTTGTTTTGATCTCATTAATTCTCCTTATTTCATATGTAAGCTGAAAATACGCGACCACTTCAAAATTTAACAAATACAAAATTATTGAAAATATTGAAAGAATTACATTTCTTTTAAATTGAGAGGTAAGCCAGACTTAAATTCTGGCCAACAAGTAAAATCCTGGTTATCATCGGTGGTAAACACGAATGCATTGATATAATGTTGATATGATTACTTAAAAGCAAGTTTACACAATACATATGGAACATTATATCATAGTTGTAAAACAAAATCTTGTATTTTTTTCGAGCTGCGAAGTATTTGGACATTTCATGAGACCAAATTTCTACGCGGCGTGAATCAAATAAAAGATTTTGTATCATTATAATACTCGATTTATTATATATCCTACCAATACTGACAATTAAAAGGTTTAAAAAGAAGCAAACGAAATTTGTCTAAAATCAGCCTTTAAAAAAATCGCATTAACGTTGTTCATGGTGTGATGTCTGGAAAAAGACGTAATTTAACCATATCGTATTAGTTCAGAACACTGATTTTGTTGGCGTGCAACTAATGTATCTTATAAAATAAGCCGGTAAATTTGTGATAATTTTCCCCTAAATTTTCTACCTCCATACTTGGATCGGCGTGAGTAAATAATGATTTTTAAGGAAAAATCAACTGTTTGGTCATGTAACAATCCCTTGCTTTACTCAAAGCCTTTCGTGTAAATGATAGGAACTCCTAACTGCCTTTAACCAATTTACAGATCACAAAACGTATAACATTAATCCGAAATCAGAAGTTTCAGACGACAATTTTTTGTAAACGAATTTTAAAGCGGATCTTGAACAGATTTTCACGAAAATTTGATACAAGAATATTATCTGCGTTTCCAATAGTTATTAATGTCATTTTCACGATGTTTTCACGATGTATATTATTTCTTCATGTTAAATCCACCAAATTCACTATGAATTCAATTTCCCCATGACCTTATTTGAAACATCGGAATTTATCGGATGAGATCGCTTGTCTTCGTATAATCCCGATAACGTCTATATTCCTAGTGGAAGAAAATGGCGTAATTGAACGTCATGGTAACTCCACGATTGCATTGGAATAGATAGAGAGCTCTGTCGTGTAACCGGGTTATTTGTTGAAGGTAAACAGTGAATTTCCTGCATCATCGCCTTCAAGATAGTTTTAAGATTGCCATACAATTGAATATCGCGATTGTCAAACAAATAATCAGACGACCAACTATAGCATTCCTTTAGACCAGAAGTGCGTTTTGAACTCCTACACTGGCCGTAATTTTTGTTAATCATTTTTGTTGGCTTGGCGACATAAACGACGTAAATACAGCTTATTCAAGCCGTAATTACGACGTTTAGGTCGCCCACCAACCATACTACTTTTTTGTTACACGCTACTGGCTAAAATTTTGCAAAATTATGCCGTTAAAACCGAAGTGGAACTTCCTATTGGAGTCAATGACAACGGAGAAATTTTGCGGGGCAGGCGATTGGTCAATTGGCGAATCGCGTCTCTCAATCATAAAACGATAGACAAATCATACATTTACATCTGTGGTGAACTTTAAACTGTGTCATTGGAGGATGTATGTGTGAAGTATGTTTGTTCGTTTTGCGACTTAAACATCAATACTTCATCTTATTAACCCTTTCCCGTTATAAATTTTTTTAGACCTGTCCAATTTCAAAGGTTTTGCAGACGACAATTTATAGTGGATTTAATTTGAAAAGTGACCATCCAGTAGGGTAGAAAATATTGTGGAAAAGAAGAAATTGCTTGTTACAAGCAATTTCTTCTTTTCCCACAATGTTTTTTCAAGTATTGAATTCAAGGACGTAAAAACCAGTGATTGTACAGGAAAGGGTTAAAAGATTGTTTTACGACATTTAGGTTGCCAACTAACCCTTTTATTTACTTGTTACCGAGCGATATATTTTTAAAAATAACCATGTCTAACATGTCGGGGATCAGGTGGGGTGGCCGGCGATCAGTCCATTAACCCTTGTCATGCCGAATATAATCCTGTCTAGTATTGCACTTAAATCAAAGCACTGAAATCCCCAGTGGATCTAGTAGCAGGTCAATATTCTTTTTTAATTTTTCTTATAAACAATTCTGGCTTGAAAGGTACAAGCAGGTGGTGAAGACAAAGATCAGACTGCACATATGTGCAGGCTGATCTTTGTCTATACCTCCTGCACAGACAGGAATATTCCGGGTTCAGCATGACAAGGGTTAAGATATCAGTTTTATTTCAGTGGGCCACAGTCCACTGACCATCTATGGCTCTACAACATCTCATACCTGTATTTTGGTCTGATGGGGTTTGTTACCACTATCCTTGTTGGTATCTCTGTCAGCTTTCTGACAAGTAAGTGTTTCGTTGTATCAGTGTACTGAGCGATAGACAGAGAGAAGAGAAAAGAAAAACAGATTTGAAGATAGAGGGGGAAACAGGGAGGGAGAGAGGCGTGGAGAGAGGTGGTGAAGGAGAAAGAGAGAGAGAGAGGGGGGGGGAAGAGAAGGAGGGAGATAACGAGATGTATGCATTAGTATACAGAGAGAGGGAAAGTCGTCTTTTTTCGCAATGTTTTGCCTTTTCTAGATTTTGCCAATGCATTCTTCATTCCTATCCATTGAATAGTTACTTCATCTAAATCTGATTTAAAAAAAGAGGCACATTTTGAAATAATATAGTATTAAAGAACTCCGCGGTTTCCAATTTTACAAATTATCTCATTTAAGCAATCCTTTCTCTTAATGTGCACTGCAGAAGTACTAACAAATTTATGAAGATATTTGTGTGTCAAATTATGTATTACTTATTAAAATTACTTGTAGAAAAGTGGACTCAGCCGACCCAGCCTGAATATATCGCGCCCTGTTTGCGACAATTTTGGAAGGTGGGATACTCACCTGTGAGAAAAGAAGACACCAAGACAGATGAAGTTTTAGTAAGAAGATAAATTATTTGTTGTGTAAATATCAAGCTTTTCACAGAGTAAAAGGGAAACAGCAAAATGTTGACTCCTATTGGTCAATCATTAATAAGACGTGACTGTGGAATCAGTCACGACATTTAAAGTATTACCATTATAGAATTTAATGAAACGGATTTTTGTTGAATTATCTTTCCATTGACATTTACCCAGTCACATTCAGCAACGCTTTTTGACACAACTAAGAAATGTGGCTTTGGAAAACATCGTGGGAAATGAAAAAATTGCTTGTAACAATCAATTTCTTCATTATCCACAATGTTTTTTAAGCTCAAAAAAGACAAAAAAAAAAAAAAAATTAAAAAATTTTTGCCGTCTGCAACAGCTTTCAATTTGGACCAGTCTGAAATTTTGTCTTTCAGTGATGGATTAATAGATGGAAATATTAATTATTGTGGACAGATAAACAGATGAAACAGGCAGACAGCCTGACACCGATTAAACAACATGTGCCGAGGAGGGGGGTAGTATCACTTCCGGTCTAAACGTATTATTTGATTGGTCGATTGATTCTTTGATTGAGTGTCGCGATCGGTCGTTTTATATTTGCACGTGCACCGATGACACGACACCATACATATCTAGTTCTTGTACCCCTTCTGTTTAACCCATTCCCAAACGACAAAGTTTAAGAGCAGTCCAAATTGAAAGGAACAAGGTGAAAAGAGTTTCAGATGGCAATTTACAGTTTTCGAAATCTTATATGCTTTCAACCTTCCAGGTAGAAAACAATACTGAAAATGAAGAAAATGCTTATTACAAGCAATTTACTTTTTTTTCCAAAATGTTTTCCTATTTGTGTTTCTAGAGGGGCCTGAGATTGTGTGGGAACGGGTTAATACCTGTTTTTCACGTCCTTGTGATTTTGTGATTGAAAAAACATTGAAGAAAAAGAAGAAATTGCTTGTGACAAGCAATTTCTTCTTTTTCCGCAATATTTTTCAACCTACTAAATGGTTATATTTTAAATTAAATCTTCTTCAAATTTTCGTCTACAAAACCTTTGAATTTGGATAGATCTTAAAATGTTGCAAAACAGGATCTTCATTTATTTCAGATGAACAGTTTTGATAATCCAGGACAGGTTTGATGCTACAGACAACCAATTCAGCAACGTTCCGTCTATCTTTACCGAAAAACAATTTCATCACATCACAAACTTTCTGTATGCGGGAGGGTGAAAGCGACATTTTCCATCCAGCCGAATTTTCCTAAGTGAATCTGATAAAGGATCACAAAAGATTCGTTCTTGTGACATTCGGTTGAATTTCTTTGAGTAGTTTCTGAAGACGTTGAAAAAAAATGTATGGACGGACGGACGAACGCTTAACGGCCACACCGCCATGACAATAGCACAAGTGGGACTCCGTCAGTGGAGTTAAACAATAAAAAAATGTCTTTGAAGATCTCCTACCTCTTAAAAAAAATGCTTAGATCCTTGTTTTTTGAATGGAGCAGGTCATGGTCCTAAACGTTTAAGCTAAATCTATAGGCTGGATCGGAAGGTCAGGGGCGTGGGAGGAGTCAAACCTTCATAAAAACAATGAAAATGTCTTTAAACAACATCGCATTCTTTGTTTGCAGACAATATATGAAAATGACCAATCACATCGTTCAATTTTGAACTCCAATATTCATATTAGACATTTTTGTTAATTTGACGACCTAAAAGCTGATCTTAATTCAAGCTGTAATTTTGACGTTTATGTCTCTATTAACCAATTCAAGCTTTACTTTAGTCGTTTATGTCGCTTACCAATCCAAGCTGCATTTTTTTCTTTCAATATACTAACCTATTGAAGCTGTAGTTATGACGTCAATTTTTCTAACCAAGTCAAGCTGTAGTTTTGAAGTCAATTTTTATAACCAATTTAACGTGTAGTGACCAATTCAAGCTGCAGTTTTGACGATAATGCCGACGGTCGCTAGCCAATTTAACCCATTCCCACACAGCAAAATTTTAGACTGGTCCAAATTGAAAGAAGCTGCAGACGACAATTTCAAGTTGATGGAATTTTGATTTTTTTTTTACTTTTTGGCTAGAAAACATTGTGGAAAATGAAGAAATTGCTTGATACAAGCAATTTCTTCATTTTCCACAATGTTTTCCAAAGCTTTTTTTCTCGAGGGGCGTAAAAAGGAGGGATTGAGTTGGAATGGGTTAAGTTGTAGTCTTGACGTTTATGTTGTTCACCACTTCAAGCTGTTGTTTTGGCGATTGTGTCTCTAACAACCTATCTCTCTATTGTTTTATATTCTTGACCACGAGATATACAGCTAAGGGTCGTTTGATATCAATGTCGAACTGCCATGTCAGAGATCGGTAGGCTGGCCAGAGATCCGTCATTTTAGCGCAAGCGTGACATTTCCAACCATTATACATGTGCGCCAAGTAAAGACTCAGATCAGCATGTGCATTCGAAGAGTCTTTAAACAATCAGCGATTATTCTAATTGCCCCGAATGGCTGTCCAGGATGCTCATTGTGTGAGAGTCACGCACATACGAAATTGTTGGAAATGTCACCTTATTTGTTTTTCGAAAGGAGGAAATTCTCTGCTCAAAATGACTAAAATAAATCCACGTGAGTACTTTTCCATTTGTTTGTATTTATCAGATTTTAATATTATAACGAGTGTGTAATGTTTTATTATGTTTACATTCTCATAGATGGACTTTTATTAGACTGGTGAACCTGACCCATCTACGCTGCTCTCCGATATTGTCAGATTAGGACAGGCTCGCTAGTCAAGAGTTTTATTTGTATCAGATAGTGTCAGTAACTTTTTATAGTAATAAATGTGTGCTCTTGTAAGATTTTATTCGGCTTATCCATCTTCTTTTTGAAAATTTTGAGACACATTGTTTTCTATTGTTAATCTGATGGCATAAGTGCTGCTCAAACTTCTCTACGAAACGTCACTATTCCTTTCACCTGCTTAACTGGAGTCGCTTGAGCACCTGCTCCTAGGCCTTAATAAATTCCATTTCATATAAGGTAGATCAATATACATACTTATAAACGTTTCAATATATACACGAGTCATTTCCAATGTGGCAACCTCACAAATCGGTTCGTAAAACCTCTCCGTTTGTAGACGTAAGCCTGGGCAAATGTTTTAGCGCTTGACGCGATCGAACACGTAAATGGATGTCAATGTACATGTAGTCGTTGTCTTTTATTATGTCCGATCCAGTCGATTGGAATTTAGATTATTGTAATACGAGTGATTATTTATTGATCTTGAGCCATGTTGGCCCCTAGAGTGTAAACAAAGATAATAAGGCCCCTTTCCCTGTGTTTTCTAATGAAACCTACCCATTTTAATAGGGTTCATCCTTATGATGAAATAACCAAGTTTCAGAGGCTAAGGTCAATACTGTTGCAACTGTCATGAAGGCCCGTTTTTCCATGGAACCTTCCCATTCTCAATAGGGTTCATCATTTTGATATACAAGTCATTATGACGAAGTTTCGTCAAGTTTGCGTCAAAATTGTGGCCCCTATAGTGTTACCAAGAAATTGTCATTAAAGCCCCCTTTCCAGTGTTTCCAATCCGAATCATACATTTTTATACGATTCATCCTTATTACCTAACAATTATTATAGAAAAGTTTCATTAAGATTGAGATAAAAGTGTTGCCTCCTAGAGTGTAAACACTAAAGTTGTTGACGCCGACCAACGCACGACAGACATTCAAGTATCACAAAAGCTCACCATAAGCACATTGTGTATGAAGCGGATTTATACATTAGAGTGATTAAGTGTTTAAGTTCATACAGCAATAATGACAAAATACTCCATTTCTTGAAATCTGATGCCATCCAGCAAAACAAGGAAAATTAGTAAAATTTTAATGATCTACTTTGTGCGCATGCATACGAAATAGTTGGGCGCTCAAATTTTTGAACACGGAAGTATGAAAAAATCAGCCAATCATAACTATTGAAGATTGAAAGACGAAACTGAAATTAACCTAATGCCATGTAGAATGGTAGTCTTCGATTTTCAAAAAAAAAGTTACATGTAAACATGGTGTACTGAATAAAATAATAGAAAATGAAACAATATTTTATTTCTTTCCAAAAATAACCTTGCACAATAATGTCATCTGAGCACGCACTGACGGTGACCGATATGGTGACATGATAATAGTCCCGCTGGCCAGTGAAGACAGAAAGAGTAAGAGCCTATTTAACATGTTTAGTATTTCTTTATTTCTCATCACAAACAATAAGTCAATACACCGGTAACACTAGCACACATATCAACAAACACAACAACATATATCACCTGATCTCATATGTAAAAGTGTAACATGTATATTATTTCTCAACACAAACAGTGGTAAGTCCATAAACTGTAAAGGATGTACAAGTTATTTCTGTATAGACACAATTGACCTTTGATTACTCACTACAACTTGTACATCTATAATACTACTACACATATCATCAAACACAACAACATGTATCATCTGATCTCTTATATAAGAGTGTAACATGTGTATTATTTCTCAACACAATCAGTGGTAAGTCAATACATCGGTAAAAGATGTACAAGTTCTATTGATTCATCTAAGGTCAATTTTGTCTATACCTTCATAGAGAAAATTGAACTTTGAACACTTACTATTACTTGTACATGTATAATACTAGTACACATATAAACAAACACAACATTATATTATAACCTGATCTCCTATACAATAGTATATTATCTATCTAGAGCAGTCCCTTTTAAATTTTGCAGCTTTAAGCACACAGTTAAGACAGTTTCAGCCATGCCTAGTGTGTACACAACTATTTTACCATTTTATATATCTACACTAGATGCATCACTGGCCATACCCACTGCCTTCAACAAGAAGTTTGACTTTGATTTCAAATTGCATTATTTTGCAAAAATTATGGGGCTAGTAATATGTATATATTAATTGATTAAATTGGGTTTAAAGCCACTTTTGACTGTATTTCAGTCATATCACGGCGGCTGGAGCACCTTACCACCGATTCCTGTTATTTCTCACTCCAGTACTACCATTCTTTCCAAGCATCAAACTGCTCATCCCATTTATGTTTACTAGTACCCACAAATTACGGGGAGACAAATGTCGTAGTTTTCGCCGCAGTAATATTTAACAAAAAATTTAAATCATTAGTTTGTGAACTTAAACATCCTAGCTAAAGCTTGTAGTTACAACGCTTAACTTGGCAAACCAACAAAAATGCTTAACATAAATGATTACCAATGTTTGAATTCAGATAACTTCCAGTCTTAACCCTTGTCATGCTGTATAAATTACCTTACTGAATTGCTGTCAAATAAAAGGACTGAAAGCACTGATAGAACTTGTTGTTCAAAATTCAATAATTCTTTTAGAAATCAACCTAACAAACAACTCGGGAAGGAAAAGTATGAGCAGGAGGTGTAGACTAAGATCAGCCTGCACAAACGTGCAGTCTGATCTTAGTTTACACCTCCTGCCAAAACCGGGTTCAGCATGACAAGGGTTAATATATGATTTTATTGGTCTACTAATGCTTTGTCTGACAGCCATGATCTGTTAATTCTTTGAAGCTAATAATTTAATAGCGGTGAAAATGATTAACTTCATAGTCTGGAAAAGTCTCAGCTTAGAAGTTTCGAATATAATCCGATATCTGGGCAACAGTTTTCACTAATTATATCACTGTGATCTATTTTGTACCATTCAGAACTGATAAAATACTGATCTAATCAGGCTTTATACACTGCAGAGGTTCACAAAGATCAAAACATTTTGAATTTGATGGATTTTCTGAAACCAAGTTTATCAAGAGTTATTAAGTGCTGTACAAACACTTGGGATGGAAAATTATAATATGTGGTTACCATAAGCCCTTTGATTAAATGAGTGTGTTTGAATTGGGTTTAAAGCCACTTTTAACAGTATTTCAGTCATGCTGCAGTGGCTTGAGCACCTAACAATGTTTTTTTTTCACACATCAGTACCACCACTACATCCTTTCTGAAGCCTCCAGCTGCTCACTCCACATAGGATTACTATTATACAGCCATTGGAAAACAAATTTCAGAAAGGATATTTGTCGCCACCAGGGATCAAATCCGGGATACCATGAGTAAGAGTCCTATGCACTGCCACTGCAATATTACTGCAGCCAGAGAGAGGACCATGATTGTCCTAAATTGCTCCCCTGAGTATGATGGTTCATGGCTTTATGATATATACAAAATAGCAAAGCCCTATGACTAATTATTTTAAAGAAGATGTTTAAGGATTTTCTCTTTTAATCCTAGGTATATTGATGATCCCACCATATAGCTCTAATTTCCTAAATATTGTAATGCTTTGAAGAATAGACATCAATACATACCAAATATCAAAGCTCTAGGCCTAATGGTTTTGGAGAAGATGGTTTTTCAAAGATATCTTTCTTTATTCCTGTCTAAAATTAGAGATCGCACAGAAAAGGGCTAATTTTCAGAATATGGTAATTCTTTGAAGTATTTTGGTAGAGGGTCAAAAGGTGATGATACAAACCAAATATTAAAGCTCTAGGCCTTATAGTTTGGGAGAAGAAAATTTTCAAAAATATCTTTCTTTATTCCTATCTAAAATTAGAGATCGCACAGAAAAGGGCTAATTTTCAGAGTATGATAATTCTTTGAACTATTTTGGTAGAGGATCAAAAGGTTATAATACATACCAAATATTAAAGCTCTAGGCTTTATCGATTGGGAGAAAAAGATTTTCAAAGATTTCTTTCTTTATTCCTTTGTAAAATCAGGGATCACACAGAAAAGGGTTTATTTTCAGAGTATGATAATTCTTTAAAGTATTTTGGTAGATGGTCAATAGGTGATGATATGTACCAAATATCAAAGCTCTTGGCTTTGTCGTTTGGGAGAAAAAGATTTTCAAAGATTTCTTTCTTTATTCCTTTGTAAAATCAGGGATCACACAGAAAAGGGTTTATTTTCAGAGTATGACAATTCTTTGAAGTATTTTGGTAGATGGTCAATAGGTGATGATATGTACCAAATATCAAAGCTCTTGGCCTTATGGTTTAGGAGGAGAAGATTTTCAAAGATTTCCTTTATAAAATAAGGGATTGCACAGAAAAGGGTTAAATTTAAGAGTACAGTAATTCTTTGAAGTATTTTGGTAGAGAGTCAATAGGTGATGATATGTACTTAACATCAAAGTATTAGGCCTTATGGACTGACAGCCGGATAATTACCGATCACAATAGCTCACCTTGAGCAAGTTGTGCTCAGGTGAGCTAAAAATACTATTTCAGGGAGAAAGCATTTCTATGAGAAATAGGTAAATATGGAAGAAAACAAAATAAGTGCCTGTATTGAAAATTAAATATGATGCATCAGCCAAAACAGCAAAGTACGGCAATACTATAAACAAATTTACCTGCAGGCATTTCTAATAATAACAAGTGTGTAATTGAATAACCCAAATCACTGCTGTATAAATAAATACTGCCTCCTAGCTTTTTCAGACAATTGGCAAGTACTTTGAGCTTCACACAGATGACTAACTGATTGGTGTTTTACAGCACATCGACAAAACACAGATGAAATACACCCATGCTCAAATATAATACTTAGCTTTTACTTTAACCCATTCCAACACAGCTAAATTTTAGACTGGTCCAAATTGAAAGAAGCTGCAGACGACAATTTCAAGTTGATGGAATTTTGAATTTTTTCGTCTTTTTGGGTAGAAAACATTGTGGATAATGAAGAAATTGCTTGATACAAGCAATTTCTTCATTTTCCACAATGTTTTCCAAAGCTTTTTTCTCGAGGGGCGTAAAAAGGAGGGATTGAGTTGGAATGGGTTAACCCATTACCAGAAAGAAATTTTTTAGACTGGTCTAATTTCAAAGGAGTTGCCGACAACAATTTAAAGCTTTTGAAAAATTTGACTTTTTTTACATTTGGGTTAGAAAACATTGTGGATAATGAAGAAATTGCTTGTAATAAGCAATTTCTTCATTTTCTTTAATGTTTTCCAAATTTTTTTACTTTTTGGAGTGTCTAAATGCGTCAATGAGTTGGAATAGGTTAACCCTTTCCCATTTTTCAAAATTTTAAACTTGTCCAATTTGAAAGAATTTGCAGGGGACAATTGATGGTGAGTGAAATTTGAAATTTAACCAACCTACAGGGTAGAAAACCTCATGAAAAAAGGAGAAACTGCTTGTAACAAGCAGTTTCTTCTTTTCCCACAATGGTTTCTCAAGGTATAAAATTGTAGAAACGTATAAACAAGGGATTCTACATGAAAGGCTTAATAATGACATCTACTCTAGATATTTAAGGATAAATATCTAAAAGCAATAGTATAGTTTTATCATATCCTTGAATTTACATTTACAAAAACTACCAAACCATTGCAAACACTACACTTAGGATAACATATATGAACAAATCCCAAAACAACAGCATCACATGCCTGATGCTCAACTGTTGAAAAAGGGGAACAATTCCAACAAAAATGAATTAAGAATTGTCCCTTTTCTCAGTATAGGTTTCATTAGTAATCATAATATAGACAGATCAGCTTCCAGGCCCACTTAGCTCCAACAGGAAGATACAGTTAGATAACAAACAACATAATTTGACAAAGTTTATGACCAATAATATTTAACAAAAATGTTAAATGGCTCAGCTGGTCGGCAACCTAAATGTCATAACACGGGCTTGAACTAGCTGTATTCACAACGCCAGACCAACAACAAAAGGTTCTCATAAATGTCAACCAATGTCAGATTGGATTGATCAATCCATTTCTTGATTGTCAGGCACAATCTGTCATTTCCATTTTTACATCAATAACTTAACCCTTTCTTGTTTTGCAAAATTTTAGACCTGTCCAAATTCAAAGGTTTTGCAGACGAAATTTTCAAATTGGATTTATTTTGAAAATAACCGCTCAGTAGGGTTGAAAATATTGTGGAAAAAGAACAAATTGCTTGTAACAAACAATTCCTTCTTTTTCTATAATGATTTCTCAATTATAAAATCACAGGGACCTAAAAACCAGGGATTAAACAGGAAAGGGTTAATGATAATAAGAGAGAAATCGCAAAATACCTAAAAGATTTTATACAAGGACCAAACTAAGGCTAAAGCAGCCTTTGTGAATCAATCTGACCAAGTTTCATCAATACTGAGTCAAGACTGTGGCCCCTAGAGTGTAAACAAGCAAATTGTCATTTAGGTCTGTGTTTTCCAATTGAACTTTCTTATTTTCAAGAGTTCATCCTTATGACCTATCAATAGCTCTAACCAATTTTCATCAAGATTGGGTCAAGACTTTTGCCCTAGAGTGTGAACAAAGAAATTTTTCAAAACAGAAGACGCACATGCGCATGACAGACATTCAAGCATCACAGAAGCTAATCATGTACAGGTTGGCTAAATAGTGAGATTGGGCCACTGATGTATGGGTGCTTTGAACAGTAGCATCTCATACATCAAATTTTTGAGAATGTTTAATTATATCACTTATTCATGATCATTCATGGTGTCATGGGTATTAGACTGTGCTTCTGAAAGATAGTGCTTAGAAACTTAACAAAATGACCCCTTTTTAGCCTAGATTCAGGCTCATCAGGACTATTGTTTGACCTGTAAACCAGGATTTTGACCCTCAAAACCCTGCAAATTTCCTATTTTGATCCTTAGAAATTTCTCAGAGGGGATCATTTTGACCCAATCAAGAGAAACTTCTAAGAGTCAAAATAGGCTTTTTGGATCCCAATTATTTTTTTCTTAAATATCTTTTGTACTATGGAAAACTATACATGTCATTTTGACCACTTCACAATGACTTTTTGACCCCTAGAATTTCACTATTACCCCATTCCCACAAAATCCCTCCTTTTTACGTCCCTCGAGAAAAAGCCCAAGGAAAACATTGTGGAAAATGAAGAAATTGCTTGTTACTAGCAATTCCTTCATTATCCACAATGTTTTCTATTCAAAATGAAGCAAAAAATTAAAATTCAATCAGCTTCTTAATTTGGACCAGTCTAAAATTCTGTTGTGTTGGAATGGGTTAAGGAGTCAAGGACCCAAATTTCAAACACTAGCACCAGCCCTGAAGCTTATGACCTTCAAATACTCCCTTATTTAAGGTCCACTCCCCCTACCACTGAACCATGTAGGATTCTCTCATCCATCACCAACACATAAATCTATTTCAAATGGAATGTCTTAGAAAATAGAAAAGCAATACACAAACATACAAGAATCATTTTAAGAACAAAATGTGTAAAGAAATACATTATCACTAGTTTTCCATTAGAAAAATGTAAAAAAAAAAAACAATTTTTAAGAATTAAATGAATTAAATCTTAAGTCATTTAAACCATAACCATATAACAAGATGGCCTTAAATCGCTTACCTAATAATTATTTCATGAGTTCTCTTGGCCAAATAAGCTTAACCCTGCCACAATCAAGTTTTCTGCTGATGAAAATTCCATAAAAAATTGAAAAGGGGTCACTCAACAACAATTTCAAGCAAATTTACTCCAAATTGATCCAGTGGTTTAGGGCGAGAAGACTTTGAAAGAATAATTTCATTATTTCTCTAAGTTTGATACGCTCTGCTTGCCATGCCCCCATTTTTTCACAAATTAAAATTTCATGACCAAGTTCTGAAACTGGTCATCAAAGGAGCATTTATGCAAAGTTTGGTCCAAAACATCCTGGTGATTTAGGAGGAGGATATTTTAAAATAATTATTTCATGACATCTCTGCGTATGATAAGCTCCACTTGCCACACCCATTTTTTCCAGATTCAAGATTTCACAAATTTTTTTTGAAAGTGTCACCCAAGGTACGTTAAAGTTTGGGCCCAATTGGGTGGTTGGTTTAGGAGGAGATTTCTAAAGAATCAATTGATGATTTGGTCCAAAATAGGCCATGGCTTAAGAATTATTTCATGATTTCTCCAAGACTTAAAAGCTCTCCCCTACCAAGCCTCATTTTTTTCATAAATCAAAAGTTTGTGACAAATTGGCCTAGTATTAAGGAGGAGTAAATTTGAAAAGTATTATTTCATGATTTCTTTAAGTCTGATAAGCCTACCCTACCATGCCCCCAATTTAATCCCTGGTTTTTACATGCCTATGTTTTAATAGGTGAGAAAACATTGTGGATAAAGAAGAAATTGCTTGTTCTAACCTACTGAATGGATATAGTTCTATATAAATCTTCTTTTAGGGTTCTTAAGATGAAAAATGTTTTTGCTAGAATAAAATCAGCACCGTTTTTGTACAATAGATTGGAAATGTAGTTGCCTTTCAAAGTTTAACCCATTATCAGATAACAAACTTCTAGAGTCGTCCAAATACAGTTGAAAACAACATTTCAAGAGTTGTGTATAATACAAATAAAGTACCATAGGGTACAAAACTACGTAAAGAAGCTACAAACTTCTCATAGAAAGTAATTTCTTCATTTCCCTAAATATTTCCAAATTATATTTCTTTATGAGGGTCAAAACAAAGAACTTTATGGTAATAGGCTGACTAATACATCAAACAATGTAGTCATAAAACTACTATCATCTGGCTTGGCATTGCTCCTTTATTAGCTGTCGCTGCTCCTTTAAATGCTTATTTTGGGGATTATTCAAAACACATTCCACAAATAAACTTGTCTCCCTGCGTAATTTTGCCAATTCTTGCTGAAGGCCCCGGCTTTGTCTTAATAGTTCAGCTGTTCTCATTGTTGTCTTTAAAAGCCCTGACTGTTGTAAAGCTGAGAAAGTTTGATTGTAACGATACTTTTTCTGTCCTTTATTATCAGAGGTCCCTGATGAGGATGAACTTTCAACACTTGACACTGATAATGGCGAAGGTGCTACAAAGTCTGATGATGGACTTTTATCCTGTAGATTAGCCACTATTTTATCTACAACTTTCCGTCGACTGTGATGTTTGTGATGATGATGATGACGATTATTTGACTTGTCAGTTTGTCCTTGACGTAGATAATTTCCTAGAATACTTGACTGATGAACACCTTTGGACACAGGTGATGAATTTCTGGATTGTTTCATTTTTGTAACATATTTCTCGTTAGTTGACAATTGTGTTCCCTCCGATATTGCAGCTTCAAAACACTGATTGTTTAACACCTGGAAAACACTGCTTGGTGAGCAGGCTTGTAACACATCATTGTAAGGGAGAGTGGAAACTAAATTAGATCCATCCAGAGATTCTTCATTGCCATCTTGACATAACTGGAAATATATTGACCATTTTATCCATATCCAGACAACATAATTAAACCCATTCCCACAATCCCTCAATCTTTATGCACCTCAAGAAAACAACTTGCAATAACATTTTGGGAAATGAAAAAATTGCTTTTCACAAGCATTTTCTTCATTACCCACAATGTTTTCTACCAAAAAAAAATACTAAAATTTTCAAAATTTCATCAACTGAAAAGCTTCTGCAACTTCTTTCAATAAGGACCAGTCAAAAATTTGTTTTGTTGGAATGGGTTAAGACTGGTCCAAATACAAAGAAGTTGCAGAAAACAATTGTAAGTTGCTGACATTTTAAAAACCATTGTCTGCTAGAGTAGAAATTGTTGTGGGAAATGAGAGGCCCATGAGGGCCTGAGACTCTCTACTGGTTATCAAGTTTCCCGATAAAGAAATCTGATTTTTAAGGAAGTTAATTACTCAAAGAAGAATGTAAAAAAAGAAGACAGGATTTTATCCCCTTTATTATTTTGAGCAGCAATCCTCAAGGCCCCTTTTCCAGTGTTTCATGACAGATCCACCCCATTTCCAAAAGAAAGTTATCTTATGACAATCATCCTGTGAAATTTTCATCAGAATCTGACAATAATTGTGTACTTGATCACATAAACAGGATTGTTTTGAATGACAAGAGGACCATGATGGTCATAAATCGCTCACCTGAGGCATCTGCAAATTACAGTACTTTACAATGATAATAAATGCCTTTGTCTTTTTAGTTTAATCCATTGCCAAACTATCCAAAAATTTGTCACCCTCAGGGAAAATAGGTTTGAAAAATACATAGTGAGAAAGGGAGTGACAAGCAATTTATCCATTTTTAACAGTGTTTTCTACCTGAAATTCTTTGTATCTAGGTTTCAATCAAACTCTAATTACTGTCTGCAACTTCAATGGGTGTTATTTTAGCAACCTTGGTAGAGAACAATCTGGAAGTACTATAAATCAAAATATGAATGCATTACAACTTATACATGAGGAGTGGAAGATATTTGAACATGCTCTTGTTGAGCGTTTTTCATACCTTTGGATACCTTTGGAAGGGCCATGTTTGTCAAAGGATATAAACATGGTAGATAACAATAATATTATCCTTTATTTTTAATGTAAATTTTCTAGAACCTATATTTAAGAAGAAGAATTCTTTCAATGCAATTTTTAGACCCCAGGAGCAGAGACATTTTTATGCTAAGACCATATTTTCCTGTTACATAGTACAAAATTATTTTGTCGTGCTACATATCAAATATGTATGCCCTTCACCTTATATTTCAGGAGAAGACTTTTGATGTTGCTCTAATTGGGCCTTTTCCAAAATTTTTGACCTATGGGGCAGTGCCATGTTTTATCCCAGGGCTAAGATTTTAGCTAACATGGTAGAGAACTATCTGGATATGCTATATACAAACTATAAATGCCTCAGACTTTGTAGATTGGGAAGAAAAGACTATTGAACATGGACTAATTGAGCATTTTTACAAACTTTGAACCCAGGGAAGGAGTGTTTATTAACCTACAGGCATAATTTAATCAAAACTGATAGATAACAGCAAGGCTATGCTACACTCAAAATATAAATGCCCTCCTCCTTAAAATGAAGAATTTTTTTTTTCCAGCATACACAAATATTGCGTTTTTCCCAATTTTTGACCCCTAGTACAGGGCTGTTTTTGACCCGAGGAAGACAACTTTTAGTGATATAGTACAAAACCATCCAGTTATGCTCCATACCAAATATAAATATCCTAGACCTTATAGTTTAAGAGGAGAAGTCTTTTAAAATTGCCCTAATTAAGCATTTTTCCAAACTTCGGACCTCAGGGGCGGGGCCATTTTTGACCCCAGAGAATAAATATTTAAAAACTTGGTAAAGAACCATATGATTAAGCTCTATATAAAATATAAATGCCTTTGGCCAGGTAGTCTGTGAAAAAAAAGACAACAAAGATTTTCTAAAATTTCCCATTTTCATATGCCGCTGTAACAAGAGTTTTTCACAGAATGAAATTCTTTTAACAACTTTTGAAGAGCTTCACCCAAGGAACATCCCTGCAAAGTTTCAGCTTGATTGGCCTACTGGTTTAGGAGTAGAAGTTTTTTAAAGAATTTTACAGTTTTAATTGCGTAAATTACAATGCTAAAAATCCAAACCAATGTAAAGTTTAATGTGAAAACATAATGTAAAAACATCTACTGCAATCAATGTGATCTTCTGTCGCATGAAAAGTAGATCGATCTGACCATAAATTAATACGCCCGATTGAGATATGACTCATTGAAAGCTGTCAGCTAGATGTACAGTACTTTCGTTTGAGTGTTCTGAATTTGGCAAAATTATCAAAACTTGACGAGCGAATGGAAAGAAAGAAAGGAGATATATAATATATTTGATATATGATCATAACATATTGTTAAGAAAAAATAAGGTGTTTGTTTCATACCAAAATAATATTACTTATTCTAGAGTAACAATGTTAAAACGGTCCGGTTAGACGAAGTTGCTGTATAAAGCTGATAAGCAAAGCTGTCGGTTTTAAGCACGATTGGAATGTTTTGTTTAATAAAATTAATTGGTCATTCATAGGATCATATTCGCACTGTCTGAAAAAAGTTTGGGCTTGCTCGACTTGGGTGTCTATATATATTTTACCTCCGAATTCTACCCAAAGGATGCAACGCCTACATACCGCTTTTGAGAGGTGTACATAATCATGTTAACCTGGTAAAGGACCGCCCTATTGTCTTTCGGATGAGACGTTTAACCTAGGCCTCATGTGACGGTGCTATCCACCGTGCACGTTAAAGAACCAGGCAGAGCTCTCAGCAGTTTCGTCTAGTATCCTTGCACAATCCCCTGTAACAACTAACCGTCTTCTGAAGGCGTCACTCATATGGGCATGTGCTACGGTAGCGACGATAAATAAACGGAAATACATACACAAACGACCACCCGCCCTCTCTCGCTCTCTTTATCTGGAGATTATAAAGCGCATAGTTACATAACGATATTGGTCTGTGTGGTAGAATACTCACATCGCATGCAAGAGTCTCCTAGTTCGAACCTGGCTACACGCTCCATTCCCCCATCTCTCTCTCTCTCTCTAGCTCTCTCTCGCTAGCTCCACTTGCATAAAGCCAACAAGCTTTTGTTATGATGTGGTGTCCCTCGGCCGTCCATCTGTCAACTTTTACTTTAAAAATCTTCTAGGAAAGTACTGAACATAATTCAACTAAACTCAACCAAAATTCACAGGAAGGATCCTTGGGTGACCTTTATCAGATCCCTTCAAAGCATTTTGATCGTGTGAAAAATAAGTAACGATATATACATGTAAATATATCGTTACAATACCTCAATGGGATGAAAATTATTGCGGGCAGGTTGTGACCCCTAGCGCACAATTTGGCAGATCTGCACATAATCGACTGTAGATTTTGGTAAAAAGTGGTACCTTCGATAATCCGACCATCAAACTTTTTCTGCCCAGATTAAATATCTCCTGTTTACATATCTCAGGCTTTCAGCGCTTTGATTTATCATTATTTTTATATTTCATTCTGTGAATGTTTGAAGAAAATCAAATGAAGGCTCTGGTATCAAGGATTTATAAATGAAATTTTCATAAGGCCTCTTTTCCTGTGTTTATTGACAGTTCAAACCCTGTTATGAAAAGAATGATCGTTATGACCTTCCAATCATTCTGTGAAAGTTTCAACAAAATCTGATCAAAGCTATGGGCTTCATTGCGTTAACAGGAATTTTTCAATTGAATTTTAATATAGCCCCTTTTTCCATGTTATTTGATGGATCTGAACCAATACTCACAAAAGTATATTTATTCTGTTTGAGTATAAAGACAACCCCGTGTAATCTGTGGACTCAAAAGCATCAATTAAGATTTTTTTCATTAAATTTTCCTAAGGCCCCTTTTCCTATGTTTCTTGATGGATCATACCCAATTTGAAAGGAACAATCCTTATGATGGTACAATCATTCTGTGAAAGTTTGAAGTCAATCAGATGAAATCTAGGGCCATGATGTGTTAACTTAGATCTTTTTATTAAATTTTCATAGGGCCCCTTTTCCCATGAAACTTGATGGATCAAACCTATTTCCGAAAGGAACAATCCATTTAATGTAATAATCATTCTGTGAAAGTTTGAAGAGATTTTGTTGAAAACTGTGGACTCTATTTTTATAAGATTTTTGAAGTTGTTCCGGATGAGCATTTTCCAAACTTAGGACCCATTGGGAAGGGCCATCTTTGATTCAAGGGGCATTATTTGATTGGATTGGGTTCAACTTTGCTTTTGCAGAGGCAGGAGCACCTAATGATTCCTGGTGTTTTTCACAACAGTACTACTACATCATTTTTTCCAATTATCCAGCTACTTATCCCGATTAGGTTAAGAATTATCCTCACATTGGTAGGAGACGTAAAAAAGGATTTTCACTGCGCCTGGGCATCAAACCCAATTACATAGAGTCTTACATGCTTCCAACTGCAGTATGGCTTTAGCATTACATCATTTCAACAATCTTGGCAAACATCAATCTGGTCATGCTTTTTGCTAAATATGAATGCTTGGAAGTATAATTTTGAAAATAAGAATATTAACGTTGCTCTAATTAAGCAATTTTCCCATCTTTGGAGCAATGGGGGCATGGCTTGTGTTGGCTCAAAGGGCAAACATTTGATTGTTTGATTGATTGAATGGGGTTTAACACCGCTTTTAATAGTATTTCAGTCATATCGCGGAGGCTGGAGCACCTAACAATGGATTCCTGGTATTTCTCAAACCAGTACTACCACTACATCCTTTCCTAGCCTCCAGCTGCTATCCCACTTAGGTTTACGATCCACCCATTGGTGAGAGACAGATGTCAGAAAGAATATGTGCCGCCGCCGGGAAATGAACCAATGACATCCCACGATTGAAGATTAGGAGTCTGACGCGCTACCAACTGTGCTATGACAGGGCTGGCAAACATTTGAACAATCTTGGTAGACATTCATCTCATTTTGCTACATTCCAAGTGCAAATTTCCATGCAGGTCTAGTTTTGGGCAAGAAGATTTTAAAGTTGATCTAATTGAGCATTTTCTCAACTTTCGACCCCTGTGGTATTTTGTCAACAATCTTAGTAGACAGTTACCTATACAATCCCTGGTTTTTACGTTCCAAGGATTTTATGATTGAGAAAATATCGTAGAAAAAGAAGAAATTGTTTGTTACAAGCAATCTCTTCTTTTTCCACAATAATTTCTTCCCTACAAAATGGCTATTTTCAAAGTAAATCCACTGTGAATATTTGTCTGCAAAAACCTTTAAATTTGGACAGGTCTAAAATTTTGCAAAACGGGACTGGGTTAAAGACCTGAAAGCAGTGGTTATAATACATACATCTTCAAAACATGGCTGATCAACCTCATTAGCCACTGGAGAGAATGTTTCTGAAAATACAAAGATTTCAAAATATGAATTTAGTGACTATTCATAACTATTCAAAATACAAACTTAGTGACTATTCATGATTATTCAAAATATAAACTTAGTGACTATTCATTATCACACAATAAAATCTGTATGGGACTATTTGAACAAGTGTATTCTTCAATAAAGTATGTTAAACCTTGTCATGCTGAACCTAGAATATTCCTGTTTTAGCTGGAGGTATATATATAAAGATCAGACGGCACATATGTGCAGTTTCTTCTTTGTATACACCACCTGTTTGTCCCTTTAAAGCTAGAATTGTTCATAAAATGAATTGTCAAAAGAAATATTGACTCACAATTAGTTTTATAGTGCTTTCAGCCCTTTGATTTTGACGTAATTCTCAATACAGATCTTATTCTGCATGACAAAGGTTAATAAACATGATACATGTATTTGAATTTGACTTCTACCTTGGCATATGGTCTTTGATATTCACTAAGAATACACATCTTCAATATAAGATAATTGTATTATTATTTACTTCACCTGTATTATATCGTTTAATTTTTAAATTATCACTTGAAATAAAAACTTAGACAAATGCTATTGACCTTGGCATCAACAAAACAAGAGGCCAATGAGGGCCTGAGACGCTCTACTGGTTATCAAGTTTTCCGATATAGAAATCTGATGTTTAAGGAAGTTAATTACTCAAAGAAGAATGCATAAAGAAAACAAAAAACAGGACTTTATCCCATTTATTATTTCAAGCAACAATCCTCAAGGCCCCTTTCCCTGTGTTTCATGACGGATCCACTCCATTTCAAAAAGAAAGTTACCTTATGACCCTACAATCATCCTGTGAAATTTTCATCAGAATCTGACAATAATTGTGGACTTTATCACATAAACAGGATTGTTTTGAATGAAAATCAATAAGGCCCCTTTCCTGTGTTTCCTGGTGGATCAATATCCAAAAAGAACCTTCCTTACAACCCTACAATTGTCCTGCAAAATTTATAAGACAATTTTATAATGATTTTGATCTTCATCACATAGACAAAAATGTTTTGAATGATAATCTGTAAGGCCCCTTTTCCTGTGTTTCAAATGCCACAATTATTCCATGCATCTTTGAAGAGAATCCAATAAAAACTGTTGACTTTATTGTGTTAACAAAGATATTAAAATCAAATTCTCATAAGGCCCCTTTTCCCGTGATATTTTACTGTTGGTTTTATCATTCTGTGAAAGTTAAAAGTGAATCCGATGAAATATTGGGACTTCATTATGTTTACTAGAATATTTAAAAAAAAATCATAAGACCCCTTTTTACATGATACTTGATGGATTGTACTGAGTTCTGAGAAGAACCATTTAAAGTGATTGTACAATCATTCTGTGAAATTTTGAAGTGAATCCAGTGAAATCAAGGGACATCATTGTGTTAACCAGAATATTTAAGAAAGTTTTTCATAAGGCACCTTTTTATGTGACACTTGCCAAAATCAGATCCACTGTCAAAATCAACAATTGTAATGATGGTACAATCAATCTGTGTAATCTGTGGAATTTATTGTGTTAATGAATTTATAGTAAAATCTTCATAGGGCCCCTTTTCTCATGATACTTTACAGAAAATCCAAATTTCAAGAGGAACAATTCTAATCAAGGTACAATCATTCTTTAAAAGTTAAAGAGAATCAATGAAAACAGTGGACTGAATTGTGTCAAGAATTTTTGTAACTAAATTTTCATAAAGCCCCTTTTTCTGTGAATCTTAACAATCTGACCAAATGTACAAAGGGACAATCCTAATGATAGTTTAACCCATTCCAACACAACAAATTTTTAGACTGGTCCAAATTGAAAGAAGCTGCAGACGACAATTTCAAGTTGATGGAATTTTGAATTTTTTCGTCTTTTTGGATAGAAAACATTGTGGATAATGAAGAAATTGCTTGATACAAGCAATTTCTTCATTTTCCACAATGTTTTCCAAAGTTTTTTTCTTGAGGGGCGTAAAAAGGAGGGATTGAGTTGGAATGAGTTAAAGAAAATGATAAAGACTGAGGACTTTATTGTAATAATGATGTTTTGTAATAAAATTTTCATAAGGTCCCTTTTCTTGTGTCACTTCACCAATCAGACCTAGTTTACAAAGGAACAATCCAAATGATGGTACAATCATTCTATTAAAGTTTGAAGAGATTCTGATAAAGACTGAGGACATTATTGAGTTTATGAGGATTTGGTAATAATTTTTCATACAGCCCAGTTTCCTATGATACTAGACAGATCAGGGCCCGTATTCACCAACGCGTTCTAAATTGATTTAGCCGACTTAATCCAAAGAATGGACTAAATTGAATTTAGTACGTATTCACCAACCTATTCTAAACTTTAGAATGAACTAAATTCAGGGAAAATTCTTCATTATTCCAAGTCTAATACCTACCGTACTAAATACGCATTATTAATGTAAAAAATGGCCCCCGTTCGCTGCATTATAGCCCTAACACATTTTTGTAGATAGAATAATGTAAAATATCACGAAAAGAGGAAAATTATTTCCCTTTGGATAAAATAAAGGTTGTCGGTCGTATTTGACATGTATGACGTCACCGATATTTCTGACGTAATATAAGATAGTGTTTACATTGGTGACAGAAAGTTCACTCTTGCAGCTCGTCTCAAAGTAATATTTACCGATGATTTCAAAATCGATTCAAGTTCTAAGTGAAAAGGATGCTAAAGGAGGAAAGTGTTCGCTGCGTTTTCAGATTTTCAATGAATTTGGAACCGAAAATGACAGGATAAGAGTTCGAAGAAAAAGGCAGATTGTCATTTCATCTCAAGCAGTGGAAAGCTTGGTGCATTTTCAATCAAGATTCTTTTGCTTGGGTGCTGATACTTTCTGCAATGCAACACGGATTTTAGTCAAGTTACAATCACCATCCTCAAAAATATCTATATTGTCTGGAATATTTGGAAAGAGTTCGACAGAAGATTGAGGTAGGCCATGTTGAATTTTGAGTTAAAGTTTTGTTCTTCTTATTGTTTTTGGTCTTTTTTTCGACTCAAAATAAAAGATTTGGCGGAATTAGTGCTAGTATTGCACAACCGCTGCTTGTTTTTCCATCGCCGTCTTCAATTCGAACCGCTGGACCGCGGCAGGTTTATGATTGATGATAACAATAATAATAATGAAAATTCTACCTAGTCATAGACAAATGTAAATAATCAACAAACTTAGAGATGCTATTTCATTTTTTTTCATTTTATTTCTAATCACTATTGTGTAACCCTTTCGTTTTGCCGATTGACTAATCTTTCCGCTCCCCCCGCCACAGCGACCCATATAGGAATTTGATCAAGGATAATAATCCTTCCAAGTTATTCGATTTCGATCCATTTTTGTGTTAAAGACTATAGATTTTAAAAATATTTATATTTTTTAATTTGGCTATATGATGGGCTTAAGGGTTAAATGCTGACTACTATTTTGAAATGCGCTTTTAAGAAATGCGGAAACCAGTGCAGGTGCGCGGTCGCTTACGCAATATACAAACCGTTCTAATTCAAGTCTATTCTAAATTGTGTTGGTGAATACGAAATTTAGTCTATTCTCGGAATAGTATGAACCTTACAATTTAGCCTAGACCCAATTCTAAAATTTAGAAAAGTTTGGTGAATACGGGCCCTGGTCTAATTTGGAAAGAAACAATCCTAATGATGGTACAAACATTCTGTGAAAGTTTGAACAGAATCCGATGAAAACTGCAGACTTTATCTTGGTGTAAAGATTTTAAAATAAGTTTTCATAAGGCTCCTTTTCCTGTGATATTTGAAGGGTCAGGTCTCATGTCAGCATCAACAATCATAATTATCAGCATGCCCACTAGGTTTTCATTTTGGGGGTACATGTACCCCTTAGGTTTTGAATTTGGGGTACAAAGAAAAATCTGAGGGTACAGTGTACCCTTTACTTTCAGAGTTAAGGGTACACCATACGGCATACGAATCTTAACCCTTTACCAAATGACAATGTTAAAGTTATATCTACTTTTTAATAACCAGTAAATAAGTATCACACGTCATCTGCCAGTTTCAAATAAATTTAGAGCAAAGGAAAGCAAATCCGATTTTTGACAATTCACTTTTTCTTAGGTATTGGATTTTGTAAGGGCTGAATGGGATATGAGAGTGATGGCTAAACAACTATAACAGGTGAATTATGAGGGCGGGGAAGGCATTTTGGAGCAGACCATACCAGGCATGTCAGCTCATTGTTAGCTCAAACTCTGGTATTGAAACAAGTCTGGTACAAAAAATATCAACTAGCCTTATCAGTGTCCAAAAGTCACCATTTGTGGAGAAAGAGAATAGGTTATGTTGTGACGTTTTGCAGACAGCAAATTACGTAGCTTAAACAAAAATACAATGTTAAATGAACGGCTCCATTTTGTCACGCCCGACTTATATGTACAACAAAACTCGCGTGAGAAACTCGTTAAAAACAAATCCTATAGTGCGAATTATTGTCAGTTTCTCGCCAAAAACCCGTAAATATCTTGCGTTTTGTTTGAAAAATAGCGCAACTTTGAACTTATTTCAAATCAACCTGGTCAGGCCATCAAGATCCGCATTATACAAACTTTTCCAACTGCTGGTTCCCCTATTCTCTATGTAGAAAATAGACCGGTACCGCCGTTGACTTTAACAAAGCCGACAGGTAGATCCCAAACGACCGCATCGCAGATTGGCTGATGGGCATTTAATGACGTATACCCAAACATCGAATCTGATCGGGTGATGGATTGTTTGTAAACAATATGGCAGAAGCGAGACGCGGACTTCCCCATAAATTTTACATGAAAAGGATAACATTCCGAAGTTTTCCTCGCACACAATTTCGATTGTTGATGTGAGAAATGTTTTAACATTAAAACTGACTACTTTAAAACTACAAAAGAAAGAATTTTGTCGTGTTGGATGGAAATCACCCGGCGTGTCCAAATTTTTCAACAAAATTTGCGTTGCATGCGTAAGCCTCGTTTTCGATTATAGTAAAGAATAAACCCTTACGGGCCAGGCTTTCCGTTTATGCACCTGTCAGCTTTATTAAAGTCGACAATGGCACCAGTCTAGGTAGAACCAGGCCAGAAAGAAGCGATTGTTCCCGTCGAATGAAAGGGAAATCACTTGCTCCCGATACGATTTTTGTCTATTTTGGTTGCAATCCTTTGGATTTTTAGGGGAAAATATGCACGTAGAGTTTCTCGTTTTGTACGCTAATAATTTTAAATGCACGTAATGGCAATTTTGTTTCTACGTTCATTTATTTTTCTGTACGTTCATGCACGTCTTGGTGAAAGATTTGTACGTGAACCGACGTATTTGTACGTGAATTACGTACTGCGGTACGTGAATGGGCACCCTGATTATTGTACAATGATTATGAGAAGGTTAGAAGAAAATCCAATGAAAGCTCTGGACTTGGTTGCATGGATTATAGATAGAATTCTCAAAAGGCCCCCCTTTTCCCATGATACTGGACAGATCACGCTTATAAGAATCCTCATGATGGAACAATGATTCTGTGAAAGTTTAAACAGAATCTGATGAAAACTGTTGACTTTATTGTGGTACAAGGATTTTCAAATTAAATTTCATAATGCTCCTTTTCCTGTGATACTTGACAGATTAGGTCTAATGTCAACATCAGCAATCATTATTATTGTACAATTATTCTGTGAATGTTTGAAGAAAATCCAATTAAAGCTCTGGACTTGGTAACAAGGATTTATAAATGAAATTTTAATAAGGCCCCTTTTCCAGTGTTTCTTGACAATTCAAACCCTGTTATGAAAAGAATAATCGTTATGACCTTCCAATCATTCTGTGAAAGTTTCAACAAAATCTGATCAAAGCTGTGGGCTTCATTGTGTCAACAGGGTTTTATTAATTGAATTCTCATATAGCCCCTTTTCCCTTGTTACTTGATGGATCTGAACCAATTCAAAAGGGAACTCTACTTACAAAAGTATAATTATTCTGTTTGAGTATAAAGACAACCCCATCTCATCTGTGATTTTTTTAATTGAATTTTCCTAAGGCCCTTTTTCCTATGTTTCTCAATGGATCAGACCCAATTTTGAAGGAACAATCCTAATGATGGTACAATCATTATGTGAAATTTTGAAGTCAATCAGGTGAAATCTAGGGCCATGATGTGTTAACTAAGAATTTTTTATTAAATTTTCATAGGGCCCCTTTTCCCATGAAACTTGATGGATCAAACCTATTTCCGAAAGGAACAATCCATTTAATGTAATAATCATTCTGTGAAAGTTTGAAGAGAATTTGTTGAAAACTGTGGACTCTATTGTGTGTACGAGGATCTTTTAAATCCAATTTTTATCGGGCCCCTTTTCCCCGTGGTCCTTGACTGATCATACCAAATTTTGAAAAGAACAATTCTTATGATGGTACAATCATTCTGTGAAAGTTTGAAGTCAATCAGATGAAAACGGTGGACTCTAGAGTATTAACAAAGATCTTTGAATTAAATTTTAATAAGGGACCTTTTCCCATGTTTCTTGAGGGATCATATCCGATTCCGAAAGGAACGATCCTTATAATTCTGTGAAAGTTTGAATTGAATCTGATGAAAACTGTGGACTCTAGAGTGTTAACGAGGATTCTTTAGTTAAATTTTCATAAGGCCCCTTTTCCTGTGTTTCTTGACGGATCATACCCATTTTCAAAAGGAACGATCCTTATGATGGTACAATCATTCTGAGAAAGTTTGAAGAGAATCCAATGAAAAACTGTGAACTCTAGAGTGTTAACGAGGATCTTTAATGGAATTTTTAATCAAATTTTCATAAGGCCCCTTTTCCCATGTTTCTTGACAGATCTGACAGATCTGACCCAATTTCGAAAGGAACAATCCTTATGGTGTTTCAATGTGAACTTTGAAGAGAGAAAACTGTGGACTCTAGAGTGTTCACAAGGATTTTTTAATTAAATCTTAATTAGGCCCCTTTTCCCATGTTTTTGACGGATTTGACCAAATTTAAAAAGGAACGATCCTTATGATAGTACAATCATTCTGTGAAAGTTTGAAGGGAATCTGATGAAAACTGTGGACTCTAGAGTATTAACAAGGAAAAGTTTAACGGACGGACGATGGATGGACGGACACACAGACGCTGGACAGGAAAAAGCAATCGCAATAGCTCTAGTTGCCTTCAGCCAGTAGAGCTAAAAAGGTCTTACCTATAAACACAAAAAGTAAACATGTTAAATATTCAAGTCCTAAAGATTTCTGTTCAAATGATGTGCCTAATTCTTAGACTTAATCAAAGCCCTGAAGGGCCTGAGAGTTGCTACAACAGACAGGCTGTCTGCAATTCATTACTAAACATAAACTGAAGTCTGTTGGCCCTTTGACTGATCAAATGAGATTGATCCACTTAAAAGTAAATTCTGTGTGTGTATTTTTGTTTGATTAATTCTGTGTAAGTGAGTTTTATTTTTAAAGCCTAGTGTGACAAAAATGTGGCAAGTTTCAAATGAATGCCTTGATTAATACCAATAACATAACAAAATGTTGAAGTTTTTGCACAGCAAGGCTGACAACAGATACTATCAAGATGATGACAAGACTATGGCAATATCTAAGTTCTTTTTCTGAAAATGGATATGGTCCTAAAAACTTAATACCATCTGCTATGTTAAAATCTTATATTTCAGACCATTTTGAAAATAAGCATTTGTTAGCTTTTTATAAACACTTTTTTTTTTAAAAAATTGACTGATTCAATGTTTCATATTCAAGCTATAGTTAACCCTTTCCCGTTTTTGGATATTTTTGACCTGTCCAGATGCAAAGGTTTTGCAGACGAAAAATTTAAAGTGGATTTCATTTTAAACATAATCATTAAGTAGGGTAGAAAATATTCTTCTTTTTCCGCAATGTTTTGTCAAGTATGAAATAAGAGCGACGTAAAATCCAAGGTTTGTACAGGAAAGGTTAAGACTTCAGGAAGAAGTTAAGCACCTGTAGATCCAAACTGCTGCAGTCTTGAGTTCCCGTCAGACATGAGAGAATTACTAGATGAGGTCCAGCTTCGAGACATTGAATCTCCTGGGAAGTTTTGGGGGGAATGATTTACAAGTTGGTCCTTAGACAGTGACAGGCTTTCCCTTTGTTCCACAATACCACCATCCAGCAAAGCAGATGATCTCCTCTGTGAAACAAGAGAATAATTGTGGTATATTGCTCAGCTGAGTATAAAGCTCTTGACTTACTGTTTTGGAGAAAGTTTTAAAATTTCCTTTCTTATCTCTATGTTAAATTCTTTAATTTTAAAACAAATCTTATTCTGATCTAAGAGAATGATAGGTTTAATTGAGAGATTGCAGCTGACAATAAAAAAATCAATAGACCAATAAAATCATACAGTTAGACTGGAAGTGAATCTTGAACTTCAACATTGGTTGACATTTTATGTGCAGCTTTTTTGTTGGTTTGACAACATAAGCTACAGTTACAATATTTAGGTCCCTTACAAACCATTTTACTTTTTTTTTACAAGTTACTGACAACAAATTTTCAAAACAGTGCTTATATCTAAAGGGAACTTCCTGCCCAAGCTCATTTGGCGTTGCCAGCAGTCAATCAATTACTTTGATAGACCACAATATTGAGGGTTCAGTGCAGAGCAGGTGTAACTGCCAATATGTTTATAGGCGGTTACCACTGTTTTATACTGAACCACTGATTTACAATCAATATTTCAATCAAAATTTGAAAGCACTAAGCCTGATGTTTTTGAAAAGAAGGAAAGAAGATTTTAAAGTTTTAACCCTTGTCATGATGATCCTGGAATATTCCTGTTTAACAATAGCTGTGGTAGGTGTATAGACTAAGTTCAGCCTGCACAGATGTGCAGTCTGATCTTAGTCTACACTACCTGCATTTCTTTTTAATGTTGAGGAAATATTTGAATACAAAGTAGACCAAAATTTGACAAAAACTTATAATTTTGTGAAGAAAGGATAAACATTCAGCAGGACAAGGGTTAAGAGAAGACCATCTTAAAACTCTTTGTTAAATCCAGGATCCCTTTACCAAAACCTTACTTTGATCTGAGAATGATAAAAATAATGCAATTCTACATGTATGCAAACTATGAAAGCTAAGCTTTAAGCTCGTATATTTTTGAGAAGAATCTTGAGGATTTTTTTTCTTTAACTAAATTAAAGGCTTGACAGCATAGGGCTTATTTTGATTCTAAAACAATTAATTTGATAATTTGAAATTAAGTATTTTGGTAAAAGGCCAAAATAGGGATAATTTCAGAGTGTAGTACATGCAATTCTTTGAAGCATTTTGGTAGAGGATTATACAACAATGCTTCAAGCACAATTTTTCCACACTTTTAAAGTTCTACACTTATTGGTATGGTTTCTGAGGTGAGGGGATGTTTTTTGGTAATTATCTTCTTTATTTCTATGTTGAATTTAAGGCTAATTTACGGAAGTGTAATTCTTTGAAACCTTTCAGTAGATGGTAATTGACCAATCGCTGGCCCCGCCCACTTACTCACTTGGCCCTGCCCATTCAGCTTCCATTTTTAACTGCTTTATTTTGCATAATATTATGGCCAGTAGCATGTTACAAATAAGTAGAATGGTTGGTTGGCAACATAAACTTCGTAATTACAGCTTGAAAACCAACAACTAGAGGCGCTTGATCACCTGTATCGCTCCACAGGCTTGATTGTACTGCTCCACAGGCCTGGTTGTACTGATTAAGCAAATGCTGTTTTTAAGAATTCAATAATAATCAAATCATATTCATCATGTGTGGTAAATAAAGTTGTCAATGAAATCTTTTAATATTTCAAACTTTTCATTATAGTCAGTGCATTTTTTAAGTCAGATGAACTAGAGGGGCTTGAGGGCCTGATTTGCTCAATCGACCTGAATTTACTTATCATTCCTGAGAAATTTGGATTAAAACCATCCTGCAGTTTGCAAGAATAAGATTTCCATATTTTCACTATATACCATATATGGACACAAGCCCCCTATAAAAGCCATAGTTTTCATCTGAACAATATTTCATGCAGGAATCTGACACAGAGTCACCAAAGATTCATTTTGTGAAATATTGTTGAAAACTTATAATCTTTTGTAATCTGAGAAGATTGTAGGTTTTCACTGTTTACCATATATAGAAATTAGCCCAATCAATTAAAGCATGTTTACAGCCAATCAATTCTTTTCTAGCAATCTAATAAGGGGTAACCAAAGGATCAATTCAGTGAAATTTGGTTGAATTCCATCCAATGGTTTCTGAGAAGATTTTAGCCGCCGTCATAGCGCAGTTGTCAGACTCCTAATCTTCAATCACGGGATGTCATGGGTTCAATCCCTGGCGGCGGCACATATCCTTTTCAACAAATGTCTCTCACCAATGGGTGGATAATCGTAAACCTAAGTGGGATAGCAGCTGGAGGCTAGGAAAGGATGTAGTGGTAGCACTGGTGTGGTACCACGAATCCATTAGGTGCTCCAGCCGCCGCGATATGACTGAAATACTATTAAAAGTGGTGTTTAACCCAATTCAATCAATCTGAGAAGATTTTTTAAAGCTTACACCATATATGGAATTTAGCCTCGCCCATTAAAGCCATGTTTTCTGCCCTATCAAAACTCTTTAAAGGAATCTGATAAAGCGTCACCCTAGGATCAATCCAGTGAAATTCAGTTGAAATTCATTCATTGGTTCTTAACCCTTGTCATGCTGAACCCGGAATATTCCGGTTTTAGCAGGAAGTATAGACAAAGATCAGACTGCACAGAAGTGCAGTCTGATCTTAGTCTACACCTCCTGTCTGTCCTTTTGAAACCAGAGATGTTCATGAAATTAATTTTTCAAAAGAAATATTGAAACTGAACAACAAGTATCACCAGTGCTTTCAGTCCTTTGATTTTTATACAATTCTGAAAAGGATTTTATTCAGCATGACAAGGGTTAAAAAAAAGATTTTTAAATATTTTACCACATATGGAAATTAGCCCTGCCCATGTAAACAATATTTTTCATCCAATTTTTTGGAGCATTCCTGTAAAATTTGGTTGAAATCCATCAATTGGTTTCTTAGAAGAAGATTTTTAAAGATTTCACCATATAAGGAAATTAGCCACGCCCATTAAAGCCATGTTTTTCATTTGATCTTAATTCTTTGAAGGAATCTGATAAAGGGTCACCCAAGGATCATTTCTGTGAAATTTGGCTGATTTCTGTTATGTACTTTCTGAGGAGAAGATTAAGTTAAAGTTGGACGCACAACAGACTCAGTGCCATGACAATAGCTCGCTGGCTGAAAGCTAAAAATGATTCACCAAAATGACCACAAGTGCGGGAGTTCAAATCGAACATCCAGTCTAAATAAATGAATTCAATGGTTGACTGATTATTTGTTTGATAGCCGCGATTGGTCAATTAGGTGCTAATATGTAAAATTTCAAAGCTCTAGGCTTATTGATTTAGGAGAGGAAGAATTGTAAAGATTTCTTTTATAACATTAAGTTTCCAACAGCATTAGGCATTTTATGGTGATAATAAATGCAAAATTTCTGACCTCAAGGCCTTAAGATCTGGGAGAAGAAGATTTCTAAATTTTGTTTACTTTGTTGTCATGGAAACCACACTTCTTCATGGATTTCAATTCTTTGAAATATTTTTGAAAGAGTATGACCCAAGGACCCTTTCTGCAAAGCTTGGTTATTTTGGGCAAAGTTTTTGTTCCGAATAGATGAAAAGATGGACAGACACCAGACATTGATTGACCACAATAGCTCACCTAGAGTACTTTGTTACTAGTGAGTTATCCCACTAACAGACAGCAAAATCTTAGACTGGTCAAAATTCAAAGGAGTTGCAGACGACAATTTAAAGTTTTTGAACTTCTTTTTATTTTCTTGGTAGAAAACATTGTGGAAAATGAAGAAATTGCTTGTTGCAAGCTATTTTGTCATTTTCAACAATGATTTCAATATGTTTTTCAGGGATGTCAAAAAGCGTCATTGTGTGGGATTGGGTTAATAAAACATACTGATGTCTTAACTGAAGAATTACACAATAAAACTTTAGCATATCATTTTAGTGAAAAGAATATAATTACTAGCAGCTTAAAACTCCTTTGTTACAAGCATTTTTTTCCAAATAATACAATCATGTGCTTTTAACAAATTCATACACACAATTTAAAGCTTAATTTCTTTCCTTTTTGTCTTCATTAGGAAACCACATGTTATATCAAAACATACGGCCCAAAATACCGCCAGAATTGGTGAAAATAGGCGACAGTACCGCTGGAAATACATGTATGAAGTCTAAAGGCCCAATCAATTCATACATTTATACCGGAAGTGAAATTTGAACTCCAACATTGGTCAACATTTATGTGAAGCATTTTTTTTGATTTAACGACTTAAAAGATTGTTATTACAGTATATTAAAGTAGTTACAACATTTAGGTTGTCAACCAACTATTCTATTTTTGGTTATGTGTTACCGACTATACATTGTGCAAAATAATGCTGTTTAACCCTTTCCCGTTTTTCAAAATTTTTGACTAGCCAAATTTGAAAGAGGTTGCAAACAACAACTAAAAGTGAATGCAATTTGAACAGTAACCAACCTGCAGGGTAGAAGATATTGTGGAAAAAGAAGAAATTGCTTGTTACAAGCAATTTCTTCTTTTACCACAATGTTTTCTAAAGTATAAAGTCACCGGGAAGTAAAAACCAGGGATTGAACAGGAAAGGGTTAATATCTAAGTTGACGGCCCTGTCAGAGCTTTGTAGACAAAGCCAGGGAACTATAAATTTACTCACATGAGATGATGTTGAAGATAACCGAATTGGAGCTCTATTACAGTAGTTTCCTGATATTGCTCCATTTCCTTTTTTATTTGTTCCTGCAAAATAACATGTTTTACGATGAATTATTGACTTGTATCAAAACAAAAGCACCTTTACCCCTTTTCAGGTGGCAAAATTTCAGATTGATTCAAACTGACATGAGCTGTAGATGACATATCGATCAAAGTCTAAATTTGGAAACAGAATACTTACCATATAGAATATGATATATTGTGATAAAGTGAGAAATTGCTTGTTACAAGTAATTTCTACAAGCATTTCTCATTTTATCACAATTTCTTGCATACGTTTTTTTCCTTATCACTATTTTTCTGGGTTGTAAACATTTGAAACTTTCTGATAAATGGTAAAGCCCATCAATGATAAAGATTGCCACATGTAATACCCCGCTAATTTTTTATGAATTTACAAACATTCTAAAAGTTACCTAACCATCTCTTACCCATATTCCATTCCCACACAACAAAATTTTAGACTGGTCCAAATTGAAAGAAGCTGCAGATGACAACTTCAAGTTGATGGATTTTTTTTTTTTGTCTTCTTGGATAGAAAACATTGTGAAAAATGAAGAAATAGCTTGATACAAGCAATTTCTTCATTATCCACAAACATTGTGGAAAATGAAGAAATTGCTAGATACAAGCAATTTCTTCATTATCCACAATGTTTTCCAAAGTTTTTTTCAAGGATATAAAAAGAAAGGCTTGTGTGGGAATGGGGTAAATTGATGAAGGGCACCGGCCAATCAAATTCACAAAGCAATCCAAAATCACTACTTTTGTTTGGAGCCACCACGCTTAGCTCCAACACTTTTGTCGAATCATTCCTGTAGTAGGTGAACAAAACGTTGTAGCTACAGCCACAGTTCTGATGTTTTGTTTGCTCACCAATGATTAACTTTTTGTATAGAGAGACCAACAAACTAATGTTGTTTGGTACCTAAGACAATCTGTCCTGTTTAAACAGTACTATTTGCTGATTTTATGGTCATTCTAGTATTCAAACTGAAAGATAAGCATCCAATTCAGTAGAGAATGTGGCAGGAGAAGGAATTACACATTTGATTATCTTGCAAAATTTTAGACTTTAACATATTTTAAGTTTTAAACAAATTTTGAAATAAGCTCCTCCCATTAAATCCATGTTTTTTGTATTCAATCCAAATTCTTTGAGGAATCTGATAAAAGTGGCCTTAAGATCATTCCTATGGAATTTTGTTGAAATCCATTCACTGATTTTTGAAAAAGAAGATTTTCATAGTTTTCACCATATCATCGTTGATGTTTCTGAGAAGATTTTCAAAGTTTTCAACATATATGGAAATTGGCTTTGCCCATTAAAGCCATGTTTTTTTGTTTTTTTTTATCCGATCTAAATTCTTTGAAGGAATCTGGTAAAGGGTCACCAAAGGATCATTCCTGTGAAATTTAGTTGAATTCTGTTCAGTACTTTCTGAGGAGAAAAGTTTTACTGTTTTAAGATAAATATTTACAGACAGACGCACAACGGACACTCCACCATGACAATAGCCTACCAGTTTTCAGCCAAAGAAATTGAAGACAACAATTTTATGTTTGCAAATTATAAAAAATCTTTGTCGTTTAAGGTAGAAAATTTTTTGAACAACAAAGAAATTGCATGTTACAAGCACTTTTTTCATTTTCAGCCATGTTTATCAAACCTCTATTCTTTAATGTCGTAAGACAGCCTGATTGGTAATGGGGTAAATAACAGTCATTGCTTACATCAGGAATTCCTACAACTTATGCAAAAAATCTTTTGGCATGAACTTTTGATTCCCTAAGATCCAACTTTGTTAATGTTAAGACTTAACCCATTCCCATACAATCCCACTTTTGGATGGCTCTGAAAATAAAGCTTTGGAAAACATTGTGGAAAATAAAGTAATTGCTTGGTACAAGAACTTTCTTCACTATCTACAATGTTTTCTAGTCCACAAGACAACGATTTTTGAAATTTCATCAAGAAACAAGAGCTGTAAGAGTAAAGCAAGGCTCAACTATTCTGTACTGAATAGTGACAGCAATTCCATGTTAATATTGGTCATAATACCTAAGTAGTATAAGAGATAGCCTGATTCGCTCCACCTGCCTGATTTTACTTATTATTCCTGAGAAATTTGGTTGAAACCATCCTCCAGATTGTAGCTTTTTACTGTTTACCATACATGGATATAAGCCAGATCAATTAACTCTTTCCTGTTTTTAGAAATTTTAGACTGCTCCAAATTGAAAGAGGCTACAGACGACAAAGAAAATTGGGTGCGATTTGAAATCAAACTATCCAATATGGTAGAAAATATTGTGGGAAAAGGAGAAATTGCTTGTCACAAGCAATTTCTCCTTTTTCCACAATGTTTTCTCAAGTATAAAATCACAGTGACGTAAAATCCCGGGTTTGTGCAGTAAAGAGTTAAAGCAATGTTAACAGCGAATCAATTCCTTTTTAGCAATCTAATAAGGGTCAACAAAGGATCATTCTGGTGAAATTTTGTTGAAATCAATCAAATGGTTTCTTAGAAGTTGATTTTCAAAGTTTTCACCATATATGGAAATAATTCCACGCCCATAAAAGCTATGTTTTCAGTCCTATCAAAATTCATTGAAGTAATTTGATAAAAGGTCACCAAAGGATCAATCCAGTGAAATTTGGTTAAAATCCATTGATTTGTATCTGAGAAGAAGATTTTCAAAGTTTTCACCATATATGGAAATAGCCCCGTCGAATAAAGCCATATTTTTCAACCAATCTTAATTCTTTGAAGGAATCTGATAAAGTGTCACCCAGTGAGCATTCCTGTTTAATTTGGTTAAAATTTCTTATAAGATTTTTAAAGCTTTCACCATATGAAAATTAGACCCGCCAAATAAAAGCCATGTTTTTCATCATATCAAAATTTTTGAAGGAATCTGATAAAGGGTCACCTAAGGATCATTCCTGTAAAATTTGGTTGAAATCAATCAATTGGTTTCTAAGAAGATTTTTAAAGCTTTCACCATATATGAAAATTAGCCCCGCCAAATAAAAGCCATGTTTTTCATCCAATCAAAATTATTTGAAGGAATCTGATAAAGAAACCATCATTTGGTTTCTGAGAAGAAGATTTTTAAAGCTTTCACCATATACGAAAATTAACCCCGCCCATTATAGCCATGTTTTTCATCCGATCAAAATTCTTTGAAGAAATCTGATAAAGGGTCATCCAAGGATCATTCCAGTAAAATTTTGTTGAATTCCATCATTTGGTTCCTGAGAAGAAGATTTTTAAAGCTTTCACAATATATGGGCATTAGCCCCGCCCATTATAGCCATTTTTTTCATCCGATCAAAATTCTTTGAAGGAATCTAATAAGTGTCACCCAAGGATCATTCCTGTAAAATTTGGTTGAAATCCATAATTTGGTTTCTGAGAAGAAGATTTTTAAAGCTTTGACAATATATGGGAATTAGCACTGACCATTCAAGCCATTTTTTTCATCCGATCAAAATTCTTTGAAGGAATCTAATAAAGGGTCACCCAAGGATCATTTCTGTAAAATTTGGTTGAAATCCATCATTTGGTTTCTGAGCAGAAGATTTTTAAAGCTTTCCCCATATATGGAAATTAGCCCCACCCATTAAAGCCATGTTTTTCATCCGATCAAAACTCTTTGAAGGAATCTGATAAAGAGTCACCCAAGAATCATTCAGTACTTTCTGAGGAGAAGATTTTTAAAGTAAAATTTTATGGACGGATGGACGCACACATGCAGGGTGCCTATTCACGTACTGCAGTACGTAATTCACGCACAATTACATCGGTTCCAAACAAATCTTACACCAAGACATGCATGAACGTACAGATAATTAAATGAACGTAGAAACAAAAATGCCATTACGTGTGTGTGCATTTATAATCATTGCATATGAAATGAGAAACTATGTGCATATTTTTTCACACACAAAAAAAATTGCAAGCAAAGTAAAACTAAATCGCATCGGGAGCAAGTGATTTCCCTTTCATGCGACTGGAACCATCGGTGATGATATTCATCTAGAGATTGGGGGAAACAAACAGTTGGAAAAATTTGTATAATGAGGATCTTGCTGGCCTCACCATTATGTTTTGAAATAAGTCCAAAGTTGCCCTATTTTCAAACAAAACGCAAGATATTTACGTGTTTTGGCAAGAAACTAACAAGAATTCATACTATAATATAGTATATAATTTGATTTTGAAATTGGTTTATCTGTTGTATATGTAAGTCAGATGTGACAAAATGGAGCCGATTATTTAACATTGTAGTTTTGTTTTAGCTACGTAATTTGCTGTCTCCAAAATGTCATAACAAAACCTTTTCTATTTCTCCACAAATGGTGACCTTTGAACAGTAATAAGGCCATTTGATATTTTCTGTACCAGAATTGTTTCAATACCAGAGTTTGAGCTAATAATGAGCTGACATGCCAGGAATGGCCTGCTCCAAAATGCCATCCCCACCCTCGTAAATAACTTGTTGGAGTTGTTTTAGCTTTCGCTCTCATATCCCATTCAACCCTTCCAAAATCCAATAGTGAAAAAGTGAATTGTCATTAATCAGCTTTTCAAAAAAAGTTTGCTATCCTTCTCTCTAAATTTATCTTAAACTTGCACATGACGTATGGCACTTGTTTACTGATTATCAAAAAAGTATATAACCAAAACATTGTCATTCGGTAAAGGGTTCAGAATAGTATGGTGTACCCTTAACTCTGAAAGTAAAGGGTACACTGTACCCCCAGATTTTTCTTTGTACCCCCATTTCAAAACAAAAGGGGTACATTTACCCCCAAAATGAAAACCTAGTGGGCATGCTGACATGGACGCACGACGGACTCAACGCCATTGCAATAGCTCGCTTTCAGCCGGTGGAGATAAAAATATTTCAATTAATGTCGTTAGTCAAACAATTATTTCTTAGTCCAAAAAGGGTAAAAATTCCATTAAAATGAATGTATGAGTAATGAATCTTAGCCTAGGAGATGATATGCTATTTACAAAGAATTGTGCAAAGTTCCTAAGCAAAACATTGGTAGAAAGAGAGATACTTAAGATAAATGACAGTTGCAAGTAAGATTTGACCAAGAATTTCCAAGTCCAAACGGGGCTAAAATTACACTAAAACAAATGTCAGAGTTAAGAATCTGTGACTAGAGGATGATATTATTGTCACAAAAACATATGCAAAGTTTCAAAGTAATAGCATTGGTAGAAAGTGAGTTATGAAAGGTACACAACAGTTGCACTCAAGGTTTACCCTAGAACTTTTAAGTCCAACAAGAGCTGTCACAGGATAGTAACGCTACACTTTTCTAATTGCTTGACTGTATCTAGAGGCTGATATTATTATCAAAATATGTGCAAAGTTTCAAAGCGATAGGATTGGTAGAAACAGAGAGTTACAAAAGATATATGACAGTTGCACCCAAGGTTTAACCAAGAATTTCTAAGTTCCAAATGGGTTAATACTCCACAATAATAAATGTAATTGTAATAAATCTTTGCCTAGAAGATGATATGATAGTCACAAAAACATGTGAAAAGTTTCAAAGCAATAGCATTAGTAGAAGGATATTGATTCATTGATTGAATGGGGTTTAATGCCGCTTTTAACAGTATTTCAGTCATTTCGCGGCGGCTGGAGCACTTAACAATGGATTCCTGGTATTTCTCACACCAGTACTACCATTACATCCTTTCCTAGCCTCCAACTGCTATCCCACTTAGGTTTACAATTATCCACAAAAGTAGAATGAGAGTTATTGAAGATATATGACAATTGCACATTAGGTTTAAAGGTTGTGCAAAGTTTCAAAGCAAAAGCATTATTAGAAAGAGAGTTTATTAAAGACATATGACAGTTGCAAGTAAGCTTTAACCAAGAATTTGTAGATCCAAAAAGGGTTAAAATTCCACAAAAATGAATGTCAGAGTAATGAAACTGTGTCTAGAGGCCGATATTATTATCAGAATATGTGCAAAGTTTCAAAGCGATAGCATTGGTATAAAAAGAGTGTTACTAAAGATATAAGACAGTTGTACCCAAGGTTTAACCAAGATTTTCTAAGTCCAAAAAGGATTAAAATTCCACTAAAATGAATGTCAGAGTAATGAATCCTTGTTTTGAGGGTTATTTCATTGTCATAAAAACATGTGCAAAGTTTCAGAGCAATAGCATTAGTAGAAATTGAGATATGACACTTGCATATAAGGTTTAATCAATCCATTGTGCCGCATCTTATTCTGTATGACTGGAATAGCCCCCCTATTTTTCGAATAGTCGAGCTGAAAATTGTTGTCTTCACCTTCTTTGAATTAGAACCAGTCTACAAATTTCATCCAGTATTGGGTTAAACCCTGGATTTATAATTTACCTCCAGAAATCTTGTCTGGTAAAAATAGTGCCTGATAGAGAAGGCTGTTCTGAGTGCTGCTTTGATTGCTACTCTGATGACGGTTAAGTCTTGACTGGAGTTGATCTTGACCCGAGGGACTTTTGTCGATGTCTGATTCTTGATAGTAGGCAGCTGAATTCCCACTACTCATTAGTGAAGAGTTCATACTTGTTCCCCTGAAATATAAAAGATCATTAAATCATTTACCTCCTGGATTTTTTCTGCAACATTTGTTGAAATCCACTTGTAGAAGGCCCAATTTGACACAGGAAAGATAAAAGAATAAAACAGAACTTTCATCCGCTATTTTTTGTTTCAAGTTTGTGTTGTTTTTAGAATTATGAGTGGCTGATACTTATTGCGCACTTGATCGAACCCCAATAGTTTCTCATTGATTGAAGCAGAAAAATAAGATGTGTTTGTGAAACACAATGCCCCTGCAACAGGATTAAACGTTTGACTTGGTATGTGACCTTGACCTTGACATATAGATTTTATAGTCAATATATATCTATTTAAAAACAAAACAAAAGAAATAGAAATTGTCAAGGATGATTTATAAATGGGGTTTTTTGGTTAAATATAATACTGGACCCTTCTGGTCTGGACCGTTTTGGACTGTGTGTATTTCTGTTTATTCATTGTCACTACCACAGTGCATGGCCATTTGGGTGATGCACCTAGAAGACAGTTTGCTGTTACAGGGGAGAGTGCAAGGATACAGGATGAAACTGGTGAGAGCCCTGGTTGGTTCATGAACGTGCTTGTTGAATAGCACCATCACACAGGCCTTGTAGCTTCAATATTGTAGCCCTCTTTCTGACAATCTGCTGCCTTGCCAGCAGATTATGAGAAAGAGGGCCATGATATCGCGGCTAATGGCCTTGGTTTAACATTTTATTCAAAAGACATTTAGTTGTTAGTAGATATGGTCAGCCCAGGGCTTGAACCTGGGATCTTGAGGTTTGAAGTCAAGTGCTCTACCAACTTAGCTTTCTGGACTGGGCCTACCTGGTCAGTTTTAATAGTGGTCCTTTTTTGGGATGGGCCTCTCTGGCTCTGGGCCTTTTTTACCTGACACCGAAAGAGGGCTATCAATATCGTAGCTAGGGATGGGGGTACAGAAGCAGTAGAAAAAGACAGCTCGCAAACGTTTATCATCCTAAATTCAGGATATATTCTACGAAATATTAGTGAAAAAAAATCGAATGGACAAGTTCGAGGAAATTGACAGGTGAATCTAAACCTGAAAACAAGAAGAAAAAAGTACCACACTTACTTTTGTAACAAACAATACAAATGCGATCTTTTCATGTCACTCGAAGATAAGTAAAATATATGAAGCTGCTTAATCAGCTATGATAAAAAAAAATGTTTGAGGATATTTCTGTCAGCCATGTTGCCCTACTTTTCTGACGGTTGATACCAATTTGCTCTCAAGGGTCAAGATTGGGTTTGTTGGTCGGCGCTAGATCTCAGTTAAACAGGTACCAATGATTTCTTCATATATTTGTCAATGATTTCTTCATATATTTGTCAAAACATAACACTGCTGATTTACATTTCATAAATATTGTAGTATTTGCTTGTTTAACACATATAAATATGTTCGACGAACATATAAAGTAAAACCGATTGATAATCAAAGCACTGTAGTACTGCTCTATATTGCATAGACACCCAAAACGTTTTCTTAACTATAAGGCCTAGCCTAGGTACTTTCTATTTTGAATGTTACATTACATGATGTAGACATGCCATATTTTTTTCAAACAATTACGGTACATTGCACTAAAATTTGAATATAGGTAATAAACAATGTAACAGACAATTTCTTTCCCATATTATTATTATGTCATGATAGTTATCTACAAATTTTGTTCCCAAGGATCTAAAATAGCTTTACAGTGACACTTTTAAACACCCCTCAATATGAAAGCTTTGGAAAGCATTATGGAAAGTGTAGAAATTGCTTATTACAATGTTTTCTGCCCCAATTGACTAAGATTTCAAAGATTTCATCACCTTAAAATTGTGGTCTGCAAGCTCTTTGAATTTGGACTGGTGTAACATTTCTGTATGTGGGAATGGGTTAAAAGACAAACAGGAGGTGTAGACAGATCAGATTCCACATCTGTCCAATATGAAAGACTGGAGATCAATTACACATACCTGCTCTCTACATCCCTCAAAAAGCTATGAAAAAAATGTGGACAATAAAGAAACTATACTTGTTACAAGAATTTTTTTCATGTCCACAATGTTTTCTACCCTATAAGGCTTTTTTTTCATTTCACCCAGAAATTGTTAATCTTTTGGTTGGCTTGTAAATTTCAGTTCTTATGGATTGGCTGACTGCCCTGGAGGTTCTGTTTCTACTCTATGTTGTTATACAGCTTGTACGAATATTTCTAGGTGACTGTGATTTACAGCTGCAATGGGCAGAGAAGTTTGGAATCTCAACAAGTGAGTACGTGTGATTGTGGCATAATATTCCTAATTTTTGAAAACAAATAGAGATTTTCAATGAGGTTGTGATTTTAAATTGAAGAAAGGTTTATTGTTTTAGCTAGAATTGAATCTCGTTGTTTTCTTTCCATACTGTTTGAGGTATTCTATTACTGGGTTGTCAGTGTTTCCTCTTGATTTTTTGGGAAGGGGTTAGTGCCCCTTACAGAGGGAAGATCTTGAACAAAAGTTTAACCCATTACCACACTATGACACTTTTTGACGCCTCTCAAGAAAATCAACAGGGAAAACATTGGGTAAAATGAAGAAATTGCTTGTGACAAGCAATTTCTTCATTCTATACAATGTTTTCTATTCAGAAAATTGAAGAAATCTAGAATTTCTTAAATTTTTTAATTGTCGTCTGCAACTCCTATCACTTTGGACCAGTCTAAAATTCTTTTGTGTGGGAATGGGTTAATAGCATCTAATGACATTTTCTTGTACATTATATTTGAATGTGAAAAATAGAACAAAAATATCAGATATTACATTTCTTTAAAAACAGCCATTTCCTTTCAGTTTGTCCAGTTGTAATAGGAATATTTCAATAATTCAGAAAATTTTAACTAGGAAGTGGAAATTTTATACCAAAAGAGGGGAAAAAATATATATTACAGGACAGCCAAACAGGCATATATTCTCCACTTATTTTCATCAGAAAAAAAGGGCTTTAAAATTTTACTCATCCTTCACAATGAGAAAGTATAGTCATACATTAATTTCTGTATTCAAAGCTTTCAAATTCCACTCATCCTGCATACACTTGTATAGAAAAGGGACAAAAGACAAAAGCATGTTCAAATCCTAATATGTCTAATAAAAGCACTCATTGATGAACTTTTAGCTCACCTGAGCACGTAGTGTTCAAGTGAGCTATTGTGATCCCCTTTTGTCCAGCATCCGTCCATCGTCCGTCGTGCATCGTCCGTCAACAATTTCTTTAAACGACATCTCCTCCCAAACCACTCAGCCAATTTGAACCAAATTTGGCAGAAATGTTCCTTAGGTGGTCTCCTTCAAAAATAGCTAAAAGAATTGAAATCCCTTAAAAACTCTGGTTGCCTTGGCAACAAAAGTGAAATTTTAAAATAATCTTTAAAAATCTTCTCCTCTTGACCCAGAAGGCGTAGAGCCTTGATATTTTGCATGAAGCATCAGTATATTGACCTCTTTCAAAATAGCTAAAATCATGATCCTTGGGTCCCCAGGGGTGGAGCCCCAGGGGGGTGGTGGTGTGTGTGTGTTTATATAGAAATAAAGAATGATTTTTTAAATGACATCTCCTCCAGAACCACTGGGCCAATTTGAACCAAATTTGGCAGAAATGTTCCTTAGGTGGTCCCCTTCAAAAATAGCTTAAAGAATTGAAATCCCTTAAAAACTCTGGTTGCCATGGCAACAAAAGTGAAATTTTAAAATAATCTTTAAGAATCTTCTCCCCCTGACCCAGAAGGCGTAAAGCCTTGATATTTTGCATGCAGCATCAGTATATTGACCTCTTTCAAAATAGCTAAAATCATGATCCTCGGGTCCCCAGGGGCAGAGCCAGGGGGGGGGGTTATATAGAAATAAAGAATGATTTTTTAAATGACAACTCCACCCAAACCACTGGGCCAATTTGAACCAAATTTGGTAAAAATGTTCCTTAGATGGTCCCCCTTAAAATTAGCTAAAAGAATTGAAATCCGTTCAAGATTCATAGTCTTTATCTGTAATTGTGGCCCACTTGTTTCATAATCCTTACCTTAACATGAAATTAGACTGTTGAAAGAAAAAGAGCCTTTATCTCAGGTGAGCGCCCAGGGCCAACGGCCCTCTTGTTTGTATAGACAGTATTATCTTCCATAATTTGATGGTACAATTTGAGTGGTATAAACTCATTTCCACATGTCCACATTGTGACAAGTAATTTCTTCATTTTCCACAATGTTTTCCAAAGCTTTTTTCTTGAATGACATTAAAAAGTGGTATTGTGTGGGAATGGGTCAAAGGATATTCCAGGGCCTGGACAAAAGTTAAGTGATGACAATCTAGATTATGATATTGTTCTTCCAAACCCGGCTACAGCAGAGTAATTGTGCATAGGACTTCTAGCCATGGGGCCCCAGTTTCAATCCCGGGCCACAGCGAACTATCTTTCCTACATTTGTCTCCCATTAATGGGTTGGTATTTGTAAACCTTTGTTGGATGAGCAGCTGGAGGCTTGGAAAAGATATAGTGGTAGTACTGGTGTGAGAAATATGAGGAATCCATGGTTAGGTACTCCAGCTGCCACAATATGACTGAAAAACTGTTAATGTAACATTGAACCCCATTCAATCAGTCAATCAACTTTCCAACCCTATATTGTTGTTACCTGAATTATGATTGCTGGCCTCAACCACTTACCCATGATATGACAGTTAGACTCAAACATCTGTTAAAACTTTGTCAGAATCTTTGTTTAAATCATAAGGTTGAACCCTATTGAAAATGGGAACATTTAATATAAAACACAGGAAAATGGGTCTAAATGCAGATTCTTAATTTATTCTTTACCCATCCCACACATTCCTGCTATTAATTATGCCCCTCGATAAAAAACATTGAAAAATGTTGCCATGGGTCATATTATGAAATAATTTCAGGCATTTTGGCACGGAAAGTGGTTTGGACAACAGGTGCCTCAAGTGGTATAGGTGAACACTTGGCTTATGAGCTAGCAAAGGCTGGAAGTAAACTGGTGCTCACTGCTAGAAGGGAAGAGGAGTTACAAAGAGTGAAGAAAGAATGTCTAAGTATATATCAGTCTATTATCAGAGCATATATTCAAATCTTGTTTAAGTGACCACTTCAATTATTCAAGCTGTAGTTACGACATTTGGTTTGCCAGCTAACCATTTTACTTTTTTGTTTCATGGTACTGACTATAAATTTTAGAAAATAAGGTCATTAAGATTCCCATTTAAGAAAATTTTAGACTGGTCCAAATTCAAAGAAGCTGCAGACGACAATTTAAAGTTTATGAAATTTGGATTTTTTTTAACTTTCTGGTTGGAAAACATTGTTTAAAATGAAGAAATTGCTTGTTACAGGCAATTTCTTCATTTTCCACAATATTTTCAAAAGTGTTTTTTTCCTTGAGGGCGTCTAAAGGTGTCACTGAGTGGGAATGGGTTAAAATCTAAGTCGAAATTCATGTAGGAGTCAGTGGACTGGGCCAGTGGAGTTAGTTGGCTGTGAATTGACAGTTACACTGGCCACACTTTCAGTTTAAAGCATTTTGACTGTGATATCAAAAACAGTAGTTTACATGATTTATGTGTATAATCACAAAAGGTATAACAAGTTTTTTAGTCTTCATAAAGAACAAGAATGTATTAAATCAATATTTAAGGTCGACATTCACTTTTGTTCTAAATGAATGGATTGATTGGTCAATCAATATTTTGTTTGAGAGCAGTAATCCATCAGTTGTTTAACCCCTTTCCACTTTTTGTAATTTTAGACTGGTCCAAATTGAAAGAGATTACAGACTACAATGAAAACTTGATGCAATTTCAAATGAAACCATCCTATGTGGTAAAAAACATTGTGGAAAAAGGAGAAATTGCTTGTAACTGGGTTCCTACTGGAAAGAGAGCATTTTGAGAGCAGGCTTCGATATACATTATCTACTGCTCTACATCATTATCGAGTATGATAGGCATAGTACAGACATGGGCATTTATCAGTTTTTTGTGTATGATCTGTCATATGCAATTTGTGAACATACTATGTTTATAATTCAGGTTATGGTACTCTCCTAGATGAAGATATATTAGTCCTGCCTTTAGATATGTTGAACTTTGAACAACATAGTCCAGCCTATCAGGAAATTTGTTTACGGTTTGGGCAGGTAATTTATATTGCTACTTTAACTTGACCCTCTACTACCGTAAAGTAACTTAAATTTTCAACAGACAGGTTTAACCCATTACCAGACGACAGAGTTTTAAACTGATTGATGTTGCAGACGCTATTTCAAATTGCTAAATATTAGGGAAAAAAGTGCAAAATAGGGTAGGTAAACAATGTGAGAAAAGGAGTAATTGCCTATGACAAGCAATTCTCCTTTTCCCACAATGTTTTCCAAGAGTATATGTCTTCAGGTTGTCAGAAGGCGTCATTGTGTGGTAATGGGTATATGATACGAGCTAACTGAATGTGGTGTATGTCATTTTTGTTGGCCATTGCTTCATTGCTTACCAAACTTTGAGGTAGTGCTTTTTAACTGAAGAAAAGGTTTTATTCAATGAAGTTAACATTCTGCAAAGTGACCCTTTGACAGTTTTGTTTTCAGATTAAATAGAGCAATAGATTAACCCTTGTCTTGCTGTATAAATTACCTTACTGAACTGCTGTCAAATCAAAGGGCTGAAAGCACTGGTAGAACTTGTTGTTCAAAAATTAATATTTCTTTAAGAAATCAACTTCAGAAACAACTCTGATAGGAAAAGTACAAACAGGAGGTGTAGACTAAGATCAGCCTGCACATAAGTGCAGTCTGATCTTATTTACACCTCCTGCCTAAACCGGAATATTCCGGGTTCAGCATGACAAGGGTTAAATACAATGTATTGTTTTGGCATTCTGTATACAGCCAATCTTGTTTGAGCTACCACTTCAATTAAACAATAGTAATTCAATTCCCTTTCATAAAAGCGAAATCTCTTAAGAAGTGAAGACATTTTGCCAAAAAGTTTAATCTGTTTTTTGTATGCTCCTATGTAGTAGGTCCTGAAATTGACAGGTGGCTGACCCCATCCTCTGAGTTTCTTCAGTTCGACATAGATATCACATGCTTTTATATTGCTAAATTTATGGATTTATGTCATTAACATGTAACAAAAAAGTAAAATGGCTGTTTTGCAATCTAAATGTCGTAACAACAGCTTGAATAAGATGAAGTTGCAATGTTTACGTCACCTGATCTTGTTTCTAGTAGATATAAAGATTAAATTGGAAGGAAAGATTCATACATAGTTGAGAAACGGATTCAGATATAGGGCTATCAAATTCTATCAAAAGAAGTTGTAGATGATAATTATATTTGGATGAAATTTTAAAATCTTTGTCTTTTAGGACAAAAAAATATTGTTGATGTTGAAGAAATTGCTTGCTACAAGTTATTTCTTCATTTTCCTTTTTTTTTCTTTTTGAGAGATGTAAAAAGATGAGATTGAAAAGGAATGGGTTTTGCTCATTTCCACTCAAGAAAAATGATTTCGTTTCAGGAAATTTCTTCATTATCCACAATATTCTACCCCCCAAAAAAATTCACAAACTTAAAATTGTCATCTGGAACTTTTTTCAATTTGGACTAGTCAAAAATTGTAAAATGGTTATGGGTTAACTTATAATGTCTCACTGGAGAAGATTCCACCATCATGATTATGGTGTCATGCAGAAATAATAAACCATGTATGAAATAGTACTTTGCTTCCTGGTCTAAGAATATTTTTGCCTTGACAGGAGGTGTATCCTAAGATCAGCCTGAACACATGTGCAGTCTTGCCTTAGTCTACACCCCCATAGGATGCTTTAACCCATTCCCACACAAGCCCTCCTTTTTACGCCCCTCAAGATAAAAGCTTTGGAAAACATTGTGGAAAATGAAGAAATTGCTTGTATCAAGCAATTTCTTCATTATCCACATTGTTTTCTATCCCAAAAGACAAAAAAGATTAAAATTCCATCAACTTGAAATTATCGTCTGCAGCTTCTTTCAATTTGGACCAGTCTAAAATTTTGCTGTGTTGGAATGGGTTAAAAATCAAAGGAAATATGGACCCTCAATTAGAACCTTTCAGTGTTTACTGCAATTCTGAAAAAGGATTTTATTAAGCATTTTAACTCATCCCCACACAGCCCCTCAATATGAAAGCTTTGGAAAACAATTGTGGAAAATGAAGAAATTGCTTGTTACAAGCAATTTCTTCATTTTTCCACAATGTTTTCCACCCCAAAAGACAAAGATCTTAAGGATTTCATCAACTTAAAATTGTCATCTGTAACTTCTTTGAACTTGGACTGGTCTAAAAATCTTACCGTGTGGGAATGGGTTAAGGGTTAATTCACTATTGAGCACGCAACAGACTGACGAATGTTAGGTATTAGCATATTGTCCTCTTGTCTTTACAGGTAGATGTTCTAGTGAATAATGCTGGACGATCCCAAAGAGCATCATGGGAAGATACAGAGGTTGAAGTGGACAGACAGATGTTGGAAATAAATGTCCTATCAGTTCTGTCATTAACAAAAGTCGTTTTACCTGATATGTTATCAAGAAAGTCAGGACATATTGTCAATATGAGTAGTATAGCTGGCAAACTAGGTGCTCCTCTATCAGGGTCCTACACAGGAGCAAAACATGCATTACAGGTAATAAGATGTTATTGTGTATAAAGTCACAGCTCTGACCCATACCAGATGATAAATGTTTAAATCAAGAGTAGCCTTATTTTGAAGAGTTTGTGGACATCTTAACCCACTCTACCTCAATTCTCTGTTTTGATGTCAAGAAAAAGGCATTTGAAAACATCATTGACAGTGAAGAAATTGCATGTAACAAGTATTTTTTTCAATATACACTATGTTTTCTGCTGTGAAAGGCAAAGATTTTTTGAAATTGCGCAAACTTGAAATTGTCATCTGCATCTTCTTTGAATTTGTACCAGCCTAAAAAATTCCGTCATGTGGTAATGGGTTAATTGAAATGAATTGAAAATAAGTGTGTTAAAATAGAAGACACTGCTGCAAAAGGACAAATTGTTTGTTACACAATAATAATGCTGCCAGTGAAAGGCATCAGTCACTTTTTGACATAAGGTAGTTTAGAAAAATGGAAAAAAGTGTTACCTTCTTTTTAACCCATTACTAGACGGCAGTATTGATCCAAATTGAAAGGAGTTGCAAACAACAATTTAAAGTTTATGAAATTATAAATATTTTCAAATCTTTGGATAGAAAACATTGTGTAAAGTGTAGAAATTGCTTGTTACAAGCAATTTCTTCATTTTTCTCAATATTTTCCCAATCTGTTTTCTTGAGGGGCGTCCAAGAGCGTCACTGTGCGGGAATGGGTTAAAGAATTTTTATGGAAGATTTTTTAATCTTCTCTCGCCTGAAACTGTTTCCTATTATTGACCAGTGTACAATCATACGCTCTATTTCAGGGTTGGTTTGATTGTTTACGTATGGAGGTGTTTGACAGAAATATATCGGTGACAAACCTATGTCCAGGACCTGTGTTCTCAAATCTTCTTAAAGACTGTTTTACTGCTAAACCAGGAGAAGTAAGCTTTTTATTTAACTAATAACCTGGTAGAGTGACTTCATCTTTCCCACAATAGTTTTTGTAGCTCACATAATGCTTAACCCAGAATGTCCCTGTTTCTTGCAGGAGGTGTAGACAAAGACCAGTCTGCCTTGTCAGAGGTCATTTGTTGTGGACAACATTCCTTCAATTAAATATTCAAGACAGGATTCTTTACCTTTTAACCCATTACCAGACAACAAAATTTTAGACTGGTCCAAATTGAAAGGAGTTGCAGACTACAATTTTAAGGCTATGAAATTTTATTCTTTTTTCAATTTTCTTTGTAGAAAACATTGTGTAAAATGACGAATTTGCTTGTTATATTGTTAAGCAATTTCTTCATTTTACACAGTGTTTTCCCAAATTTTTATCTTGAGTGGTGTCCAAAAGTGTTATTTTGTGGGAATGGGTTTACAGAAAAAATACATATGATTTCAGATTTTAAATGGGGAGATGAAATCCACTGAAAAGAGGATGTCAACAGCACGTTGTGCAAGCCTGTGCTGTGTAGCCATAGCTAACAAGCTAGATGAAGCTTGGATATCACAGAATCCTGTATTGTTTTTTACCTACATCAGTCAATATATGCCTTCAACCTATATGTGGTATGTAGTTTTAGAACCATTCCCACATGTTTACGTTAACCTATTCCAGGGTAACAAACTTAAAAACTTGTCTAAGTTGCCTCATAAGTCTGTTTTTCATATCAAATTCCAAAGGTACATTCAATGACTGCTAGTAAAAGGCACTAAGTCTCATGGCAAGTTCAATATTTATCCTCTTCCCATACAATCCCATCTTTTTACAATCTTCAAGAAAAAAGTGTTTTAAACCATCATTGAAAATGAAGGAATGGCTTAAAATAAGCACTTTGTATATTTCTCGTAATGTTTTTTCCCCCTGAAAGACCAAAAGAACAAAACAAATTTATTGAATTGAAGTTTTCATGTGCTATTTCTTTCAGTTTGAAGTGGTCTAAAATTCCTGTAGTCTAGTAATGAGTTAAAGCCCAAAGGTCAAGGTCAAATTTGAGTTTTTAAGCTTTTAAAATGCATTATCAAACAGTCCTTGATTTTGACACTGAAAAAAAAAAAGATATGTAATTCATTCCTTGTTCTTCTTTTCTCACTATGTCTCCTCCCTAGCATGCCGATGATTTTCAGTTTATTCTAACTTTGACAAGTTGTCAGCTATCTCCTTTACCATGATTAGTAAAATATTTAGTCATTAAAGGAATAACCCATTACCAGACAGCAAAATTTTAGACTGGTCCAAATTGAAAGGAGTGCAGACGGCAATTTGAATTTTATAGAATTTAATTTTTTTCAAATTTCTGGGTAGAAAACATTGTGTAGTATGAAAAAATTGCTTGTTACAAGCAATTTCTACATTTTACATAATGTTTTCCCAACTGTTTTATTTGAGGGGCGTCCAAGAACTTCACTGTGTGGGAATGGGATTATCCTTTCCTTTTCAATCCCTGAATTTTACATCCCTTTTATATTATACTTGAGAAAATGTATTGGAAAAAGAAGAAATTATTTGTAACAATATCTCATATCATATAGAATGGCTACTTCTTGAATTGTACTCGCTCAATAATGTCGCCTGCCACCCCATTGAATTTGGGCAAGTCTTAAATTTTGATAAAAACAGAAAAGGATTGAATACAGGTTATGTAACCATCTTTATGTTATTCCCGACTATGAAAGAAGACTTGCATGTACAACCTCACTTGAAACACATCTGAGGTTTGAATTCCAAATACCATAAAAGTATGGCCAACATATACTACATTACTCCCATTTCCTCAGGGTCAGATGTGTGTCATTTTACTATTGTTTATTGTTGAGTATCTTGCCAATATCTAACCTGCAACTAAACATTTTTCAATTTTGTGAAACTATTTGATTTACAAATTTCACACAAGGTATAAAAATACAAAGTGTTAATACACAAAGCCACTGTTTACAAGGTCAAGAATGACATATATAGTAAATGTTGAATATGAAATGTTATATCCTTAACCCATTCCCACAAAATAAAATTTTTGACCAGTCCAAATTTAAAGAAGTTAAAGACGACAATTTCAAGTTGATGAAATTTTAAAAAACCTTTGTATTTTGGGTTAGAAAACATTGTGGATAGTGAAGAAATTCCTTGTAACATGCATTTTCTTCATTTTCCACAATGTTTTCAAAAGCTCTTATACTGAGGGTTGTTTAAAAGTGTTATTATTTGGGAATGGGTTAAACTTAAGCTGTATTTAGAAGTATTGTTCTCAAACATATCTTGTTTTATTTTGTAGGATGTCGAAAAAAATTGGGGTTAAAGCAGCTATGAAAGCTAGGGAAGGCAGATGATGGGATAGAAATTTATAATTTCCTTTTACCTTGTAGATTAACCCATTGCCAGACCACAAAATTTAAATTATTCTAAATTAAAAGACAATTTTAAGTTCTTGATATTTTTTTGTCATTTTTGGTTGAAAACATTGTGGATAATGAAGAAATGGCTTATTACAAGCAATTTCTTTTTGTGCCCTGGCATTGATAAGATTGGGGGCATATTGTTTTACTGTCCCTCTGTCTGTCTGCAAAACTTAACCTGCTAACTAAACATTTTCCTATAACTTCAATCCTGATTAAGTTACAATGCTAATATTTGGTATGTAGATAGGTCTCAACAAGGCGCAACTGGGGAAGGTCATTTCATCAAGGTAAAGGTCAAAATTTTAACCCTTTACTTGTTTCTAAAGAATTCCTGTTTTGGGGGCATAGAGTTTCACAAACACATCTTGTTTCTGCAGTATTTTTCCAAAGATTTTTTTAAAAAGTGGATTTGTGTAGGATTAGGTTAGGTTTGCAGTAGAATTATTACTTGATTTTAAAACATTAACCAATTCCCATACAATCACGCTTTTTGATGCCCCTGAGAAATAAAGTTTTTGAAAACATTGTGCATAAAGCAATTTCTCGATTCATTATAAAGAATGTTTTCTACCACAAAAGCTAAAAGAATTCAAAATCTGCAACATCTTTGAATTTTGACTAGTCAAATTTTGTTGTCTTGCAATGTTAATTTGGTAAAAGAGACACAAACTGTGCTGATATGAAACAAAATCACCTTGGTGCCTGTATTAGCTTTTGTGGTGAGGCAAACTTAACCAATTACCAAACAACAAAATTTTAGACTGGTCCAAATTGAAGGGAGTTGCAGACAAAATTTACAGTTTCTGAAATTATAGATTTTTTTTTCAACTCTCTGTGTTAAATGAAAAAATTGTTGCAGGTAATTCCTTCATTTAACACAATTTCACAATTTTTTTCTTGAGGGGCATCAAAAAGCGCTGTTGTGTGGGAATGGTTGAATTGCCATTGCTCTCACCACTTCATATAATAAATGGTTTTGTATTTGATGAATGTGCCATACTTTTATTATACCTTAAGAAAAAAAAATTGAATGGGTATACTGGAATCAGCCCATCTTCCAATAAATTTTTCAAGAATAAAAGCTTTGGTAAAATTTGTGGATAATGAAAATAATGCTTGCTTGCTCCTAAAAAACAAAGATTTTCAAATTTCATATGAGAAAATTGTCTGCAGCTTCTTTGAGTTTGGACTAGTCTAAAACGTTGATGTCTGGGAATGTGTTAACAAAGAAACTAGTAATTTTATGTCAAAAATTCTGTAATTCTGACTTACAAATTTATGCTTATATAGGAACAATACTTAAGTACATGTACCAATTGCTTGTTGATACATTTACAATTTGGACATACTTACTCAAAACATGCATGACCTACCTTCTTCAATAGTTCCTACTAACCCATTACCACACGACAAAATTTTAGACCAGTCCAAATTGAAAGAAGTCGCAGACAACAAATGAAAATTGATGAAATCTTTGTCTTTTAGGGTAGAAAACATTGTGGAAAATGAAGAAATTGCTTTTTACAAGCAATTTCTTCATTGTCCACAATGTTTTCCAAAGCTTTTATGTTAAGGGGTGTTTAGAAGCGTCATTGTGTGGGAATGGGTTAAGTTTAACCAAGCATTTAACCAGTTTAGCCCCTACTCAAACAGGAAAATTCCAGGTTTAGCATTAGAAGGGTTAAAATATCAATGCTATCTAGTTCAGATTGGGAAATTATGATCATAATGTCTCGCATCTCAAACCTAGACATTTTCACATTCCTAGAACTTTCTCATTTAATTTACTAATATTGCTATAAAGTTGCTAATATTGCTAAAATTGCCATTTTGATAGCTTGAAGAAATACAGTTACTGAAATTATTACTGGTAACCAGTAATTTTGTCCAGCCTGCTTGCGGTGAGAGACACATTGTTGTCACTATGACAAGTCGGTGTATGTGCGTTAGTGCGTTAGTTAGTCTGTCTGTACGTCCGTCCGTCAATCCGAATTTGTCCGGACAATTACTCCTACATTTAAGGATGGATTTCAAAATAACTTGGCACAATTATTCTCCATCATGAGTAGATGTGTCATTTGAAAGAATTTTTCGGAAAGATCTAATGTCATGGTCACGGTTCATGATCAATCACTAAATTTCTTATTGTCAAGAGCATTTCTCCTACAATTTTTGATGGATTTCAAAATAAATTGGCACAATTATTCTCCATCATGAGTAAATGTGCCATTTGAAAGAATTTTAGATAGGTTCAAGGTCAATGTTCAAGGTCAAACAATAAAATGGCATGATGCCTACAAAACTTTGCGGACTCAACAGCAGTTGTCCTGGGACAACCATCTAGTGTAGCTTAACCCATTCCCACACAATAAATGATGCTTTTGATTCCCTCGATATAAAAGCTTTGGAAAACGTTGTTACAAGCAATTTCTTCTCTATCCACACTGTTGTCAACCTCAAGAGACAAAAACAATTAAAATTTCATTTAGACCAGTATGAAATTTTGTTGTCTGTAAATTAGTTAACACAGACAAATCTTGCTAATTTGGCTCTTATTGATGGTATGTGCATTTCCTTTCAATTCAGATTTTTTTTTCTGGTAATGGACCATGGGTAAACAATTACTAATAAGCTAACATATAATTTATTTATATGAGAATGTTGCTGTTTTGTTTTGTATGCTATTTTGTGATATAATCAACATTAAACATTTTATATTTTTGATTCTGATGGTTGTTTTTTTGTTATTTTTCTAGACACATGCTACTCAAAATAATTGTCACAGTATACATCACCACATATTTCCTTTTTTTGAAAAATGTACCTATCCATAAATGTAAGGGTGTTGCACTAAAAGCACTTTTCCATTTAGGTCCTATTTCTGTGACATAGCCTAATATGGTAAGAACCAGATAATATGCATAAGGTCAGGTGGCTAGAAAAATTCTGTAACTAGAGGCGCTTGAGCGCTTGCATTGCTCCACAGGCCTGAATGTACTGATTAAGCAAATGGCATTTTCAGGAATTCAGTTAAAACCAAATCCTCTTTGACATATCTGACAAATAGTTATAGGCACTGAAATCTTTGAAATAGTTATAATCATTTCTAAATTTTCATTTTTTTACATAAGTCAAGTCAAGCTATGAGAAAATTCATTTATGAAGTAAGATGAAAAGGTTTTAAAATTTTCATTGTATACAGTAGATGGACATATGCTATGACCATGTAAGCCATGTTTTTTAACCGATCCTAATAAGATGATAGAATCTGACAAAGAGTCAACTGAGGATCATTCCATTGAAATTCGGTTGAATTGCATCAACAGGTTTCTGAGAATTTTTTTCCAAGGTTTTTCGTATATACCATATACAGAAATTACTCCTAACTTCCACAAAAAAGCCATTTTTTCTTCCAATTAAATTCATTGAAGAAATCTGATAAAGGGTTCCAAAGATTTGGTTGAAATCTATCTACTGGTTTCTGATTTTTAGGTCACGTGACCGAAGGTCATGGTGACCTATTGCTATCATGTTTTGTCTGGTGTTGTCAGTAGTACCTTTTTATACGCCCGTCGAAGACTGGACGTATTATAGGATCACCCGTGGTGTCCGGGCGTCCGGGTGTCCAGGCGTCCGGTTGTCCGGTGGTGTCCACTTCTTTGTCCGGAGCATAACTCTGTCACCTTAAGTCCGATTGACTTTAAACTTGGCAGTTATATTCTTCTCATCAATACAGAGTGCAGTGCTTAATAACCATAACTCTACCTGGCCTATTTTTTGAGTTATTGCCCTTTGTTGTTTTTCATACTTGAATCTTGTCCGGAGTATATCTCTAAGAGTATTATAGCTAGGATCATGAAACTTCATGGGTGTATAGATCTCACCAAGGGGGAGTGCAGTGCACAAGAACCATAACTCTACCTTCCCTATTTTTTGAGTTATTGCCCTTTGTTGTTTTTCATACTTGAATCTTGTCCGGAGTATATCTCTAAAAGTATTTTAGCTTGGATCATGAAACTTCATTGGTGTATAGATCTCACCAAGGGGGAGTGCAGTGCACAAGAGCTATAACTCTACCTGGCCTATTTTATGAGTTATTGCCCTTCGTTGTTTTTCATACTTGAATCATGTCCGGAGTATATCTCTTATAGTATAATAGCTAGAATCATGAAATTTCATGGATGGATAGAGCTCACCAAGTGGGAGTGCAGTGTACAAGAACCACAACTCTACCTAGCCTATTATTTGAGTTATTGCCCTTTGTTGTTTTTCATACTTGAATCTTGTCTGGAGTTTATCTCTAAAAGTATTATAGCAAGGATCTTGAAACTTCATGGGTGTATAGATCTTGCCAAGGGGGAATGCAGTGCACAAGAACCATATCTCTACCTGGCCTATTTTTTGAGTTGTTGCCCTTTGTTGTTTTTCATACTTGAATCATGTCCAGAGTATATCTCTAAAAATATTATAGCTAGGCTCATGAAATTTCATGGATGGATAAAGCTCTCCAAGAGGGAGTGCAGTGCACAAGAACCATAACTCTACCTGGCCGATTTTTTTAGTTATTGCCCTTTGTTGTTTTTCATACTTGAATCTTGTCCAGAGTTTATCTCTAAAAGTATAATATCTAGAATCATGAAATTTCATGGATGGATTGAGCTCACCAAGAGGGAGTGCAGTGTACAAGAACCATAACTATACCTTGCCTATTTTATGAGTTATTGCCCTTTGTTTTTTTTCACACTTGAATCTTGTCCGGAGTATATCTCTAAAAGTATTATAGCTAGAATCATGAAACTTCATGGATGGGTAGAGCTCACCAAGTGGGAGTGCAGTGTACAAGAATACTTTTCATACTTTGTTTGACAAAAATATTCATTCAAAATAACCTTGGTTCTATTCAAACCCCCTGTTAATATTTAGCAGTGTGACAGGCGTATCTTGTGACAATTTGGCACCTTGTTATATTTTTGACTTCTTCTTAAGAACACTTGGACAGATTTCAACCAAACTTGGCAGGAAGCATCCTCATCAGAAGGCGCTTCAGACTTGTACATGTCATGGAGTTATCTCCACTTTGGGCCATATAAGGGGCCAAAAAGGGTACATCTTTAAAAATCTTTTGGTCATGAACTAGCTTTCGGATTGGATTAACATTTGGTATTGAGAGTCTTTAGAGCAAGGACTATGAAGTTTGTACAAGAAAAATATAACCTGTCAATGGCCGTGCTAGTGGGGGCAAAGGTGGGGAGTGCATAAGCTTACATAGTGACAACTTTGAATTTTTTTTTTCTATCAAACCAAAAGACCTACAGATTTGATATTTGGTATGTGGTATCTTCTAGGAGACCCATATCAATATTGTAGAATTATGGCCCCGGGGTCAAAATTAGCCCATTCCCAGACATTACAAGTTTAACCCTTTCCTGTTCAATCCCTGGTTTTTACGTCTGTGTGTTTTCATAATTGAGAAAACATTGTGGAAAAAGAAGAAATTGCTTGTAACAAGCGATTTCTTCTTTTTCCACAACATTTTCTATGCTACAGAATGATCTAACCTGTCAAGAAATGGCCATGCTAGTGGGGGCAAAGGTGGGGAGTGCATAAGCTTTCATAGTGACAACTTTGAAATATATTTTCTATCAAACCTAAAGACCTACAGCTTTGATATTTGGTATGTGGTATCATCTAGTAGACCCATATCAATATTGTAGAATTATGGCCCCGGGGTCAAAATTAGCCCATTCCCAGACATTACAAGTTTAACCCTTTCCTGTTCAATCCCTGGTTTTTAGGTCTGTGTGTTTTCATAATTGAGAAAACATTGTTGAAAAAGAAGAAATTGCTTGTAACAAGCAATTTCTTCTTGTTCCACAACATTTTCTATGCTACAGAATGATCTAACCTGTCAAGAAATGGCCGTGCTAGTGGGGGCAAAGGTGGGGAGTGCATAAGCTTTCATAGTGACAACTTTGAAATTTATTTTCTATCAAACCTAAAGACCTACAGCTTTGATATTTGGTATGTGGTATCATCTAGTAGACCCATATCAATATTGTAGAATTATGGCCCCGGGGTCAAAATTGGCCCATTCCCAGACATTACAAGTTTAACCCTTTCCTGTTCAATCCCTGGTTTTTAGGTCTGTGTGTTGTCATAATTGAGAAAACATTGTGGAAAAAGAAGAAATTGCTTGTAACAAGCAATTTCTTCTTTTTCCACAATATTTTCTATGCTACAGAATGATATATTTTGAAATAAAATAGATTTTTAATTGTTGTGTGCAAAGCCTTTAAATTTGGACAGGTCTAAAATTTTGAAAAACAGGAAAGGGTGAACATAGGCTAATATAGTGAAAATCTTAAAAATCTTCTTCTCCCAAAGGGGAGGGCCTAGAGCTTTGATATTTGGTATGTAGCATCATCTGGTGGACCTCTATCAACATGATATAAATTATAAGGGTCAGAATTAGCCCCTTCCCGGACGTCACAGGTTTAACATAGGCCTATATAGAGAAAACTTTAAAAGTCATATTCTCCGAAACAGAAAGTCCTAGAGCTTTGAAATTTGGTATGTAGCACTAACTAGTGGACCTCTATCAAAACTGTTTAAATTATAACCCCAGGGTCAAAATTAGAAAATAAAGAAATTGCTTGTAACAAGCAATTTTTGCATTACCCACAAAGTTTTCTACCCACAAAGAGTTTTAAAATATCACCAACTTGATATTGCTGTCTCCAACTTTCTTCTAATTTAGGTAAGTCTAAAACTATGTCATGAGGGAATGAATGAATCAATATTAAAAGGAAAATATAGATCGAACTTGTCACACTTGAATTTATTGTTATTAATTTGTGATATCAGTCTCTGATTTTCAATAATTAATGTTCTTCACCTGAAGTAATAAATGTAAATGGAATGTTGCATTATCAGAATGTTACAGTAAACTTTGAAAATATCTTTCATCCAAGTTCTGTCGGTTTTTCCATTCAATGAGTCTCTCTATGTGTTTCGGTGTGAGCTTACAGATGCTCTTAAAGTACCTACATGGTTTGGAGGGTGCATAGCAAATAAATAATAGCCATTTGACCATAACATTTTGCTTTCAGAGGCTAGGAGTTTATGTCTAAATAGCTTACGATAAACTATTAATAATCATACTTTAACCTTAAGCTCTTGTCTAAAGCATTTCCCACCAAAACATCTAACTAGATCATATCATTGCCAATTATAAACTTTTGTAATGACTTTCTAAAACTACCTTATTCTGGCTTGTTACAGAAATTTCTTTCCTTCTTCACAATATTTTCTTCCCCGTAAGATAATATTTTCCACATATTCAGCTCCAATGTTGTCAGCGTCTGCTTCATCCAAAAACTGTAACATTTTGTAATATCTCTGGTATAATTGAACACATTAACTTAAAACTTGGAATATATGTTCACTATCAAGAGATCAATCTATACCAACAAGGGGATAACTCTAGATGCATTTTGAACAGACTGAAACCCCTTTGTCAACTTAGAATTTTTACCCACTATCAAACACTTGCATGTGTATGCCAATGCTTTTCTGTCCAATTGGAAAGAGTATAATTGGCATACACATGTGATGCTCTTGTTAGCTCACCTTAGCACAAAATGAGCTATAATGATGTGCATCAACATCTTGTGTATTTTAGAGGCCACAATTTTAACTCGGCTGTATTTCCGGAGAAAACCAGAGGTATTGCTATAGCCAGGTTGTAGTCGGTGCGTAGGCGTCATCATCCGAAATCTTTCAAAATTTTGTAATTTCTGTTAACTGAATACTTTTGCTTGAAACTCAAAACATATGTTCACTATCAAAAGACTAATATAACACAAAAAGGGGAATAACTCTTATTGCAATTTTTAACAAATTATGTCCCTTTTGTAAGTTTTTCCCACTATCAAGCATTTAAACAACCAAGGGTTGGCATATGATGCTCTTGTTTTATAAATTCTATCTTGATAGATGACCTTGACCTTGTCAGATGAACCTGACTTTGGTATCAGTAGATTCATACCAATAAGAGTTTGCATATCGCTAGGAGCTGTGATCAATTCATATTAGAAAAATGAACTTGTTTGGTTCCCTCAAACCAAATATTGATGCACTAGATCTAGACCTTCTGGTTTCTAGAAAGTAGATTTTCAGATTTCCTTCTCCGAGTATAATAGGCTGCGCACAAACAGACCCCAAATATTACCCAGGAGTATCATATAAATTAACTTGGTAGAAGGCCAATAGAACTCTCGAAGTTCTAAGACTACTGGTTTCACTGAAGATTATATTATAAAACTTTTACTGTTACTCTGGCAACCAGAGTAAGAGGTTGATTTTAACAATTTGACAAACAATTTGACAGCAATCTGTCATTTGTATATTGACTTCCTAGTCTCGGAGCAGATGATTTTTAATGTACTTGTGGACAATGCATAATGAGTGATGTGTGACAAACAATACGTGATCACAATATTATAGCTAAGATTGAGCACTTCATGCTCAAGTGAGATAACAAAATAAAGAATATTTGCTTAAAACTGATTTTCAAAACACAAATTGCCTTTACCTCAAATACAGTTTCAAAAACAGGATTGTGAATCTCATACTCGGGGTAAACCCATTCCCAAACAATGACTCTTTTAAACATCCCTCAATATGAAAACATTGTAAAACATTGTGGAGAATGAAGAAATTGTTTGTTACAAGCATTTTCCACAATGCTTTCTACCCTAGAAGACAAAGGTTTTGAAAATTTCACCAGCTTCAAATACTATCACATGGGAATGAGTTCATAGAAAAGTTAACAAATCAATGTATTTCAATTAAGTTTAATAGAAACAATGCTTTAACAAAGAATCAATGATGTATAAAAATATTTGATTTTTGAGGAAATGAAAAATATGATGCTCAACACTTTACCAAATGCTTGCTTTGTGTATAACTGATGCATTACTGGTAACGCCACTTGGCCTCCGACCAACATTAATTTGCATAATATATGGGCAAGAACAAAAAACAAATAGTCAATTGTATGTTTGCAAACCTACAGGTCGTAATTTACAGATAACAGCTGTCAATCAAATAATCAGATAACAAATTGGAAGTTAGTTTGGAACTCCAGCATTGGCGACCACTTATATGAGGCATTAATTTTTTGTTGGTTTGGTGACTTAAATGTTGTAACTACAGCGTTACGATGCTTTTGTCAACAATCAACCATTATCATTGGCTTAACCCATTACTAGTTGCAGCAGATAATTTTTAGTTGATGAGATTTCATGACTCTTTGTCTTTTGGGGTACAAATCATTGTGAATAAGGAAGAAAAAGATTGTAACCAGTAATTCATATTCCTTAGTATTTACCAAAACATTTTTTCTTCAAGAGCATAGATAAGCAGAGGTCTATGTTGGGAAAGTTAAACAACAATAGAAAGAGGTTGTCACTCAAACAAGCTCAAATGCACATTTTTTTTATATATATGAAATTTTGTAACAGTGAAAACTGTCTAAAGATGTAGAAATGGTGCTTTTCCGATCTGTTGCCTATGTATAAAACAACAGTTGAGAAGCTCTTTCCCTACAAAAAAGGGCAATCCTTTACACTGTTACAAAAAGTCACTGTGACTATTAATGTTTTATTACTTGATACAGAGCTTATGCCACGTTTCATCTTAACCTTTTCCTGTACAATCCATGATTTTTACATCATGTGGTATTATACTTGAGAAATCATTGTGGGAAAAGAAAAAAATGCTTGGAAAAAGCAAATTCTTCTTTTCAACAATATTTTCTATCATATAGGATGGCTACTTCCTTTATAATTTTGTATTTATCCTTTCATGGGTTAAAACTAGAACACCGCATGCTTGTGACAAAGCTCATCTGTAGATGCTCTACAGTAAAAAGAGGTGTAATTGTAAAAAAAATGCTTTAAAAATTATCCCTCTTGACTGTATGGACTGCTCATGTAATAGTTAGCACAAATAAATATCTTTAACCCATTACCAGATGACAAAATTTAAGGCTGGTCCAAACTGAAAGAATTTGCAGATGACATTTTAACCCATTCCAACTCAACCCCTCCTTTTTACACCCTTGAAGAAAAAAGCTTTGGAAAACATTGTGGAAAATGAAGAAATTGCTTGTATCAAGCAATTTCTTCATTATCCACAATGTTTTCTATCCAAAAAGGTGAAAAAATTTAAAATTCCATCAACTTGAAATTGTCATCTGCATCTTCTTTCAATTAGGACCAGTCTAAAATTTTGTTGAGTTGGAATGGGTTAAATTGTGCTCAAATTGGAAAATAAGTCCAAAATAAGGTAGAAAACATAGTGAGAAAAGAAGAAATTGTTTGTAACAAGCAATTTCCTTTTTTTCCCACAAATCTTTCCATGATTACTTTTCTTCAGGGAGCCAGAAAACTTCACTAGTGGCTTAACCCATTACCATTTAAGAGATGAAGAGGATATTTTTTGTTTTCATGGAGGTATGAACCGAAAAACCTAATCACACTGTATGAATACGCGAAGCGGATTCGTACAGTGTATGATTAGGTTTTTCGGTTCATACCTCCATGAAAACAAAAAATATTCTCTTCATTTCTTATAATTTAATAGCAACGAGTGAAAAATGCAACAACTTAACAAATTTTGATACCTTTTTGTAGTGAACTATTTTGTGCGGAAGCATTCAAAATGGCTGCGTACTCAAAATTTTGTTCATGGAGGTATGAATTAAATTTTTTGACCAATCAGATTGCTCGTTTTTGATCGGCGAAACTAACAATTAAATTATAAAGTAATGCTTCCACAATATTTTCTACCAAGAAAGTTTGAAAAATATTAAAATCTTTTAAACTTTTGTTTTGCAACTCCTATCAATTTTGGATAAGTCTAAAAGTTTGCCCTGTGGTAATGGGTTAAAGCAACTTTTTTTAACTAAACATTCAAACTTTGGGCTAATTTTGATTTCAATTTTTACAATTTGTCATTTACATGAAACATTTCTTAATAGATTATATAACATTTGAATCAGAGATCAAGTAATGACATACTGGTACACAGTGAAGACTCACAGATAGGCAAGTTGTGACTAAATAAAATATTCATTTTATTAAAAAAATAAAAATGAAAAATCCAAAATTTAATTGCAACTTATGAACACAATTCATGTACCTTTACATGGATATATGAAACTGGAATGTAATTAAAAGACAACATACATACTAACTTGGTGTAGCGTGGTCAAAGGAAAAAAAAGGTGAACATTTACATTTTTCCTGAATAATCACTTGTTTTCACAACCTTGAGATATATTGTCTAGGGACTGTGAAAGAGAGAAATTTACTATTTCCATAATCAACTTCAACATTTTCTTTAATATAATCTGGATTCTCTCAAATATTCACATTCACTGAATTGTAATATACACACTAAACTTCATATTTTGCCCAATTAAAGGAAATAGTTTGGGAAAACATAGTGAAGAAAGGAGAAATTTGTCACAAACTTTCTTCTTTCCTCACAATGGCTAATACCCTTTTACCAATTATGCTTTCTGATGCCCTGAAATCCAAATTTGAACATTAATTTAGGAGATAATGCATTGACCCATTCCACACAATGACACTTTTTGATGCCCCTCAAGAAAAACAATTGGAAAAATGTGGACAATGAAGAAACTGATTGGGTAAAGCAATTTCTTCATTTTCTACAATGATAACTACCAAGAAAGTTGAATAAATAAAAAAAAACATAAACTTAATCTGCAAATCATTTCAAAGAGGGCCAGTCTAAAATTTTTCCATCTGATAATGCATTAAAAGATTAGGAATGGACAGACAGATGTTGTAAATGATGAACAAAGAAGATGATACCAATATATATCAAACTTCAGAGGCATATAAAACCTTTATCAATGTCATGGAAATGCAAATCACAGTTTTTTAATGTAGAATATTACATGAAAAAATAATTCTTTTATTATGTACAAATTTTACAGATTTAGAAAACATTGTTTTTTTTTATAATCAATTGGAGCAACAATAGACCTCCAGACCTCTGACAAGGCACGACATTAACCCTTGTCATGCTGAACCCGGAATATTCCGGTTTTGGCAGGAGGTATAAATCAAGATCAGCCTGCACATTAGTGCAGTCTGATCTTGGTCTACACCTCCTGCTTGTACTTTTCCTGCCAGAGAAGTTATGAAATCGATTTTCAGAAAAAATATTGATTATTTAACATGTACTTTTAGGGCCCTCAGTCCTTTGATTTTAATGCACTTCTGTAAGGGATTTTATACAGCATGACAAGGCTTAATATGGAAAAAATATGGTCACAGCTGTTTTAAAAAAAAGCTAATCATTGTTAGGTGATCTAAATGTCGTATCTACAGCTTGAATAAGCTGTAATTATGATATTTATATTGCAAACAAATGAATTTTTTTTAAATAAATGTAGAATTCAACACCACATTTCTAGTTTAAATGAATTAAAGGTAAATTGAGTTTTTGACTAACAGTGGCAATCTGACAATTGAGCAATCGCTGGCCTTGCTCACTGACTCTGCTGGCCTTGCTCACTGACTCAGATAGGAAGTCCTGCTTCCATTTGAAATTTACAGCCAGTAACATGTAACAAACAAGAGGACCATGATGTTCCTAGATCATTCACCTGTATTGTCTGCTAAAAATGCAACTAGAGCAAAATAACTATAACCAGTTTCATGAAGATCGAGCCAAAACTGTGGCTTCTATATTGTAAACAAAGAAATTGTCATTTAGGCCCCTTTTCCTGTGTTTTCCAATAGAACTCTCCCATAATCAATAGGGTTCATCCTTGTGACATAACAATTATTCTGGGCAAGTTTCATGAAGATTGAGCCCAAATTGTAGCCTCTTGAGTGAAAACATTTCAATTCTTGATGCCGCATGATGGACAACAGACATGCAACGATCACAAAAGTTCACAATGAGCACTTTGTGCTCAGGTGAGTTAAAAAGTAGAATGGTTTATTGGCTACTTTAATGTCGTATCTAAAGCTTGAGTAAGCTGTAGTTACAGTGTTTAGGGTGCCAACCCAACAAAAATGCTTCACATAAATGGTGGCCAATTTCGGAGTTCAAAATTAACTTCCAGCCTAAATGATAGATTTCTTTAGTAGACTGATTATTCCATTGGCAGCTGCGATTAGTCAGTTGCGGATATTCTCCATATTGCTCCAAATTGTACACAACATAAACACACTCAGCATAGAACTGTGCTTAACCCATTCCCCTACAACAAAAATTTAGATCTGTCCAAATTCAATGAAGATATGGACAACTTTTAGTTGATGGAATTTTACGATCATTTGTCCTTGCAGGTAGTAATTATTCAGACAATAAAAAAGTTGATTGTTACAAAATACTTATTTTAGAGGTGTGTGAAGAAGGGGGATTGGGTAAACCTATTCCTATACAATCCAACCTTTTAATAATCCTCAAGAATAAAGCTTGGAAAAATATCCAGCAAAATGAAGAATAGTTTGCAAAGACCTATATCTTCATTTCCCACAATTCTTTTTCCTAAAAGCCGAAGAAAGTTTCATCAACATAAAATTGTTGTCTGCAAGATCTGGATGATTCACATTTTTGTTGTACGTAAAGTGTTTAGCCTACGTTTTAATTATTTTACCAAAGTAAAGACAGACAACTGATGACAACAAAGATAAGAAATAGACAGATTGTTTTTTTGTTTTCATTGAGGTATGAACCTAAAATCTTAAACACAATTAAGAGATGAAGAGAATATTTTTTGTTTTCATAGAGGTATGAACCGAAAAACCTAATCACACTGTATGAATACGCGAAGCGGATTCATACATTGTGCGATTAGGTTTTTCGGTTCATACCTCCATGAAAACAGAAATATTCTCTTCATTTCTTATAATTTAATAGCATCAAGCGAAAAATGCAACAACTTAACACATTTTGATACCTTTTTGTAGTGAACTGTTTTATGCGTAAGCATACAAAATGGCTTTGTACTCAAAATTTTGTTCATGGAGGTATGAATTAAATTTTTCGACCAATCAGATCACTCGTTTTTGATAGACAAAACTAACAATTAAATTATTATTATATGAATATGCAAAGCGTATTCATACATTATTATTAACCCATTCCAACACAGCAAAATTTTAGACTGGTCCAAATTGAAAGAAGCTGCAGACGACAATTTCAAGTTGATGAAATTTTGAATTTTTTCGTCTTTTTGGATAGAAAACATTGTGGATAATGAAGAAATTGCTTGATACAAGCAATTTCTTCATTATCCACAATGTTTTCCAAAGTTTTTTTTCTTGAGGGGCGTAAAAAGGAGGGATTGAGTTGGAATGGGTTAAGCTTCCTTATAATCTAATGCCGTCCAGTAAAACAAAACAAATGTTTTCCTTGTTTTCAGTAAAATTCAATGGATCTACTTTGTGCACAAGTATACAAAATGGTTTGGTGCTCAAAATTTTGTTCATGGATGTATGACAAAGAATTTCAGCCAATCAAAAGGCTTGAATATTGATAGAAGAAACTATAATTAAATTACAGAGCGATGATGATAATGAGGTGGGATAACAATTACATAAATTTTATCACAGTTTTATGGTTTAAGATCAAATGTGGCTTCCTGTCCACCAACAAACTCGTCATGATCATCATTTGCAATTCCAACAGTCATATCATCAAAATCTTCATAATCTTCTTCCAGGCGAGACATTCGGAATTGTCTGAAAATATAAATTTATTCATGAACAATTAAGATAGATACCTTTAATGTTATGAATTTGTGAAATATATACATCTATTATATACCTATACATATTTCTTGTTATATATATATATATTCCTCACAGCAAAATCAGACTAGTCAGAATATCTGAATTTCATGGTTCAATATAAGGTAGTCCAAAATGACATTTTCATTCTGTAGAAGACATCACGATGCAATCAAAAGTAATCAGAATGGTAAAAAACAAGGGCAAAAATTGTAAAAATTATCAATTTTATTTAATATAAAATTTAGGTACATAATCAACTGAATAGGAGCTATGCTGTGAACATGCTTAATTTTAATGTTTGACCTTGAACTGTGACCTTGACTTTGGAGCTATCCAAAAACCAGGAAAAAGAGTTGGTGCATTATCATTAAGAATTCACATGCCAAGCTTCATGTGATTCAGCTCAAGAGTTATGGAGAAATCAAGGTAGACGGTTAGATTGAAGGAAGGATGGAAAGATAGACTAAGCAGCGGCTATAAGCTCACCCTTTATGGAGCATAAAAATGAGCAGACTGGAAAAAGTCTACAGACTGACCAACTAACTGATCAACAAGCAACTACCTCCCAAACCCCAAAACATAGTTAAAAAATAATAATGGAATGGATGTTCATTTTTCATATTTCGTTTTGACATAAATTTTAAGGTCACAAAATGAAGTTAAATGCTGACATTTACAACTAACTAAAATTCCAATTTCACTTAAAGTCTTATAACATACTTAACCCATTCCAAAACAATGACGCCCTTTTTTTAAGTAAAAAGGTTTTGAAAAAAATTCTGGAAAATTAAGAAATTGCTTGTTACAAGTAATTTCCTCATTTACCACAATGTTTTCTACCCCAAAAGATAAAGAATTCTAATATTCCATCAACTAAAAAAAATCATCTGCGGCTTTTTTTAAATGGATCCTTCTAAAATATTGTTTTCTGGTAATGGGTAAAATCTGCCGAAAACAAACAGTAACTTACTGCACAGCCATCTTTTTCTTCCTCATATACATGTAAACCACCAACACAATTATGAGAAATAGTACAAGTAGTGTCACTATAACTGCTACTGTAACCCTGATGTCTTCTGGAAATAGATCAATTAACCCTTGTCATGGTGAATAAAATCCTCTACGGCCCTGCAATATCACTTGTCATGCCGTATCCAGTATATTCTTGTTTTGGCAGGAGGCTTTAACAATATATGTGCACATATGTGCAGTCTGATCTTGATCTACATCTCCTAGTGGTCCACTTTCAGCCAAGGTTGTTTAAATAATCAATATCCAAAAAGAATAATGATCCATATTAAGATCTTTCAGCGCTACAAATTCTTCGGGTTGACAGCAATTCTTAATAAGATTTTGATTCAGCATGACAAAGGTTAAATTCAAAAGACTGACAAAACTGGATGAACTGATTGTGGCTAAATATACTTTTTGAAAATTAATTTTATGACCTACTCTGGCTTACAAGAGGCAAGCAGGGGGTGTAGACTAAGATCAGATGTACTTTCACATCAATTTTTACATCAGAAACTGCCAAACCTTTAGAAAAAAACCTAGGACCTATTTGTTTAGTCACTTGGACCAATTCAATGATATTTGCCTTAAGCCATTCCCTCACAATGACGCTCCTGATAATAAGCTTTTAGAAACATTGTAGCAAATGTAGAAATTCCTTGTTGCAAGCACTTTCCTCATTGTCCAAAATATTTTCAACCAAAAGAGTATAAAAAATCCAAAGTTTTTGTTATGTGTGAAATATTTGCAGTCTAAAAATTGTTGTCTCGTAACATTAAGCTTTATTCTATGCTTGAAAAAAAGGATTTCTAGGGTAGGTGACATTTTTTCAAGAAACCATCATTATGACTAATCTATTTTACTGCAAAGGTTACATATTTCTTCTTGTCTGATATCATTGCTAAAATCATAGTTTTAGATTTATACCATCAAAATTGGTTTTGAGTGACATCATACCAATTGAGAGATTGCTGGCCCGACCACTGACTCTGACTGATTGAAAGGGGTTTAACGCCACTTTAAACAGTATTGAAGTCATATAGCGGCGGCTGGAGTACCTAACAATGGATTCCTGGTATTTCTCACACTAGTACTACCACTACATCCTTTCCAAGCCTCCAGCTGCTATCCCACTTAGGTTTACGATTATCCACCCATTGGTGAGAGACAAATGTCGGAAAGAATATGTGCCACCGCAGGGGATGGAACCCATGACCCATTATTGAAGAAAAGGAGTCTGACGCGCTACCGACCACTGACTCTGACAGGAAGCTCTGCTTTGGTATAGAATAGTGTTATCTTGCAAATTTTATATCCAGAACTAGTCACAAGCAATTTCTTAATTATTCACAATGTTTTCTGCCAAATTTGACAAAGATTTTTAAAATTTCACCAATTCTGTATTGTCTTCTGCACCATCTTTGAATTTTGACGAGTCTGGAATTTTGTCATCTGGTATTGTATTAATTTGCAAGACAATTTATGTAATTTTACAGGGCTTGAAATCTCCTAAAATTTTTCATTCGTCCTAAACAATCAGAATATATAGTTTACATTATTTTCTGTATTCAAATCTTTCGAATTTCACTCACTCTTCATATACAGTGGAATCCTCTTCATTGCAATACTGATAAGACCAACTCACAGATTGACTGCAACTGCATGTATGAACTGACATTATATTCAACCCATTACCAGCCGGCTAGATTTTAGACTGGTTCATATTGAAAGGAGTTGCAGACAACAATTCAAAGTTCATGAAATATTAGATCTTTTAACCCATTCCCACACAATGACGCCTTTAGATGCCTCCAAGAAAAAAAGCTTTGGAAAACATTTAGGAAAATGAAGAAATTGCTTGTAATAAGCAATGTCTTCATTATCCCCAATGTTTTCTACCCTAAAAGATAAAGTTTCAAATATTTCATCAACTTAAAATTGCCATCTGCAACTTCTTTGAATTTGGGCTGGTCTAACATTTTATTGAGTGGGTATGAATTAAACTGCATAAACTCTATTTCTGCATAGAAAACATTGTGTAAAATGATGAAATTGCTTGTTACAAGCAATTTCTTCATTTTACACAATATTTTCCAAAATGTTTTCCTTGAGGGTCGTTCAAAGGTGTCATAGTGTGGGAATGGGTTAAAAAAGAACAAATAGTTCCTTCCGTTAAATAGCAACAAAAGTGTTGACAAATTGTTGTTTCAAGTTACTGTGTTCCAGTGTATAAATAAAGAAGGAAAATATTGTATATGGTGAGCAGACATGTACAATTTTCAAGCCCTGTTGTAAATTTCTTTACTTACTTGAATTATCTTTCTTTGAGCGAGGCTGTATAACTTGATTACAACAGTCATTTAGACACTTCTGATCAAGTATGTATGATTGATCGTTGACCTCGATGTTGTCAGTAGTTTCGATAAATGCTTTGAAACTCTGTAAAAACTCCTTATCTTGTAGCTTATTTGGGGCTACAAACTTCATATCTAGGACAGTATCTGTACAGCATTGCACCGTTGGATCTGAAATATAGTCAATCTTGCATAAGCAACTACCTCTATTAACCCACTCCCACACAATCCCTTTTAGATGCTACTAAGAAGAAAAACTTTTGAAAACATTGAGGAAAATGAAGAAATTGTTTGTTGCAAGCAATTTCTTCATTATCCACAATGTTTTCTACCCTAAAAGACAGATTTCTAAAAAAGCACCAACTAAATATTGTCATCTGCAGCTTCTTTCAAATTGGACCAGTCTAAAATTTTGTTGTGTGGGAATGGGTTAAGCAACCATTTTCATGAAGTGACCAATATCAAAATTCCCTCTCCAAAAGTGAAAGCTTAATTCGGAAAAGTTAAAAAATTTGCTTAAAAAAAGATTACCATGACTAAATCCTATGTTATTCAGTCTCATTTGAATTGTCTCAATGAGACAATCCTAATGAGCTCAAATAATATAGGTTTGCTTGAATTTTTTTCAATAATCAATCCAAGATGATCATGTCACAAAAATGTAATACAAGACCATTCTTTTCAGATACAACCTTTTGGCTGTCCCTTGCGTGGTTGCCTAAAATTGATTGATTAAAGGGGGCTAAATACCACTTGTAACAGTAACAGTATCTCGCAGTGGCTGGAACACCGATCCATAGATTCCTGGTATTTCTCACACAAGTACTAACACTACATCCTTTCTGAGCCTCCAGCTACTCATCCCACTTCTGTTTATGATTACCATCCCACTGGTGTGAGACAAATGTCGGAAAGGATATTAGCCAGGGACAGGGATTGAACCCTGGACCCAATGGCCTACGTGTTACTTCTGCGCTATGGCCCTGGCCAGGTTGCTTTTTACAAATGTTACTGTATTTTGATACAAAATTGAAAGACAACCCAAAATAATTCAGACCAAATTAGACTAGAACAGTATTAACAGGGTCCAATTTTTTTTCATTTTATCAAGATTTTCAGCATCTAGAATGTTCATTGATTTTATAAATATTGATTCTTATCATCTGCGCAAGAACAAATACTTTTACGAATTTTTTGTTTATACTATTAGTAAAATTTAGACAATTGAACACAAATGATTTACTATTGTCTACTTTTTTTTTTAATTTTTCAGTTTGACTGGAGGATAACACTGGAGGATAACATGATAAAAGACATTTAAAAAACCTGATGAAGTCTTTTTTCCTTTGTGGTCCATTCTCATACCAAAAGTAACAATATGCATATGTATATAGGATGACTGTGTTTAAAACTCTAGTACAGGGAAAAGAGAGTTCTAAAGTATATAGCACAGTGATTGAATCCTTAACACTGGGCATTTTGGAATGGATTTACACAGGGATGGGACCCTGGCAGTTCGAAATTGAAAAGAAACTACCATTCAGTGAAAAGATCTCTAATTCTAGGCACCTCTATGTGAGGACTGGTCCAAATTGAAAGGAGTTGCAAGTTTATGAAATTTTATATTTTCCCAACTTTTTGGGTAGAAAACAACAAGAAAAATGAAGAAGATGCTTGTTGCAAGCAATTTCTTCATTTTCTATAATGTTTTCAGAATTGTTTTCCTTGACTGTCCACAAGCGTTATTGTGCGGAAATGGGTTAAGCTGTTTTATAAGATATAATGCTTGTAAAATTCAAGCCTTCACATTATCAGGTCATGTAACTAAATGTAGATTTTTTTCAGGCGATTCACTTACCTTCAACATGCATTCTAGTTATCCCACACTGACAATTTCTATTCACATCTTTGACCACTTGTTTTATAATCTGTCTCATTAAATGTTCATTCACTGTGTTGTTGGGGTATTGAAGTTGTCCACAATCCATTTTCATTTTAATACTGAGAGTGTTTTGAAAATGTTCTCTCTCTGTACATTTGATATGATTGTCGTTCCCCATGGACGGATTTATAAAAGCATACATCTCTGTACTTCGCAATTTTCCATTTGAACATCTGCTTATGGATCTATCCTGGCCATATTTACTGCAAATTAAAAGAAACTGCTAGTGGTAAAACAAAACAATGCGTTGATGAAGTTCCTCAGGCTATAATATCCTCTTACTATTTTATCAAGCAATTTTTCCTTTTCTAATGATTTTTTGCACCCTAATTTGTACTTATTTATCAAGTTCAATACACTCTTAATCTTTGTCAATCTGAAATAATCCATTTTTTGAATAGCATTAAAATGAAAGGGATGAAAGCACTGGTAGTACTTGTTGTTCAATCAACAATATTTCTTATGAATTTTAATTTCATAAACAACTCTGGCATGAAAAGACAAACTGGAGTTGTTATATTGTTCAACAGAATAAAATTAAACCCATTAGCTCACAATCCCTCATTCTTACATGCTGAAGAAAAATAACTCAAGAAAACATTGTGGCAAAAAAAAAGAAATTTTCTTTTTACAAATTTGTCTACTCTTTCTTTTACAAAATTAAAAGATTTGGCCACACTGAAAAAAATCATCTGTAACTCCTTTCAATTTGGATAAGTCTAAAATTTTGTCATTTGGTAATGGGTTAACCCATTCCCAAACAAAAAATTCTCAGATTGGTCCAAATTCAAAGAGGTTTAGGTGACAAAACAAAGTTAGTGTTAATGGAAAAATAAGGATCAAATGAGGTAGAAAACATTGAGAGAAAAGAAGAAATTAATTTTTACAAGCAATTTCATCTTTGCTCACAATGTTTTTGATAGCTTTATTTCTTTGACATGTAAAAATGCAGGATTGTTTGGCAATGGGTTAAATCATTGTCTATCTAAGGCTCTGATACATATATACCTAGGATCTAGAATAAATGGGTCCACTCCTGGGGTTAAAATGTTGACCAAACTGACAGATATGTCCTCATATGTTTTACCAATCACTAATGCATCAATCAATCCGGCTTCATTCACATTCCAATCCCCTGTAAAACTGTTCCCACTAGTTAGGTTTCTGGTATCATAGATGGCAATACCAATGCCTTTGTTGGACTGTAAGAAAACAGATATGAGATAATGATAATTTGTGCTGAAACTAAGAGCTATTTGTGAAGAATGTATTTAACGTTATGTCCAGTATATACACAAAAGTACCATACAGGCCAACTCCAAAGTTGTGACATGACCGTTGACTCTCACACCTTGACATTGATCCTTTATTAATAGATGCTTTTTAAAGTTAGGGATGTAAAGGAAAGGGGAAAATATACAGCCAGCCTGGGACTCCAAGCCAAAATCTATTGATCTTTAACAACTCAGTTATCATGCTCTCTCTTTGGGCCAATAGAAAGGGCTTAATATAAACAAGAGGCCCATAGAGCCTAATCAGTCGCCTAAGTGCAAATAGCACAAAAATAGAAAGAAGTTCACCAGATGATGCCACAAACCAAATATCAAAGCTCTATGCCATCCTGTTGGATAAAAAGATTTTCACTATCAAGTCAATATTAAACTTGTGAGGTCTGGGAAGAGTCTAATTATGATCATGGGTCCATAATTTATGCAATCTTGAAAGGAGTCCACCTGATGATGCTGTATACCAAATATGAAAGCTCTATAGACCCTTCCGTTTGGGAGAAGATTTTTTTAAAGTTTTCACTATAAAGGCCTATGTTAAACTTGTGACATCCGGGAACGAGCTAGTTATGCCCCTGGGGCCATAATTATACAATCTTGATAGAAGTCCACCAGATGATTACATATACCAAATATCAGAGCTGTCTTTTGGTTTGGTAGAAAAAAAATTCAAAGATGTCACTTAGTATGCTAATGCCCCCAACCTTCCCCACCCCCACCGCAGGCATTTCTTGACAGATTTTTTCTTGAACAGACTTTATAGTCTATAAGACTCTTAATATCAAATATGAATCAAATCCAATAGCCGGTTCATGACAAAAAGATTTTAATGGTGTTCCCCCAGGGGAGATAACTCTATGTTGTGTTCAAATCAGGAGTGCATTCCCATTGGTAAAGTTTGGTTGAAATCCTTCTTAGGGTTCTTAAAAAGTCAAAAATATAAAAAAATTAACATGCAGCACACAGCATGACAGACAAAATGGACGAAACACAATCGCAATAGGTCACCATGGACCTAAAAATGTTCATTGGAATTATGAAATCAATCTCTAACTAATATAAGTTAGGGCTAATCAAAGTATTTTTTAACAAAGTTAAAATCACCTTTGAACTTGGTATCAACAGAATGGCTTTACCATAACAACAGCACAAAATTATAGGCATCTAAAGCTTCTTTTATTTTGAACTAAAATTCAAAACTTTGTGGAGTGATGATGCTTAATCTTTTTTGAAGCAGGGTGGGTTTCATTCTTTCAGATCACTAGGTACTCACCAGGGTAGAAGAGGAATTAAATTGCACCATAAGAAGTCCTGGCTTACTTTCATTACCATTTCCCAAATAAAATACAGACAAAGATTTATTTGTACTTCCATCAACCATGACTATGGCATAGTGAGTTAAGTCCAGTTGATTTGAGGCTGAAACATGAACAAAGAAAATAGTGTAATGCATTTAATAGATAAAAGAGAATATTTTTGGTTTCATTGAGGTATGAAATGAAAAAAGTAATCACACTGTACCAAAAATGGATTCACACATAAGTGTGATTGGTTTATTGTTTCATTGCTCCATGAAACAAGATGCCCTATGTTTTCAGATGGATCAATATCATTCCAAAAGGAACTCCCCTTACAACCTTACAATTGTCCTGTGAAATTTAAAAGACAATTTGATAATGATTGTAAATTTCATCACATACACAAGAATGTTTTGAATGTTAATCTGTAAGGCCCCTTTTCCTGTGTTTCCAATGCCACAATTATTCAATGCATCTTTGAAGAGAATCCAATAAAACTGTTGACTATATTGTGTTAACAAAGATATTAAAATCAAGTTCTCAAAAAGGCCCCTTTTCCCATGATATTTTCTGTTTGTTTTATCATTCTGTGAAAGTTAAGAGTGAATCCGATGAAATATGTGGACTTCATTATGTTTTCTAGAATATTTAAAAAAAAATCATATGGCCCCTTTTACATGATATTTGATGGATTGTACCCAGTTTTGAAAAGAACCATTTTAGAGATTGTACATTTATTCTGTGAAATTTTGAAGTGAATCCGCTGAAATCAAGGGACATCATTGTGTTAACTAGAATATTTAAGAAAGTTTTCATAAGGCCCCTTTTAATGTGACACTTGCCATAATCAGATCCACTGTCAAAATCAACAATTGTAATGATGGTACAATCAATCTGTGTAATCTATGGAATTTATTGTGTTAATGAGTTTATAGTGAAATCTTCATAGGACCCCTTTTCCCATGATACTTTACAGAACAAACCAAATTTCAAAAGGATCAATTCTAATGAAGGTAAAATCATTCTTTAAAAGTGAAAGAGAATCAATGAAAACAGTGGACTGAATTGTGTCAAGAAATTTTTGTAATAAATTTCTATAAGGCCCCTTTTCTCGTAAAACTTAACAAATCAGACCCAATGTAAAAAGAGACAATCCTAATGATAGATAGTTTGAAGAAAATGATAAAGCCTGAGGACTTTATTGTGATAATGATGTTTTGTAATAAAATTTCTTAAGGCCCCTTTTCTTGTGTCACTCAACAAATCAGATCCAATTTAAAAAGGAACAATACAAATGGTGGTACAATCATTCTATTAAAGTTTGAAGAGATTCTGATAAAGACTGAGGACATTCTTGTGTTAATGAAGATTTGGTAATAATTTTTCATACAGCCCCTTTTCCTATGATACTAGACAGATTGGGCCCAATTTGGAAAGAAACAATCCTAATGATGGTACAAACATTCTGTGAAAGTTTGAACAGAATCCGATGAAAACTGCGGACTTTATCTTGGTGTAAAGATTTTAAAATACAATTTTCATTAGGCTCCTTTTCCTGTGATACTTGAAGGATCAAGTCTCATGTCAGCATCAACAATCATAATTATTGTACAATGATTCTGTGAATGAAAGCTCTGAACAGTTTCAACTTGGTTACAAGGATTATAGATAAAATTCTAAAAAGGCCTTTTTTCCCATGATACTAGACAGATCAGGCCTAATTTGAAAAGAAAGAATCCTCATGTTGGAACAATCATTCATACAGCCCCTTTTCCTATGATACTAGACAGATCAGGCCCAATTTGGAAAGAAACAATCCTAATGATGGTACAAACATTCTGTGAAAGTTTGAACAGAATCTGATGAAAACTGCAGGCTTTATCTCGGTGTAAATTTTTGAAATAAAATTTTCATAAGGCTCCTTTTCCTGTGATACTTGAAGGATCAAGTCTCATGTCAGCATCAACAATCGTGATTATTGTACAATGGTTCTGTGAAGGTTTGAATAAAATCCAATGCAAGCTCTGGACTTGGTTACAAGGATTTTAGATAAGATTCTCAAAAGGCCCCTTTTCCCATGATACTAGACAGATCACGCCTAATTTGAAAAGAAAGAATCCTCATGATGGAATAATCATTCTGTGAAAGTTTTAACAGAATCTGATGAAAACTATTGACTTTATTGTGGTACAATGATTTTAAAATTAAATTTCATAATGCTCCTTTTTCTGTGATACTTGATGGATCAGGTTTAATGACAACATCAACAATCATTATTATTGTACAATTATTCTGTGAATGTTTGAAGAAAATCCAATGAAAGCTCTGGACTTGGTAACATGGATTTATAAATGAAATTAACATAAGGCCCCTTTTCCTGTGTTTCTTGACAGTTCAAACCCTGTTATGAAAAGATGGATCTGAACCAATTCCAAAGGGAACTATACATACAAAAGTATAGTTATTCTGTTTGAGCATCAAGACAACCCCATAAAGTCTTTGGACTTAAAAGCATTAATTAAGATATTTTTAATTGAATTTTCATAAGGCCCCTTTTCCTTTTTTCCTCAATGGATCCGACCCAATTTGAAAGGAACAATCCTTATGATGGTACAATCTTTCTATTAAAATTTGAAGTCAATCAGGTGAAATCTAGGGCCATTATTTGTTAACTAAGATTATTTTTTATCATATTTTCATAGGGCCCCTTTTCCCAAGAAACTTGATCAAACCCACTTCCCAAATGAACAATCCAACTAATGTTATATTCATTCTGTGAATGTTTGAAGAGAATTTGTTGAAAACTGTGGACTCTTTTGTGTTTACAATGATTTTTGAAATAAATTTCAATAAGGTCCCTTTTCCCATGTTTCAATACGGATCATATCCATTTCCGAAAGGAACAATCCTTATGATGGTACAATTATTCTGTGAAAGTTTGAAGAGAATCCGATGAAAACTGTTGACTCTAGAGTGTTAACGAGGATTTCTTAATAGATTTTTCCATTAAATTTATTAAGGCCCCTTTTCCCGTGTTTTTTGATGGATCTGACCAAATTCCGAAAGGAAAGATCCTTATGATAGTACAATCATTCTGTGAAAGTTTTAATACAATCTGATGAAAACTGTGGACTTTAGAGTGTTAATGAGGATTTTTTAATTCAATCTTATTAAGCCCCCTTTTCCTGTGTTTCTTCACGGATCGGACCCAATTTCAAAAGGAACTAAATTTATGATGGTACAATATTTCTGAGAAAGTTTGAAGAGTATCTGATACAAACTGTGGACTCTTGAGTGTTAATGAGGATTATTAATGGAATTATTAATTAAATTTTCATAAGGCCCATTTTCCCTTGTTTCTTGACAGATCGGACCCAATTTTGAAAGGAATGATCCTTATGATGATACCATCATTCTGTAAAAGTTTGAAGAGAATCTGATGAAAACTGTGACTCTAGAGAGTTAACGAGGATTTTTTAACTTAAATTTTAATTTCCCGCGTTTTTTTATGGATCTGACCAAATTTTGAAAGGAACAATTACTTAAAATGGTACAATCATTCTGAGAAAGTTTGAAGAGAATCCGATACAAACTGTGGACTCTAGAGTGTTAACAAAGAAAAGGTTAATGGCCGGCCGAATGGACGCTTGACGGGAAAAAGCCAACGCAATAGCTCTAGTGGCCTTTGGCCAGTAGAGCTAAAAATATTCCCTTCATTCCTCATATAATCACATTGAGCAGCATATATTGAACCAATTTTGCTACATTTTTGGGGGAAACTATTTTGTGGGCAAGCATTCAAAATGGCTGCATGCTAAAACTTTGTTTATGGAGGTATGAAAAATTCTCTTCAGCCAATCAGAATGCATTTTTTTATAGGTGAAACAAAAATTAAATTATAGATTATTCAGTAAGACAGCAGTGGAGTAGATATTACAGATTTTATCCATTTGTCCTAAAACAAAGGGATTAGATTAACTTGACTGCAAAAAGATGAAGCGACAAAAATTTGAGAAGACATTGTTGTTAATGAAGAAAATGCCAAGAATTTACTTCAATAACCAAAATATTTTCTACCCTTCAATATACTAGGATTAGGATAATTTTCTAGTATATAACAAGTTATCTCTGAGATATTTTTTGCCCTGGTATTTTCTTGTCCTCAGACAAAAACCTTGAATATGTACTTGATTACATGGAGATCATTTCTTAGGTAAGCTTACTACCAGTGGGACAGTTAATCCTTTGCAAAATTTCAGACCTGTCCAAATTCAAAGATTTTGCAGAGGAAAACTTAAAGTGAATTTATTTTGAAAATAACCATTCAGTATGATGGAAATTATTGTAGTAAAAGAAGAAATTGCTTGTTACAAGCAATTTCTTCTCTTTCTACAATTCCCAATTATAAAATCATAGGGACGTAAAAACCAGGCATTGAACAGGATAGGTTTATTAGTTCTACACAAGACTTTTTAACTAGCTTTGATAGCTTAAATTAACAGACAAAATGTTGAGGTCTTCTCAAAGTTCAACCGGTGTAAACTGCCACTGGAAGCTTAACTGCTAAATCCATTGATTGTCTACACCATAAAAAGTAGTTCTTATGTATTTCAGGAACATTGCAAATTCTATTCAATTTGTAGTAAATCTTTCAAAGGCATGCTATTTAACCCATTCACTCTAAATTCCGCTTTTTAAGAATCTCAAGAAAAAAGCTTCGGAAAACATTGTGGCCATTGAAAAAATTGCTTGTAACAAGCAATTTCTTCATTGTCCACAATTTTTTCTATCCAACAAGAGAAAGACTTTCTAAATTCAACTAACTTGAAATTGTAGTCTGCAACTTCTTTCAATTTGAACCAGTCTAAGATTTTGTCATACTGTGATGGGTTTAATAACTCCTGGGTTACTTTGACCTCATTCATTTATCCTGATAACCTTTAGCAAAGAAGACTACTTAACAAAACTAGGCTTTGATAGCTAACAGTACTTTGAGTACTTTGATTCTCCACAGTAATTATACTTGTCAAAAATGAAACAATACAGTTGTCAATGCCAAGTTAAAAGAGACTTGCAGGATGTTCCGTGTAACAAACATGACAAAGACTTTGGATCTAGCATAGGTCAACCAAATGATTTTAACCCTTGTCATGCTGAACCCGGAATATTCCGGTTTTGGCAGGAGGTGTAGACTAAGATCAGACTGCACTTATGTGCAGGCTGATCTTAGTCTTTACCTCCTGCTTGTACTTTTCCTGCCACAGTTGCTTATGAAGTTGATTTCTAAAAAAATTATTGATTTTTGAACAAGTTCTATCAGTGCTTTCAGCCCTTTGATTTGAAAGCAATTCAGTAAGGTAATTTAAACAGCATGACAAGGGTTAAAATTAAAGGTATTTAGTACAGTCATAGTAGATTCAGAAAAATTGTCAAAGAGTAAATAGTTTTTAAATTGGTTAGCCTGCGCTTGTCAGAGACCCTTTCCTCTGGCAGGTAATTTTGATTGTTATGTTTACTTACTTTGAATCTCAATTTTTTGAAAAATCCCTTGTTTATCCACAATAATCTCGTTGATGTAAACAAATTGTGCTCCTGAGGTACCTATTACAAAGACAGAAAAAAACAATCAGAATTATAACAACCAGTAGCCAGATTACAAAATTTTAGACTAGTCCTATTAGACAGAAGTAGCAGCTGACAATTCAAAGTGCTAGTAAATTGAAAAAACAAGAGGATCATAATGACCCTAAATTGCTCAGCTGATTTAACTTTCAAAACTGTCTCACCCATTTTCTGTAGATACATGGCTGCTACAGTTTTGATAGCTTTTCAAACATTTGACCTAGTGCCCTAGTTTTGAATTCAAAGTCATCACTTTTACTTATATCTGACTTAGTGACTGATTTAACCAATTACCAGACGGCAAAAATTAAGACTTGTCCTAATTGAAAGAGGTTGCAGACGATTTAAAATTTATGAAATTTTGGATTTTTCAACTATCTGGGTAGAAAACATTGTGGAAAATAAAGAAAGTGCTTGTAACAAGCAATTGCTTCATTTTCCACACTGTTTTCAAAAGCCTTTTTTCTTGGGGGCGTCTAAAAGCGTCACTAAGTGGGAATATGTTAACCCATTACAAGACAGCAAAATTTTAGACTGGTCTTAAGTGAAAGGAGTGGCAGACGACAAGTAAATTTTTTTTCAACTTTTTGGGTAGAAAACATTGTGGAAAATGAAGAAGTGCTTGTAACAAGCATTTCTTGATTTTCCATAATGATTCCAAATTGCTTTTCTTGAGGGGTGTGAAAAAGAGTCACTGTGTGGGAATTGGTAAAAAATCTTGATAAAATTCACAGAAATGGATTAAACGAAACCCTGACCTAAAACCTATTTCAAGTGTATTGATAAAAGCTAGCTACATAACAAAAGTGATAATTTTGAGATACATGAAAATATCAAAGTTTCTGGTTTGTAACACTTGATCCCACTTTGATTCTCTGAAGTAAAATAGCATAGGAAACAATGATGGAATAGGAGAAATTTCTTGTAATAGGTTTTATTGTTAGAAGACTTACTAATCATACAAAAATCCTACATTTTAACAATATAAAAAAAGAACATGACTCTTGAAAATAATGTGGAAAAAGAAGAAAATGCTTACAGCCAGTATTTAATCTGATTCCAAGAATATCTTCTACCTTATGACTACAATTTTTATCTGTTTCCATCACACTTCATTTCTGCAACTTTTTACAGGTCAAAAATTTAATCTGCTCATAATGAAATAACCAATTAACACAAACCAGATTATTTTTTGCCTCTTAAGAAAAGAATTTGACATTAAACATTGTGGAGAAAGGAAAACATGTGTGTTAAAAGAAATATCTTCATTATTAACAATGGTGTCTACCCCAAAGACAAATTGACTTCTTTGAATTGTAATGAGCCTGAAATTTGTCTTCTGGTAATGGATTAACCCATTTCTATACAATGACAATTTTTGATGCCCCTCCAAAAAAGACAGTTAGAAAAATGTTGTGTAAAATGAAGACATTGCTTGAAACAAATAATTTCTTCATTTCAACAATGTTTCTACCAAGGAAATTGAGGAAATCTAAAAATTCTAAAATGTTGTCTGCAACTTCTTTCAATTTGGACCAGTCTAAAATTTCACTGTTTTGGAATGAGTTTAGGAAAAATTACCTGGTGTACTAGTACTTGGTTTGTTTGTGGTACTTGTGCTGGTGGTAACGGTTGTTGTTTGGTTGGTGGTTGTTACTGTTGGTGTAATTGTTGTAGTAACCAATGGTGTGGTTGTTTGTTTACTCGTTTGGTTGGTAGCTGACACTGTAGAGGGTACTGTTGTTTTATTTTTAGTGGTCACTAGTACAGTGGTGGAAGTACTCTGTAATGTGGTGGAGACTGTGGACGAGCCATGAACAGGTAGTTCTGTTGCAGGCTTACTGCCATTATTTTTGGCTGTTGAAGTTGTACTTGGTGACACAGTTGTTGATGGACCTGTAACTGAAAAAAAATATATGATTTTTCAAAGATCTTAACAACTTCATTAACCTATTACCAGATGACAATAGTTGAGACTAGTCTAAATTGAAAGAAGTTGCAGACAGCAATTTTTAGGTAATTGAATTTTAAAATCTTTGTCTTTTGGGGTAGAAAACTGTGTAAATAATGAAGAAATTGCTTGTTGCAAGCAATTTTTTTATTATCCACACAGTTTTCTACCCCAAAAAACAAAGATTTCAAAATGATTAAAATATATATTATATTGCAACAAGCAATTTCTTCATTTTCCACAATGTTTTCCAAAGCTTTTTTCCATATGGATGTTAAAAAGCTTCATAGTGTAGAAATGGGTTAACAGTGAATTATGACTACATTTGACCCATTTAAGAGATGAAGAGAATATTTTTTGTTTTCATGGAGGTATGAACCGAAAAACCTAATCACACTGTATGAATACGCGAAGCGGATTCATACAGTGTGTGATTAGGTTTTTCGGTTCATACCTCCATGAAAACAAAAAATATTCTCTTCATTTCTTATAATTTAATAGCATCGAGCGAAAAATGCAACAACTTAACAAATTTTGATACCTTTTTGTAGTGAACTATTTTGTGCGGAAGCATTCAAAATGGCTGCGTACTCAAAATTTTGTTCATGGAGTTATGAATTAAATTTTTCGACCAATCAGATCGCTCGTTTTTGATAGACGAAACTAACAATTAAATTATTACCAGTTGATACAACCTTTGTCTTAATTGAATAGAATAAAGCCATGATCAAAGTGGGATAGAATTAAAGAACAACTATCTTAAATCTGAATCCAATATGAATGATAGTCTAATAAGGTATCCAGATCAGCCTAATTAGCTCAATTGGCAGAGCACTTGACTTCAAACCTTGTGAACACGGGTTCAATCCCTAGGCTGACCAAACTAATAAACTACCAGTAATTGTCTTTAAGTTATAATGTCAAACTGAGGCCCTGTGTGATGGTCGAGCCAATTGAAACAAGGCTGGGCTCCAAGTAGTTTTGCACTGTATCCACAGACTATCCCCATTAACCCTTTCTTGTTTGGCAAAATTTAGATGGAAATTTAATTTGATATGATTTGTACACATATCCATTCTGTAGGGTAGAAAATATTGTAGAAAAAGAGGAAATTGCTTTATACAAGCAATTCCTTTCTTTTTTTACAATATTTTCTCAATCGTGGATTCACAGGGATGTAAAAACCAGGAATTGAACAGGAAAGGGTTAAAAACTGTCTCACAGTAGGATCACTCATATGGCAAATGCATAGCAACAACAATTAATAAACAAACAGACATAAAAGGTATTTAGAAGATGAAATGAGTTCAATTCTTTACCATAATGTTTCATATCCTGTAAGGAGTTTTACAAGAGCTAAAAATCTTGCAAGACCAAGAATAAGAATTTCAGTGAAAGACAAAAAGCTCTCCTTAAAAAGCACTTCACTTTTGAGATTTTGTTTGAATTGTATCAATACATTTTTTATATTAAAATACAAATATATCATTTGCTCTAACTCCATTATGTAATAAGATTTAGGCCTATATATCATTGACAATTTGTTCAGGGATACTGTTTGCCGAAAGTTAAATCTTTTTGGTCAAATGTTTTAGCTACAATGCTTAAAAATTATGGAATAATCTTCCAGTTGATATTATTATTTTATAAGTTGATATTCAGAGTATTTCTAGAAAGTATATACATGACTAAGTTCCAATATGTGGCAAAACCTGAGTGTAATAAATCATCTTGTAACCAGGGCCTTCTCTTGGTTGAATTTTCTTTTCACCATCACTTTCTCCAAATTGGAAAAAACTAGAGCCAAAACTGTGGCCAAGAAGCCAATGAAAAGCTTAATTGTTTGCCCAGTTTTATGCCGCCGAAATCCACTGAGCTAGAAGCTATTGCTTCCCCCTCCCCCTAAAAAATCCAGAGCACCGCCCACGGGTGCCAATGCTCGGCTGCAGGTGCTGGATAATGCAAAAAATGCTAAGTCGAAAAGGGGGCATAACTCTTACAAAAATGCTTTGTGAGTTATCCCCCTTGATAGTCTAGATAGCCCTTGTGTTGGTAAATAAACATGCCAAGTTTCATGAGGATATCTTCAATAACAACAGAGATATGACCAAGGTTAAAGTTTGTCATGCCAACGCCAACGCAAACAACGCTCAGGTGATGAAAATACCTCGAGTTTTCTCAGAAAACAGCCGAGCTAAAAATGATAACCTAAAGTGCGATTCATCTTTTGCATTTTGAACTCAATCAGCAAGAACTTTTCAAGCAAATTTCGGGATATTGGACTACTTTTCAGGGCCCTATTTTCCCAAACTCCACACCAAAGTTCCCAACCCATCCACAGAGAATCAAGTTTTTCTAATTCTGTTCTGAACTCTATCAATTGTCAAATGGATCAATTTTATAATGTGAAATGGAGATTAAATGACTTTAATTGTGGTTGTAAATTTCTTTTTCCAAAACTTTTTAGCCAAAGTTATGTTTTGCACAACCAGTGAATTATTTTACTTGATATCAAAGTCATTGCATTTTTCTGTCAACAAGAAACCCTCACATATTCCTCTGTTGATGGAAAAGCATGGCTGACGCAACAAAATATTGGGTCTCTCCATTCTACCCTATGGGAGTGGAGGATTTGTGATGTACACCAAAGAGATGAAAGAGACAGAATTGACTGTGTTAAATTAGACAGATTTGTGCTTAGAAATCATCAATTTTATATTTTAGTCAATTTACGATTTTTATTGGAAATATATACTGGATTTATTGTCAACCCACTGAAGTAAGATTTTCCTATTTTGATTTGTTGAAATTAATTGCCGTAATGTACAATATCATTTATGAAGTCTATATGTTCATTTTCAGAAACTGTCACCTGTATCGTAGGTCTTTCAAATGGTTTATTGTTTGTCACACTTCGTTTATTGACTGACTCGCTTGTTTATTAAAATACTATAGGATTATCACTGTTTTAAGACCTAGACCACAATAATCTGCCTTGATTGCAGTCCTATACAAACTTTTTGTATAAGGGTGGTACTCTATAGGAAAATCAATATGGCTTCCGCAGAATTTTTGTGCGCCAGTGTTTTTGTAAGATTCGAATTCTTATCGCCACTTAACTTCTGTTTTCACATTTCGCGACAACGACAATTGCCAGCAAAGGCCCTGCTTGTAACAATAGCTTATATAAGCTGCAGTTGCAGGGTTTTGACAAAACTGCAATGAAATATATCTTTTGTAAATGTGATGAAAGGAATATTGTGATGATTCACCTTAAAATGTATGTTTAACATTATCTATCTTATTTTTCAGAACAAGCCTCTCATTGTGTCAGGTATTAAACCCTGTTGTTAATCTTATCAACACCACAATGTTTTGTCTTTATCATGTTATCCTTGTTTGAACATGTAAGGGGGTATAGCTCTTTGTAAAGGATGATGTTTCATCTGTAACGATGTTTTTTACGATTTTAATATTGTTTAGTAACTTAGTCATTTAAATTGTAATTGCATCATATTCATCTTTTAATTGTACTACTTGTTGATAAGATCTGTTTCTATCTAGCTTACTTAGATAATAAAATGGATTTATCTTTGACTTTTGAGGAGATGTCATTCCATCAATTCTGACAAAGAAATTTAAATTTGACCTTTATCCTGCTTAACCTGGAATATTCCTGTCTTTGCAGGCAGTGTAGGTAAAGTCAGCATGCATACTGTCAGTCATGTGCAGTCCTATCTTTGTCTACACCATCTGTATGTTCCTTTCAACCCAGAGTAGCAATGTTTACAGGGTTTTCATTAGTGCCCAAAAGTCAAGAGTCATTGACCCTTGGGCCAAAATTTCCAAGAGTCAAAATTGAAATCCCAAGAGTCAAACTGCAATATATTCCCCCCCCCCGAGCAATTTAGAAAAAAAAGCTTATAACTTTTTTAGCAATGGTGCCTTAAAGTGATTGTATACTTTCTTTTGTTAGCAATGTTTTTTAGCAATGGTGCCTTAGAATAAACCCTGTCTCAGATTGAAACATTTCTCCTATCTGACAGTATTCTATTTTCAATATAAGTTAAATTTTAGGGAAAGTTTAGTATTTATACATATTATTAGTTTGAATCAGTTTTAGAAAATCTCAAGAGCACTAAGAGGATCAAATTATTTTAATTTCTTATAAAAAGAAGTGCCGATTTGCCGATTTTATGCACAAAAACCAATGACATTTCTTGGGCAATATTTTCTTTGGTTTCACTTTACTTCTTGATTATATTCTGTGAGCTTTTTATTAAAGAAATAGCAAATAAGTAAATTCCAGTAGGATTAGAACTCTGAAAATGGGTTTCATCATTAATTTCACAGGTGTCAAGTACCTGTCAATGACGATCGCCGATGCATGTTAATCACTGGAAAGTGTTAATTGCCAATCAAGCTTGGTGTTATCCTTGATAGGGTGTATATTTTCATAATCAATTAACCATTTTCCAATAATCTTGGCACACTTATGATGACCCTTGACGCATGGCTGATAATTTTTGAGAGTCAAAATGACGCACAGTGACAAATTTTCAAGCGTCAAAATTGCATTTTTTTGAATTTCTGTGCGTCAAAACCCGAGGTCTCGGGTCAAACGAAAACCCTGTGTTTAAGACATTGATTTTTAAATCAACATAGACCCTTAACCCATCCCCACACAGGCCCTCATTTTTATGCCCCTCAATAAAAAGGCTTTGGAAAACATGGTGGACATAGAAGAAATTGCTTGTTCCAAAAACAAAGAGTTTTAGAATTTAATCAACCTAAAATTGTCGTCTGCATCTTCTTTAAATTCAGACCAGTCTAAAATTTTCTCGTGTGGAAATGGGTTAAATAGTTCTGTTTTTGTATGCATTTCTGAGAAGAATTTTATTCAGCATGAGAATAACAACTCCAAGTCTAAGCTGCTACAATAAAATGTCTCTGTCCCAATATACCTGTTGGCTTTTTTGTAATTGAACCATTCAAAGTTGAACTGGGCTGTGTTGAAGTTAGAGTTGTCCCAGTGGGCGCTTTTGTAGTTCCAGTTGGTGTTGATTGGTTAGTTCTTTTTGTTGACACAGCAGAAGTCTTTGGTGTTGTTTCTAATGATCTGCTAGGAGTTGTTCTTTCTGGTGCACTAGTTTTGTTTAAACTACTGGTGGATATAGTTGTAGTTGGTGGGGTTTGTGTGACTGCTGTGGTTGTTTTGTTTGTTGAATCAGAAATCTTTATGGTTGAAACTGGGGTAGTCATTGTAGAATTTTTTGTATTTTCCTGAGAACTTGGTGTTGTTTGTGTTGGAGTTGTTGAAGATGTTGATAATATTGAACTGATTGTCTGATTTGTTGTGTTTGGCTGGGTCGTAGGTGATGCATTATTAGGGTCATTGTTTGAGTCATTCAGACTTGTGCCTTGTGTGTAGTGGACAATACACAGTGCAATCAGGAGGGAAGTAGTACGTCTGTTTCTTCTTCTTGAAAACATGGTTCTGCAGCTGAAAAACAAAGATAAAGCATTGCATTACAATATCAAACTATTCCCATACAATCCCACTTTTTTATGACCCCCAAGAAAAAAGTTTGTGTAAACAATGTGGAAAATGAAGAAATTGCTTCTAATAAGGTTTCGTACCTAGAAAGAAAGAGGTATTTAACATTCTATCAACTTAACCCATTCCAACACAGTGAAATTTTAGACTGGTCCAAATTGAAAGGAGCTGCAGACGACAATTTCAAGTTAATGGAATTTGAAATTTTTTCATCTTTCTGGATAGAAAACATTGTGGATAATGAAGAAATTGCTTGATCCAAGCTATTTCTTCATTTTCCACAATGTTTTCCATAGCTTTTTTGTTGAGGGGCGTAAAAAGGAGGGATTGAGTGGGAATGGGTTAATATCATAGTCTGCGATATCTTCAAATGGACAAGCCTATGATTTCCTGTCTGATAATGGATAAAATATATTCACAAAGTAGAAACCCATATTATGCACAGAAAGGTTTATCAGATGCAAGGGCTTGGAACAACAAACGCCATCAGAAGGATTATGCTTCCCGAATATAGCCATGTCACAAAAAGTATAAAATTAAGTGTGAAAAGGGCTCGGATGTTTGGACAGACAAATGGCAGCTATATGCTTGCCCTTTTCCAGACATATTTAATTCTATCAAACAACCTTGAGCTGTGACCTTGACCTTGGAGCTATCTGATTTTTTTTCAAATGTCAAAATCTTCTCATGATAGAGAACAATTCAAGGGTTAATGTGATACTGTTCCAAGTGTCTATACAATCCTTAATTTGCTTGAGCTATACTCCAGACATGCTTAATTCTAACATTTGACCCTGAGCTGTGACCTTGACCTTAGGAGATATCTCAATATTTTTTTCAAATGGCACATCTACTCATGATAGAGAACAATTGTACAAGGTTTTTTTCGAAGTCAATCCTTAAATTTAGGAGCTATGCTTGAAGTTATCTAGTTATTTCTTTCAAATGGTAAATCTACTCATGAAAGAGAACAAAGGGAAGAAGCATTCTGTGATCAGACATTTAATGTGATATATGTCATCAAAATATTGTAATTTTCCAATATAATAAAATTAATGCCATTTAGGCAGTTTTTTCTGGATAATGGATCATTTCATTAACCCATTCCCACACAACAAAATTTTAGACTGGTCAAAATGAAAGAAGTTGCAGACGACAATTTCAAGTTGATGGAATTTGAAATTTTTTCGTCTTTTTTAATAGAAAACATTGCGGAAAATGAAGAAATTGCTTGATACAAAGCTTTTATCTTAATGCATGTAAAAGGAGGGATTGAGTTGGAATTGGTTAATGCCTTCCAATAGATATTCGAAATTCCTTAGTAGTTCATCACTCTGTAATTTCACGGAAATGAACAAGATGTGGTTGTGAAAGACCATTCCCCTGAAACAGGAATTCTTTAGAAACGGGTGATTTTTATTGTTTTTTTTCTTTGTTTCAGGGAAAAGGGTTAAAATTTTGACCTTGACCTTGATGAAATGACCTTTCCCAGTTGTGCCTTGTTGAGACCTATCTACATACCAAATATTGGTATTGTAACTTAATCAGGGTTGAAGTTATAGGAAAATGTTTAGTTGGCAGGTTAAGTTTTGCAGACAGACAGACAGATTGACAGACAGATTGACAGACAGACGGTAAGCTCACTGATTTGGTAGATTTAGCCCTAGCCTGCATTCATTCACAGTGTGCTACTGAACATAATCTATGGGGGACCGAAGACAATGGTGATGTCATCAATTGCCATGTAATTCATATGTGAAACGGAGTCCTTTTAAAAAAAATCCCCAAAAAAGAGCATATTTTGTCTATTTTTGCATTAAAGCAATAGAATAAATTCTTCTTTGTCACGAAAGATTGAGTTATCTTTTATGTTGTGAACAACTATGGAAAATATTCACTCATGGTACTCTGCCACTTGTGAAAATATAGTGTTTTTTGTTCATTCAATAAAAGATAAACTGATCTTCCACAAAACACAAACAATTATCTTCTATATCTTATTTCCACAAATTCAGCTTACTGCCAACAACCACTATCAATTACATCACTAACCTTTTACAATATGAAATAGAATGAGATCTAAGCAAAAAAGACAAGCTGATTTTATTTCTAGACATGTAGAAATCATGTCCAACTTGTCTGGGACAAGCATAAAGACTGGGTCTTCAGAAGCATGGAGTCAACCAGAGGCATCTATCTATAAATGAAAGTTAGAAGAAACAAAAACCTGCAAGTTCTAAAATTAATGTAGAATTTTATAAATAAATGGAATAAAAAGTCACTCCCGCCCTATCAAAAATCCCCTCCCTTTTCTGGAGCATGAGGGAAGAGGATATGTCCTAATTTTCAATTTGTAGAATGGACAAGTTGTAAACATAAAACTACAACTGCAACTGTATACTTCCACATAAGTCTGCAAGTAGAAACCAGTATATATGTCAATACCTAAAATTTTAACGAGTTTGATTGTTTTTTTTGTGCGAACAGATTGTTTGATTAATTTCCTTCCTGTTTTCCGGTCCTTGTAAGATCGACTTTATTGATTCTGTTTTCTTCAAATCAATGACAGAATACGTCTTGACTTTGTGTCGCAACAAAACAGTAGCGAAAATACATGAGATCAAAACTAGCCGAAGTATACATTATTTTACCTTAAAAAATTCCGTTGTTCCAGTATTTTTTCGAAACCTTTTTTCACAAATGATTTGTTTCCTTATGTTTTTTAGATCACAGGGATGTTTAATTATTTATCTTGTCTATTTTTACCTGTGTCACCTGTAGACGTAATCGATTACCTACCGAATTCGCACCACTATAATTTCCCCTCAACCCGATTCGCACCAACTAACTTTTGCGATATAACTGCAGCGTGTATGATGTATTATTTCAAATCTAATTAATCAGCAATGCAAATGAAAACGATAAGTGATCTTGAAATAGAAATAGAGTTAGATATTTATAGGTTTGTAAAAAATCGTGATTTTAATTTCGATTGGGCACTGAGAACCCAGCTATGACAGAAATAGGGTAGACAACTTTGTGAGAAAAGGAATAGTTGTTTGTAACAAGCCATTTATCCTTTTCTCACAAACTCTTCCATATATATTATTTCTCCAAATCCTCAGAAAGCGTGATTAAATGGTAATGTTGTAAACTAATGGTGTTGTTGAGACTTAACCGGCGATACACAGACTGAATAGACTTAGTAAGCGGTACAGAAATAGCCAGGGAACAAATACCCGGATTGGCGTCGCAGTTGATGATTCACCGGCACCGACAACTGACTCCGCTGGCCACGCACACTGACTCCGACAGGAAGTTTCGCTTCGATTTGAAGCGACATTACAAAATATCAGTGGCCAGTATCATGAATGAAAAATAAAATGGTTGGTTTCCGATTTAAACGCCGTAACTATAGCACTTGGCTTGAATAAGTTACCGTTATTTTTTATTTCATTTTATCTATTTATTTATTTTGTTTTTTGTTTTTGTATCTTTTTGAAACTGTCATTACCATTGGCAAAATATTTCTAAAGGCCCTATAGTATGAAATGTAGAAATAGAGCAAGGTTTCCCAAACATCTTGAGCAATTTACACCAAAGTTTATGAAAATGTTCATGACGCGGTTCTCTTCCAAATAACCAAAAATGCGTGAAAACTCTGCTTGCCAAGGAAAGAAGTCTGTCCTGGAAAACATCAACGAAAAATCTCTAAAAGTATTTTCCCTATGCCAGCCAGCATAGGGTTGAATAACTAATGACTATACAAAAACCTTTAATAGATTCCTTGCATTAAGACGTATATGCTACAGCCCAATAAACTCCGACATGTTGTCCCCTTCAATTTTAAACGGCTTTATTTCGCAAAATTCCTAGCAAGTAACATGCAACAAAAAAGTGAAATTGTTGATTTGCAGACCTAAACTTCGTAACTACAGCTCAAATGAGCTGTAGTTACGACGTTTAAGTCGCCAAACCAGCAAAAATGTTTCACGCAAACTGCGGCAAATGTTTGAGTTCAAATGTCAATTCCGAGCTGAATGAATGATTTGACTGGTAGATAGGCTCCTTGATTGACAGCCGCGATCGATCCATTGCGCTGTGTCATCGTGAGCTGCAGACGGATCACTGGCCGTGCTTACTGATCTTGTTGTTGTATTTCCGTTTATTTATCGTCGCTACCGTAGCACATGCCCATATGAGCGACGCCCCCAGAAGACGGTTAGTTATTACGGGGGATAGTGCAAGGATACAGGACGAAACTCCTGAGAGCTCAGCCTGGTTCTTTAATGTGCTCGATGGATAGCATCGTCACACGGGGCCTCGGTTTAAAGTCTCATCCGAAAGACAATTAGTTAGTTAGTTGATATGGTCAGCCCAGGGCTCGAACCCATGATCTTGAGGTTTGAAGTCAAGTGCTCTACCAACTGAGCTAATCGGGCTGACAATAACTGATCTTCCACAAGGCAATCTGACTAACATGACATAAAAAGCCAATGATTGCTCGGTGATCTAAATGTCGTAACTACAGCTTAAACGAGTGGCCAAAACAAAAAGCTTGACACAAATGTCGGAGTTCATAATTTACTTCCGGTTTAAACAATTAAATGAACTTATTTGTCACTCATTCTTTAAAATTTAAAAATCGCGAGTAGTCGCCTTGCAACTGCATTGTTATGTTAAATTATCTCATACTGCGTTCTATTTTCTTTTTTGTGTATTTAAGTGATATTTGTAAACATTAGCAATTACGTTCATTTTTTGCGCTGTAAAGACAGCCATTTCCAACTTAACATTCGACATTTCTTTAGACTTAATTCAAATGAAACGAGTCTTTGCAAAACTGTTATAAGTGCCTTTATATTTATACACTATACATAACCACTGGTTATGGTTATGGTTATACAGTTTGATTCAAGCAAAGACCGTGCATTTTCACATTATCATTGTCGTGAAAGCCAAGGACATGAGCCTTAAGAGCGCGGGTAATCGAGAGAAAACGCTGTATACCCGCTATAGCTTCGTATCAGCGCTTATGCTTGTGTGATATTTCTCCTTTATATGTGCACAATTTCTCGTGAGTATAGGAAGGATAACTATAGAAAAAGGTCGCCCCGTATCCTTACGCGTATGGTTACCTTCTAGAGTGAGGTCTTTAGCTCGCCTGAGAACAAAGTGCGGGGTAAGCTATTATGGTCGGTCATTGTCCATTGAGTATAGGAAGGATAATTATAGAAAAAGGTCGTCCCGTATCCTTACGCGTATGGCTACCTTCTAGAGTGAGGTCTTTAGCTCGCCTGAGAACAAAGTGCGAGGTAAGCTATTATAGTCGGCCATTGTCCGTCCGTCCACAATTCTTTAAAAATCTTCTATTCCTAAACCATTACACTGATCAAGCAGAAACTTGACAGGAATGTGTAAAGGGTGAAGTAATATAGAAGTTATTAAAATAAGACAATTCAACGAAAACTCGCTCTGGTTGCCGTAGCGTTGAGAATTTTAGTATATCTTTTTTTGGGGGAAAAAAAACCACATTTCAGAAACTACAAGGCCAAGGGCATTGGTGTAAAATTATATTAAGAGGCCCCGTCCGGATGTACAAAGTAGGGAAAAAAGCTCAATAAGAGTAAGTTCAAAAGCCTTCTCCCCTAAACTAATGGCCTATGGCATTTATTTCAATATGTAACATAACTAGATGGTTTTGTAGTACGTTGTTAAAAAATAAGCCCCTGGGTCAAAATTACCCCTGCACCTGGGGTCGAAAATTGGGAATTTCGCTCAATATGAGCAAGTTAAAAAAACGTTTTTTTCTTAACTTTAAGGCCTGTAGCATTCATATTTGGAATATAGCAGCTAGCGTGTTTGTTGAAATTAGACCCCTAGGGTCATAAAAGACCCTGCCCCAGAGGTCCAAAGTTTGAAAAACACTCTCAATTAGAGCAATTTCAAATTCTTCTACTAACTCATTACTAGACACCAAATTTTAGACTGATCCAAACTTAAAGAAGTAGCAGACGATAACTCAAATTGTATTAAAAATGAGATATCAGCAGTGTGGAAATCATTGTAGAAAATGGAAAAAAATGCTTGAGGGTGTCGAAATCCGAGAATGTTTGATAATGGATTAAACTATAAAGCACAAGGCATTCATACTTGGTATGTCGCATTACTCGCTACCTTTGTCCTTTTCCCAAAGTCTTATACGTGAAAATACAAGATGAGTAACTTTTAATCTATGTTTTTCTCTATTAATATCTGCGGGTCTTCTATAGAAAAAATAACCAATCTAGATTCAATTCCTTAATAGGGGGCAGAAAAAGACCGTGTCCGATACCGTGTATCTCCATTTTGTTCATAATACGCTTAATTCTTATAACTTTCCTCGGTCCCTTGTGCTACGAGCTACCGAGGTTTTGCTGTATTTGCTATATCTATTTGGCTCCACTTGTGTCTTTTTTAATAACAAACATACTTTAATCAGCAGATCATTCAGGTGAGCGATTTAGTACTGTCATGGTCCTCTTGTTCACTTTTCTCTCTTCTTTTTTGTCAAGTGATATAGCTCCTCGTGTTTTGTGTCTTTTTTGTATCGCATTGAATATTCTGTCGGATAAAAGGCTCAATCACAAATGTTGGCAAAATATTAGCAAGGGGTATATAAGAGCCAGGCTTGATACACTGTCTCTATGGTCTCTTTGACTATCTAAAGAACACTTCTAATATTATAAAAACCAATTCTGACCATATCTATGACAGAATTATATTCTATTGCAAGATATATTTTCTGTTCTTTGGTTTATTTTTGTACATTTCAGAAAAAAGAGAACAACAACAACATCAACATAATAAATAATATAACATTTGTATAGCAATTTTGTAGGAAAATCAACAACAGCGAAAACTAACGAAAAACCATCCTGATTTTTTTTTTAAGTATGTTATCTCGTTTATTTATTCTAAACATTGTATTAATTTCATTAAAATAGCAAACGATGGTCCTCTTTCATAAAAGCTAAACTATCTAAAATTCATTTAAAGAAAACTTTGGTTGCCAGCGTTAACATTATCCTCGGATCCCCAAGGGCGAATCCGTTGAGATTTAATCAATCTACAGACGGCATAATTCTTTGGCTTGTCCAATTTAAAAGGAGTAGCAGACGGCAATTTTAAGTTTGTGCATTTTTAGATTTTTTCAACTGTCTGCTTTGAAAACATTGTGGAAAATGAAGACATTGCTTGGTTCAAGCAATTTCTTCGTTGTACACAATGTCTTCCCATTTGATTTTCTTCAGGGTCGTCAAAAAGCGTCATTGTGTGAGAATCGGTTAAAACGTTTATAGAAATAAGGCAAAATTTCTTTTAGACCTCATCTCACCCTTACTATTTGACCAAATTTAACGACATTCTGCAGGAATATCTTCCAGTTAATCCAATTTCAAATAACCAAATTAAATTAACTGAAAAGCAAACTTATGTTTGAAAGTACTAGGACTAATGTTTTGGGTGGAGGAGAAGATTGTTTATGTTTTTCTTCTCATATATCTTTGTAAAATCTGGGATCCGAGGATAAATTTCAGTCTTAGAGCTACGACGTTTAAGTCGCTAACCCAATAAAATCAAAGGACTGAAAGTACTGAGAAGTTGGAATGTGCTGAAAGGGTCATAACTCTGGAATTCGGTTCAAATTCATTTATCACTTTCCGAGTAAGCCTCCCCCCTTTAAACTTATACAAGCATTCTCATTCGTGTACATATGTCCGTGAATAACACACAAAAACATTAATCAACATACAGAAATCAAAAACTAGCATTGTCTTAACTCATTCCCAGACAGTGACGCTTTTAATTGACCCTCATTATGAAAGCTTTGGAAAACATAGTGGAAAATGAAGCAATTTCTTCATTATCCACAATGTTTTCTGTCCAAAAAGACCAGGATTTTAAAGATTTCATCAACTTACAATTGCCGTCTGCTACATCTTTGAATTTGGACTGGTATAAGATTTTTATCGTGTTGGAATGGGTTATAAGCTCGTGTCACGCACAGCAAAATTAGAATTTTCAAGCATGACATTCTCCTTTTGATAAACTGCAATACGTGAACTCCTTTTGAAATCTTGAAAACAGAGAATAACAGCTTCTACTGTAAGAAATCAATGACCTCGATGATTATTTGACCCTCAACTCGGCCAATTCTGTAACGATCATACTAAACTCACGTAGATTTTCACTTCAAGTTTTTGAGTATACGTGGAAATTTGCGGAAATGCTCGGAAACTTGTTTCAGGGTGATCGATTTAGACTTAGGAAAAAAGAATATTTAAAGCGTTTTGAGTAAAATTCAAAAAAAAAAAAAAAAAAAAAAGAAAGACGATAACGGTATTGTAACCTTATTGTTTGCACATGGTAGTTTTGTCCTTTTCCTAAAATTCCTATAATATGATGAAGATAGAATCAAATTATCTTCGGCGCCCTGTAGTCGCACGATTTCCTTATTCGTTATTGGGCTTTAAAACCGTAAAAATCTTAAGTAAAAAGGGCCAAGCTGAAAGCTAGATCACACTTTTTAAAGGTTTGATGTGTTATTATTGATTTAAACTTTTAAATAACGACATAATAAAGCGTAGTTTTTTAGTAAGTAAGTAGAAAAAACGGAAGTTGATATGTTTACAATCTAATTTTCAAAATCTTCTACTTTCGTTTTGCATCCATTTGATTTTTATTGAGTAAAAGCTGTAAATCCCACAATAATCGCGTTTGCTTGATGCCTACGACCCCCCTTAATCGTTCTAGAATGTTTAAAGCACTGGGTGGCGTGATTATTTTAAAAATGCATTTGCGACCTAAGCCATATTTGTAAACATTGCCTATCTATGGTCACATGACTACCACATGCACTTGAGATCGCTAGATTACCAAACACGGGACTGCGGATCACAAAAACAAATTACTGCGCTGGTTATCACATTATTTTCAATAAATTAAAGCAAACTAAAGCACGTTAAGAAGTCTCTAAACGAATATATATATCATCCTTTACATATGTCATATTACTGTCTTCGGAAACAACTAACTGATTGTCCGTGGCAAGTTGAGATGAGAAGTAACCCGAGGTGTATTCATATCTTAGAGATCACGTAATATGTGTTATCAAGAAACCCGCAATGAAATTGTCTTGTGTTCATTTTGCGGTTTTGTTAAATCTAAGTTGGAATTGCTCCGCATTATTAAAGCACTAGGTCGTACAGTTTGAGGGAAAATGTCTTGTGAACACAAAGTATGGCTAATTTTCAGAGTACTGCAACTCTTTGATGTATTTTGCCAGAAGGACACAATATTAAAGCCATACTTCGTACAGTTTGAGAGAAGATTTCTTGAAGATGTCTGTAGTTATTGCTATTTAACATCTGGAATCCTACAATGCAGAACCAATTTTCAGAGTACAGCTATTCTTTGAAGTTTTTTGGTTAATGGTCGATGGGAGAAATATCAAGATTCTTGACTTCAAGGTTCGGGACAAGAAGAATTTCTTTAAAAAACTAACCCTCTTTATTCCTATGTAAAATCAAGGATCAAACAACAAAAGTCAAAATTTCAGAATAAAAATAAAGCTCTTCTTGTTCAAATAATTGAATTCACACTGAACTGTGGTTGCCATGGCAACAAAAAGGGGAAAACAAGGAAATCTTAGAAAAATCTTCTTCTCTGAAACCAGGAGACCGAAAGCTTTGATATTTGACACACAGTACCTCCAAGGGGACATCTATTAAGTTTATTCAAATGATGCTTTTTTGATCGTATTTGGGCTCCATCCGGGTGCACACCATTTTGCATTGAAGCAAAGAAGGAAAACTTTAAAAACCTTCTTCTCTGAAAATAGAAGACCGAAAGCTTCGATATTTTGTATGCAGCACCTCGATCAAGTTTATTCAAATGGTGCCCTCTTCGATCATATTTGGGCTTCGCTCGGGTGCACCCATTTTTACATTGAAACAAAGAAGGACAACTTTAAAAAATCTTCTTTTCAGAAATAAGAAAGCCTAGAGCATAGATATTTGTTATGCAACAAGTCATTGGGCACCTCTAACAAGTTTATTCATATGATGCCCCTTGGGTCATACTAGGGCTCCACCCAAGCTCATCCTATTTAAACATAGAAACACAGGAGGAAAAATTGAAAATCTTCTTTTCTTAAATATGAAGGCCTGATATTTGCTATGTAGAACCTACAAAGTTTTCTTGGGTGTCTCAAAAACATTGGATTTGGTAGGAATTGACTAATCGCGGCTGTCATTCAAGGAATATATCGACCATTCAAATTATTCGTTCGTCCCGAAATTGATATTTTAACTCCGACATTGACCACCATGTGAAACATTTTTGTTGTTTGGCGACATAAACGTCGTAACTACAGCTTATTCAAGCCAAGGACTTCAGCCACCGTTTCTACTTTTTGTTACATGCTACATCATCATTATAAAGATTGCAGACCAATTTATATTCTGACAATACAGTCACCACCATTTCCTGTTTAAACTGATCTATTCGAAATTCCTTCAAACATTGCGAAATTGACGAATCGCGAATGTCACACAAATAACTAGTCGACCAATGAAACTTTTCATTTAGACTATAAGTTTACATTGAACTCCGACAGTGGACGCCATATGAAGCATTTTTGTTGATTTGTGACTTAAACGTCGTAACTGCAACTTCTTCAACCCTATCCTGTTCAATTTCTGGTCTTTACGTCCTCATGGTTTTATAATAGAGAGGACATTGTAGAAAAAGAAGAAATTGATTGTAAGAAGCAATTTCTTCTTTTTCAACAATATTTTTTTACCCTACTGAATGGTTATTTTTAAAATTAAATCCACTTTAAATTTTCGCCTGCAAAACCTTTGAATTTGGACAGGTCAAAAATTTTCAAAACAGGAAAGGGTTCAACTGTAGTTACGACGTTTAGGTCGCCAACTAACTATTTTGTTTAATGCTACTCGTCATTAATTTGGAAAACAACGCCGTTTGAAATCGAAGCACAACTTCCTGTCGGAATCGTGGGTGGGGCTATCGGAGTAAGTGGGCGGGGCCAGCGATTGGTCTACTGAGGATGAAATTAAATATGACCATTATTGAGCGTTCTGGTGGTATCTTTTATGCAGTTCCACGGGATCAATTGAAACAAGAGCCGTCGGAGACGGACTATGCTCCCCGAATAAGGCTTTGTCTCAAAAATGTATGCCATTATTGAACAAAAAAAAAAAAAAAAAAAAAACTACACCTTCTTATTGAATGCAACTATAGTTTGAGAGTTCAGTTCACATAAAAATTTGGAAGTTTGGTTGGCTTCAAAGGCCTGATTTTAGTAAAATTCAACATAATCATATGGTAAAGGGTGAAACATTTTACCTTGACCATCAAAGTTAATATTTTAGCAATTGTCAAAAGACGTTTACTTGAAAATTAATGACCTTGATTTTGGTATCTGCTGAAAAGTCTTGTGACAAGTAATAAACTTTTGAAATATGAAGGCTGTATCACTTACCATTTTAAATTATGGACAATGTTAAAGTTAAATTTTTAAGTTTTGACCTTGACAGATGACCTTGAACCTAATACCATTAGATAGAATGTCATAAGCAATGCACATGTGAAATATGAAGGCTATATCACTTACCATTTTAAACTTGTGGACAATGTTAAAGTTAAGATTTTTTTGAAATTTTGACCTTTGGAAATGACCTTGACCTTGACAGATGACCTTGAACTTAACACCAACAGAAAGGTCACGTCATATGCAATCCTCGTGTGAAATATGAAGGCTATATTACTAACCATTGTAAACTTATGAACAATGTTAAAGTTAAATTCTATGAAATTTTGACCTTGAGAAATGACCTTTACTTTGACAGATGACCTTGAACTTGGTAGCAACAAAAATATCTTTTCACAAAAAATAAACATGTGAAATATGAAGATTAAATCTCATTGCACTCCAAAGTTATTGACAATTTAGTTTTTATGATGGAAATTATTGACCTTGACAATTCGACCTAGACCTTGACCCCAAACCTTGTCTTAGATATCTACTGAAAGATCTTGTCAAAAGTGATGAAAATTTGAAAATTGATAGCTATATCACTTACAATTGCAAAATTATTTCCAATTTTCTTTCCAAATTTGACCTTCAGAAATGACCTTGACTGATAACCATGAACTTGGTTTCGAAGAAAGGTCTTTTGATGGAAATTATTGACCTTGACAATTTGACCTTGACGTTTGGCGAGATCCTGCCTTAGTTTTCTAATAAAAAGGTCTTGTCACAAGTAATAAACATTTGAACTTACCTTTGTTTAACGTGGTTCCCCATAGAGAAATAACAAACCAGCCCATTACCCGTCGTATAATAATAAATCGTATAGAATAAGTATTAAAGAATTTTAAAGATGAACGACACATAACATTTTAAAAGAGGCTTTGTCACGAACCATCAAACATCAGCAACATAAATGGTGGATTTAAATAATAATATATTCTTTTTTTTTTTTTTTTTTTTCATCCATGATCTATCAGATTACACCGTTTATTTTTCTCATACTTTAATGTTCACGTTGCATTGTGTTTCCGTGTTCCAATGTTATCCTGGAAACCATGTGATACAGAAGGTAAGTAAGAAAATATAAAGATATCCTAAAGCGTGTCCTAATTCACTAATTTAAGGATCTTTTCCTTTGTCTTTTGATTTTTTCTTCTTTCTTATGGAAGTCACCAACATGGACAGAATAAAAGGTTTTGATCGGCATATTAGTTTCTTCCTTTATTTATTTACACAACAACGTGGCCTAATTTTGATCTTGAAAAAAAGACGTAGGGACGTCATGGTCTCCGGAAAATGAATTGGTTTTTCATTAATCATAATGCGAACCAGTGTATTCTAAAATATCTGTGTAATGCTGAGTCTCTCTGTGTATTTTGAAAGAAGGGAATTTAGTAGTTACAGAGGAAATGAGGATCTTTTTTCTCCTAAGGACCATAATTCCGTTGAATATCAATGGACCCTAATTGGTGACTTCTGATAACCATGATGAGAATTTATACTACCCATGTTATGTAAGAAAATAAGTCAAGTTGCAGAAAAAGTAGACGTTGGGCAGATCTTAACTAAGTAGGTGGCATACATGATTGCAAGTTGTTATGAAACAGGAAGTAGATACCTAGCAGATCTGAATTCTACAAGAGGAGTACAAGACCTTTAGCTAATACAACGTAAAAAGTTTGAAGCTACTGTGATTTACAGTTGCTAGGAAAAGTGCAACGGAAAATTCACAGTTTACCATGTTAGGACCACATTAAGTTGTAAATAAGAATCAACTATCAAGAGGATATGAATTCAGTGACATATCGATAGGTTAGAGCAAAAACATAGTATGGTTCTATACATTGTATAGAGCCATACTATGTTTTGCTCTAGCCCATCGATATGAGATTTACTTCTGATACAACTTACCATGATTCCTAATTGCTGAGAAAAGTGAGGCGAAAAAGTTTCATCATGAACTTTCAAGAATAACTGGACTACTTGCTCACAAAAGTATTTCGTCAATAAGTCTCCTTTTGCACGACACAACATTGGAACATAAAACTCTGATAATATTAGTAAAAATTTGGTGAAAGTTTCATCAAAATTCACACACAAAAAATATTTCGAAAACAAGTCTGTTTTTGTTTCTTTTGCATAATACAATTTTTTGACTTTCAACGCTGATAATATGAGATGTGCCATATAAAGACAAACGTTTGCTGAAAATTTCACCAAAATCTGCCAGCAGTTGAAGGGGTATACTTGCGCACACAAGCATTTTGACAAGAATTCTCCTTTTTTGGATGATAAAGCATGAAATCACAAAATACTTATACTATGCGCCAGGTCGCTCGAAGACAAATATTTAGTGAAATTTTATATTTGTAGAAGTTGCGCACTAAAAAGAAAATTAAACAATATCTCCCTTTTGCATGACACAGCATTAAAATGCAAAACGTTGATGATATGCGTGAAGACAAACATTTGGTGAGATTCATCAAAATCCATTTAGAATTGTGAGAGTAGTTGCGCACACAAGAATGTTGATAACATGTCTTCTTTTTCCATGGCGCAGCATTTTATAATATGCGCTAGGCCACATAAAGACAAGCATTTAACGACATGTATCAAAAAATCCCTTTTAAACTCTAATTTGATTTCGTATAATTGAGGCCGCGGCTATAGCACAGTTGGCAGCGCGTCGGACTTTAAATCAAGAGGTCCCGGGTTCGGCAGATATCCTTTCCAGCATTTGTCTCCGACCAACGCTTATTTAATCGTTAACCTAAGTGGGATGAGTAGCTTGGGACCCAGAAAGGGTGTAGTGGTAGTACTGGTGTGGTTAGGTGCCCTAGCCGCCGCAATATGACCGAAATAATGTTAAATGTAGAGTAAAACCCAATTCGATGAATTTACCGTATAATAGATCGAGAGGATCCGATTGTAGGTAAAATGGTTTCAGTTGAAACGGCCTATGTCACCTAGACAAGAAACGCAGTGCACTAGATTTCCATTGGTTCGAAAGTGTTTATTTAATTTAGAAAAAAAATAGTTTAACAGGAAAACAAAATAAAACACAAAACAAACAGAAATATGGAGGTAATGCACAATCATACGATGTGCATACGTCTAAATAAACAGACAACAGATCAACGATATTAAAAATTAGCCTATAACATCTTCGGGAACACACCCCTATTTTACTAAAATAAACCTGTCGAAAATCATGAAACATTTTTACAGGGAATGAGTTAACTCCAAAATAGACCGTATTAAATAGGTCGTATTAAATTGCTTTCCTTCTTCAATACCTAACTGGAGTGTTCAGTCTAAGAACGTCATTAGACCAACAGAGTTTATAGTTGTGCAAATTTTGAATATTTTAAAAAAACGGACCAAGTTTGGGAAGTATGCATTTTTCTCAACGTTCGCCTATTATATCTGATAATTTCTTATTAATCTAAATGTAGTTTGAAAGTCTCTTAATATAAATCAAAGTAAATTTTATACTGATTCAAACTGAAAGAAGTTGCGAGAAGACGCTTTCAAGATAGTGGAATTTGGAAGAAAACATTGTGGACATTGTAGAAATTGCTTGTTACATTAACAACCATTTTCCCATGACACATTTTTGGGAAATACATTAAACATACGAAATGATATACGACATCTAATTCTTTAACTTAAATTTGAAATTTTATCAAATTCTGGCCATTTCATTAGAAGTAATTTAATTAGAGAATATCTAATTTTACATTATGTCCACCATTACCCTGGAATTTAGAAAAGGGGTAAACGCATCTGCGAAATATTTCAAAGAGATCTTTTATGAAGTTTCATCCAATTTGTTCCAAGGTTGTGGAGGAATGGATTCGGACGGACGAACGGACAGGCAAAATTTTCGGGAAGTATAAAATGTATTTTGCATATTTTACTAAAAAAGATAGGATCGACCCGTTTTACTTGAGATTCGCGCGTTTTGCTGTTTCATCGACCTTAAATATTCCATCGCAATCAAGCTGAAAGAAAACTGTACTAGTATTTGTTTTAGCCCAATAAACTACCTAAAGCGCCTTCCGAATTCACACTTCGCTCGTTATAAAGAAGCAATACCATATGCGATTCTCCTCATATTGTCACAAATTTAAGAGACATATACAATGGATGAAATTTCAAACAAACTGATAAGAAATCGTATTTTCTATGAGCTTTTTTGTGAGTGTGTTTTCCATGCGCTTAGCATCGATAAGATCGGGAAATATTGTTTTACCACTGTCCGTTTGTCCATCTGTATGACTGACTGTCTTAGTAATATTTAGGATATATGGTTTCGTGCATTGATCGGCATCATTTGGTTGAAAGATTAGGATTATCCAACAAGGTCAAGGCAACTAATCAGAGTCGCGAGTTTTGTGAACTTAACGAGTTACTCTTATTCAAACGACATTGAAGATGCATGGCTCATAGTTGGGAAAAAAGTTCCTTGCATTTTTAGGCATCAGTTGGTTATAAGCTCAAGGTCATCCATCAAGGTCAAGGTCGCTTATCCTTTCCGATATTTTTCAATTCCGATAAAAAAAACCTGTTACGGGGACATGGTGTTTCACGAACACATTTTGTTTTGTTTTAGTTTTTTTTTTTCAGACGGTCGTCACGCAATTCGGGGGGGGGGGATATCACGATGTGACGTCGTTAATGGCAATGGCTACAGCTTAACCATAACACTCTAATTTTCATCACAAATTCTTAAGTGCTAGTTTACTATGTGTTAGCTATATTATTAGTTTTGCAAATGATGGGTGTTAGAAGGGCTTTTTCGCGGTTATCTTCGATTTTTCCAAAACTTATCTATCATATATATACTATGATATTATCTACGTCTGCTGATAAAATCTTTTCTTGTAAATACTTTTAGTTTTTTGGCTATGCTTTGTAAAAAGTGGGAGGGGTAATTTACTATCAAACAGAGTTTTGTATTTAATATGCTCTATTTTCGGTGTAATAGGTAGGAAAGAAATAACCTTGTGTATGTACCTTAGATATCCAATCTGACGGGTAAATGGGTGTTTGTAACTCAATCTACAGGGATTATTTCCCCTTCTTTAATAGTACTAATTTTCTGTATTTCATTTAGTACCATCTTTGCCAAATTGTATAACAGTGTTATAGATAACTTTAACCCTTTCCAGTACAAAACCGGGATTTTACGTCAATGTGATTTCATACTTGAGAAAACATTGTGGAAATAGAAGAAATTGCTTGTAACAAGCAATTTCTTCTTTTTCCACAATATTTTCTACCACATAGGATTGTTGGATTTCAAATTGCATCCAATCTTCCTTGTCGTCTGCAACCTCTTTCAATTTGGACTGGTCTAAAATTTCAAAAAACAGGAAAGGGTTCAATGATGTTTTTATTCAATAAGATGACATACTGACATTCTAAAAAAATCAGTTTGGATTTTTTGTGAAAGGTTACAGATTTATCTGTCCTTGAAATTGAAAAAAATGTAAATATTGACAAATCGAAGTCTTACTTATGCAAAATATGCATGTTTTTACTTTAATTTCTTATAATTGGTCAGCAAAGGTCATAGTTGTGAAAGAAGCAAGCTAAATTTTGTTGTTTTAAATTTCACGGCCACAGGTCAATGTCAAGATTCAAAATGAGCTCCGATGCCTTAGTATGATTAATTCCCTTTGAAAATCAAAACTATTACTTCAATTTTTTTCACAAAGTTAGCTTTCTTTCTCTTTTTCACAACAATATACTATTTGACGGTTATTTTTCTATTTAATTGCAATTTGAAATGGTGTGTGTTTTTTTTTGTGACCAGTCTTAAAGAATTATTGTGCACTAACGGATTGATATAGCTTCGTGCCTACAAGTGTTTTACTTCAAACAGAGGTAACGGGCAGTTTATTGTGTCACGCAATCGTTTTATTTTAATGAAGTTATGACACAAGAGAATTTTCTTTATACTTCTCAAATAACATTACGATTATTTATAAAGTAATTAACAGTAAGTGAAACAGATGTTGACATCACGCGAGAATAGAACGAACCGGGAAATGGACAATCGCGGCTGTCAGTCAAAGAAATAAAGGTCACCCAAATCATACAATTTGACTGGGAGTAAAATTTGAGCTCAGACATTAGCCAACATTTTCAGAAGCATTTTAGTTGGTTTTGAAACTTGAACGTCCTAACTACAGCTTGAATAAGCTTTAATTTGGACGTTCAAGTCGCCAACCAACTGTTATACTTTTTTGTTTCATGTTATTGGTCGTAATTGTTTTTTGCAAACTAACGTCGTTATAAATATATCGAAGCGGAACATCCTGTCAAAGTCAGTGAATGGGAGAAGCCAATGTTCAATTTGACAAAACAAAGTATATCAGATCCAGCATATCCAAATTGACGGATCACCTCTGTCAGTCAAAAAACCGAATGTACAATCAAATCATTCCTTAAACCGGGTTCGAAATTTGATCTCCGACATTCACGTTAACGCTTTCAAAATCACGATGATTGGTTTCACAGGTGAACTTTCTGTCGGAGGTCTGTAGGAGTAACCAGCGGTCCGTCAACTGAGAGTGATATCATTTTAAGTCTCCAGTATTCCTTGATTCAAAATCTAAAGTGATCGTGATATATCGTTACTTATCGTAATTTCTGCTAACGACCTATCGGTAATGATAAAATATTCTGACTGCAATTAAATGCCCCACCACCTTAAGTATCATATTAAAAATACTCCTCATCTATTTTGAAAGTTGAAAATGAACTTTTATAATATGAGCGTGTGCGTGACATTTCCGACCATTACACATGTGCGCCAAGTAAAGACTTAGATCAGCCTGTGCATCCGCATAGTCTGATTAGAGTCTTCACTCTGCGCTCTGTAGATAGATACTGACCCAAAGCTTCTTTAAACAATCAGCGAATATTCTATTTGCCCCGAATGGCCGCCCAGGATGCTCAATATGTGCGAGTCACGCACCTGTGAAATTGTTGGAAATATCACGCACAGGCTCAATTATAATTACGCATAGCATTCCACATTTTATACATTTCAGAGTTAAAATGGAAATAACAGAGTAATTTACCTCTTCAGTATTATTAATTAACATATTCCCACAAAATCATGCTTTTTGATGCCCCCAAAATTCGTTTGGAATACACTGTGGAAATGAATTATCAACTAATAGTTGTCGTATGCAAGATCTTTGAATTTGGACCAGCTGAAAGTCTTGTCGTCTGGAAGTGGATTATGGTCAAAGATTTGTTATAAGTACCTACAGTTTATTTCTCCCGAAGTTTTTCTTTTAGACTTGAGTTTCAAAATCTATTCCAAAAGACAACCGAGGAAATTTGAGAGAACGTGTGTATTATTTTCGGACATCAAACTTATCTTACAACGCGATTTTTATAAAGACAACAATCTGTCATTTGGTACCAATCTGTTGCAAAGATGTTGTCATTATTGTTATTGACAACCTTTTATATAATATAGCCTAAGGCCAGGGAGTTATTATCCACAATATCCGTTGAATATTTTTGATATAATACTAGCAATAATATACTGGTGTGCAAATGAATTCGAAGCCTATGGCAACGCCCTTCGTTGCCGCACAAATGACGTCATAAAGTATAAAATGACTTATAAAAGGCGTTTTATGTACCGCGGAATATAACAAGTCGATGAATTCTATTGGTTGTAGGAAGCTATTGAAAAATTAAGGTCATATTATCAATAGAATATCGAACTCGCGTTTATTAAACTCGTCATCTAAAACAGATAGAAACTCGGCAGAACCTCGTTTTTTATGTTTTTAGATTACTAGTTTAATAAATCCTATGACCTCTCATTTAATATCTTTTATATTGAAATATTTTGTTCTCTGTTAAAAAATGAGTATCTGTTTTATGCCCAAGATTGCATAAGCAATCTGAAGGTCAAAGTTAACACCGTATGAAATCATACAACGCAATTAATACAATCTTCTACCACATGAATAGTAGATCGGATAGTAACGATTACAGACATCGGATATCTATTTAAACGTCCGATAGAAAGGCGGCGCTTGACGCCGGCTTCCAGTATGAAATCCCTTTAATTATACTCATGGGAGGAGGCATCCTTTAACGACATCTTAAAATACTACATCTAAACGTGTAGATATTTTACTTTGCTACTTTGTGGTAAGATACACTCATCTATCCCAAATATATCTGGATGCATGAAGAAAATATTACCAATGATATCGCTTTTGATAGCCACCTGGCTACACGCTTCATATCTCTCTCTCTCTCTCTCTCTCTCTCTCTCTCTCTCTCTCTCTCTCTCTCTCTCTCTCTTCTCTCTCTTCTCTTTCTCTCTCTCCTCTCTCACTCCCCCCTCTCTCTCTCTCCTCTCTCTCTCTCTCTCTCTCTCTCTCTCTCTCTCTCTCTCTCTCTCTCTCTCTCTCTCTCTCTCTCTCTCTCTCTCTCTCTCTCTCTCTCTCTCTCTCTCTCTCTCTCTCTCTCTCTCTCTCTCTCATAAAGTTTCTTACCCAACACTGATTTACCTATACGCTCTACACTACGTTTTATGTTTATTTTCTGCTTTTGTATCTTTTTCACAATAAGTGATCAGGCGTTGAAAAGTGTCTTCATATAAAGACAAATATTAAGAATTGTAGAAAAGTATTTTTGCTTTGTAAAGTTGGGGTAAATGTTTAGTATAGTTTTAGATTTACTATTTGGCTAATCCAATCTCAATAATCAGCTTCACTGAATGAAAGCCAGCGAGCTATTGCCATAGCGCTGTGTCCGTAGAGCGCCCGTATGTGCATGTATGCGTCAGTCCGTAAACGTTTCTTTAAAAATATTCTCCCCAGAAAGTACTCAACAGAATTCAACCAAATTTCACAGGAATGGTCCTTTAAGGCCATTTATCAGATTCCTTCAAAGAATTTTGATCAGATGAGAAATATACAATGATGTATAACAACTTCAAAGCGAGAAAAAATGTGTGCAGGCTATGTCCGAAGCGCAGAAAGTGGCATATTTGCCAATAATCGACAGTAGATCTGTCCAGAAAATGACACCTTCGATAATCCGAACACCAGACTTTTCTATCCAGGTTATATATCTCGCGCATATAAATATTATGTCTTTAGCGCTTTCAGCACTTTGATTGTATAATGATTTTAATCACATTTCGTTTTGCATCGTATAAAAGTGAGTTTTTTCCCGGGACAGGTGAAAAGCAAGTATATATATAGATCGAAATTTCCTCTAAAACAGATTGACGATATAAGTTGTTAATCTGACAAAAGTCACTTCGCTTAATTTCTAAAATGAACTTGCTTGTTTCTGTCGTGCTTTTGTTACCGTGTCTTAACTGTGCACCAGTAGCCCCAATTGCCCCGATTCTAGGTTTGTTGCAGGGAACCCACGAGGAGCAATTACGTGGTGTTCAGGTAAGTCTTATTACAACTCATTTTGAAATAAAAAAAAGCAGTTTTAATAGAATGTTTCCATTTACGCATCTTTATAAGGTAAATGCTAGAAATTTCAAAAATGAACATGTTTGCTGCTATCGTGCTGTTCTTACAGTGTCTAGGGTCAAGACTCTGCGAAAGTTTCTCGGTTATATTTTCCAAGAATACACAGTCTTTCATGGGCCTCATCTCAAATGCTTGTGGGACGTTAAAGTTTTTTCGGTTATATTTTCCAAGAATACACAGTCTTTCGTGGGCCTCATGTTAAAAGCTTGGGGGACGTCTAAATTTAACATACGACTAGTTCTTTACTGCAGGAAATTACATAACGCATTATATGCTCAAAATTAAAGTTCGATTTTGTTTAAGTTGTAAGAAAATAATTGCGCAAATCTGGTAAACAAATGATTAAAGATTAGATCTTTCGATCCAGAAAACGAAAATAAAGTAATGAACATTTTTTTTCTGTTGATAATAAGCAAATTAAGAAATTCAAATTTTCGAACGTGGAGAGAAGATTTTTCGGGGTTGAAGCTATTTTAGCCGGGCAGGATCTCCGAAAGCAACTGAAAGCCTACGGATCTACGTAACACTTTCGATTTGACACGATGAAATACAAATATTATTTCAATGTTTGATAATTTAATTATTTGTTTCGTCTATCATAAACGAGCGATCTGATTGGTCGAAAAATTTAATTCATACCTCCATGAACAAAATTTTGAGCACGCAGCCATTTTATATGCTTCCGCACAAAATAGTTCCATACAAAAAGGTATCAAAATTTGTAAAGTTGTTGCATTTTTCGCTCGATGCAATTAAAATATAAGAAATGCAGATAATGATTTTTTGTTTTCATGGAGGTATGAACCGAAAAACCTAATCACACTCATGCATGAATCCGCTTCGCGTATTCATACAGTGTGATTAGTTTTTTCGGTTCATACCTCCATGAAAACAAAAATATTCTCTTCATCTCTTAAGTAACTATTTCAATGTAACGGAAACGATGGCGTTGGTATTCTACATCTATAAACTTGTCACCGGCCTTACTTACAGGAGAAACTGAAACAGCAGGGTGCGTGTGTGTTGCTTGACCATGGGGTGTAATATGGGCTGATCAATGACTGTATTTGGCACACATTTGGAATTGTCATAAATGGCATGCACAAACTCATATTCATTCCGGAAGATTTTAGTGGTAACCTTCAATTTAGCATGGTTGTTATAGCGGCTCTTGGACAGATTATGGAAGAAATAATTTTGCTCATTTTTCAAACCTCTACACAATTGAAAGAGGGGGTTTAATATTTTTTTGTAATCAAAATGACTGATTATAAAATAAAAGAAGTAAAAATGTCTTGCTTTACGAAGTAAAACCGGCATGGCACTGGAACTCATCGGATAAGAACGTTATGTATTGATTGCACCGAAAATTGCCTTTCTTGTGTATTCCATGACGTATCGATTACGCCATTGGCTTCCGCTAGCAAGACACTATCATAGGGAATAATATTTAAGAGATGAAGAGAATATTTTTTGTTTTCATGGAGGTATGAACCGAAAAAACTAATCACACTGTATGAATACGCGAAGCGGATTCATACATAAGTGTGATTAGTTTTTTCGGTTCATACCTCCATGAAAACAAAAAATATTCCCTTCATTTCTTATAATTTTAATAGCATGGAGCGAACAAAGCAAAACTTTACAACTTTTGATACTTTTTTGTATGGAACTATTTTGTGTGGAAGCATATAAAATGGCTTCGTGCTCAAAATTTTGTTCATGGAGTTATGAATTAAATTTTTCGACCAATCAGAAGGCTCGTTTTTGATAGACGAAACTAACAATTAAATTATACTGCAATGAATCAAATTCATGATTGATCTAACACAAAAAAGAACTTTCATAACTACCCAAAAGAATATACTCTAGCTTATCAAAACTTTTATGAAATTCTTTCCAAGAGCCGCTTAAGAGCCTGTGCGGATCTCGTAATGGCTTTTAAGTCTCACCAATCTTCTAAAGTCGCCTCTTGAATTTATTTTCATTTTTGTTTGGAAACCGTTTTCAAAAGGCCTTGCAACCTAGTCTGAAATTATTATTATATAATAACAAAGCTTTTGCTGAGAAAATTTGCCCCTACGAGAGCCACGGAACTTTTAACCCTTTCCTGATTTTTCAAAATTTAAGTCTCATCCAATTTGAAAGAAGGTGCTCACGGCAATTAAAAGTGAGCGAATTTTTAAAAATAACCAACCTGTGGGAAAGAATATAATGATGAAAAAGAAGAAGTTTGTTATAAGTAATACCTCTTTCCGACGATAGTTTCTTAAGTATATAAATCACAGGAACGTAAAAAGCAGGTTTTGAACAGGAAAGTGTTGAGAACGAATGCATGTTTTTCCGTCACAGATGTACTTAGATAAATACGGATATCCACATGGATCCAATTCGACAGAAGAAAATAATCTACAGGATAAAGACTTGGAAGATGGACTGAAAGTGTTTCAGGAAATAGAGAAAATTCCGATGACGGGTAAGCATAAAGGAAAAAGAGTTTCTGGCTTCGAACTTCGTTTTTTGTGTATCATCTGATGGCCTTATGCGAACGGAGATGTTTGCCCATTTCCTATCTTGTTTTCGTAATACTTCAAGTGTTAACGAGTTACGAGTTAACTCCATTTGAACAGTGACCTGTGAGTGTCCGAGACTCGGCAGCGTGAAAACCCTTAAACACAAAGCTCTCCCCGACCTTATTTAAGAGGCGGCGGCACATATTCTTTCCGACATTTGTCTCACACCAATGGGTTGATAATCCTTAGCCTAGGTGAGATTAGGAAAAGATGCAGTGGTAGTACTGGTGTGAGAAATACCAGGAATCCATTGTTAGGTGCTCCAGCCGCCGGGATATGACTGAGAAACTTTTAAAAGAGGCGTTAGACCCCAACCAATCAATCAGTTAAAGAGAACAACTGCAAGGCTGCCTTACCAAATCCTTAGGAGTTATGGATTATATCTCTCGACAAGTTACCACACTCTTCCTGTTAAGAAAATTTGGAGCTATGGGATCTTTTTATTCCCTGTGAGTTTTTGCAGTTGTTGTTACCAGTCCTTGCTACTGTTGGAAGGCGTTTCTGTTCTCTTAGCACCATATTCGATATTCACTTTAACTTATGGAGGGTTGTTGTCTCAGACGTAGACTCTCTTCTTCCTTCAAGATGATCTACTTTCCTGAAAAAGATCGGGAAAAGCGGATCTTGGGCACTTATGGTCTCCATAATCCCGCAGTAATATGAGCATATCCAGTTGATCAGCTGAGCCTACAAGCTGCTCTTCAATTCCTGTTGTACCGCCGCCATAGTGCGGACTCCCAATCTTCAATAAATGATGTCATGGGTCCGATCCCCGGCGGCGGCACATATCCTCCCCTACATTTGTCTATCACTTATGGGAAGATAATTGTAAACCTATGTGGGATAGCAGCTGGAGGCTAGGAAAAGCTGTAGTGGTAGTACTGGTGTGAGGAATACCAGGAAACCATTGTTAGGTGCTCCAGCCGCCGCGATATGACTGAAATACTGTTCAAATTGGCGTCAAACCCCATTCAATCAATCAACAAACCACTATTGTTTCGGAACTAGTGGATATATTTTTGTGGAACATTGAAACGTTTTAGTCATGTCTTTCTACCATCACTTTTTCACCAGACTGTTATAAACACTGTTCAAGGATGAGGCATGTTTGTTTTGCTCCGTTTCCTTGCAGTTTAACTGTATCTTGGGTTCCTCAGAAGCATCTCGAGTAGTTTCAGGATTTTTGTAACTAGGAACTCTCGCTTCTGGTCTAACCTATGATGGATTTAGGTGTTGCTGCATTTTCACCACTTTATCTCTTCAAACAGCATACAACAACCAGTTTAATTTTTGATAGTCAGTTATAACCAAAGTAAGACGATCCGAAAGTTATCGGCTACTCTGCTTCATGTCAATTTCCACTGACAGGATCTCTTTTCTAGTCTGACAATATCTCTGTATAGTTGTCAATGCATATCATCTACTTACAATGACACTTCTATTACCATTCTACACCTCACTTAGTTCTGCACACACTAACCAATCATCTACACACACACACATCCAATTCCAGCTGACCTTGACAGGGAAGATATTCAATCTTTGGATCTATGGAAACTCTCTAGAACTCGCAGAATATATTTTCTTGTCTCTCAACCCTGCGGATTTCCTTTGGACACATCAATATGTAAAGCATTTTTTCGATTTTGGAAAGAAATCACCAGACAACCCTATGTAATGAGTCACATATTTCATGAAATATTTAAGTCCCCGGAAAGATCTTGAATAGTCGCGAAGGACTTCGTTATCTTGGGACAATGCAAGACTATCTCTAAGTCTGAATTACAGGGTTTATATTTATCATCAGGGCTCGTACCAGTTTCATCCATAATCTTTGGCTCTGATGTAGTGACATTGTCAGTTGCTTCGTTTGCATTGTAAGACCAATACCATCATATTTTGTCTAGAGCACCAAAAGGTTTTTTGGATCTTGCATACGGATACAATAAGTCATCTTTATGAATCAGACAATGGCAGAGTTTTGTCGCCATTTGCTGAGTCTGACAAATCAGCAATTGCTTGGTTTGCAAGGAGTTTAACTCTATGATTTCAATCTTCCTGTCTTTCATTTTTTCTTGTCTAGCCTGTTGCAACACTATCATAGTTACTTCGGTGTCAAAGTATTATCAAAAAAGTTCTTCAAGATTTTTTACCATTTTACCATGCGAATATGGGCCATTCTCCTGTACCTTTATCGCATCATTTCAAAATATTCTGAACTTTTGCCCTTTACTTTGTTCATGCTAATATTTTCTATTCCTTTTATAGCATTTCCAATTTTACCCGCCATCAGAGCTTCCATAGACTCATGCTCTTAAAATCCGTCTTGTTATAATTATGTTCAACCTGTTTGGGATTTGCCAATGATGATTTCGCCTCGGATTTAGGTTCAGGATCAGAGAGACCACATTTATTTACAGCGCAGTATCTCTGGTCTGAAGTTTCAGAAGATAAGAGTCCACATGTGCGATGTCTCTACTCTACATTTAGAGCAGCTAATTGGGATTCCAAGTGTGACCCTGGCCTTTCTAAATACTGCTCTAGATCACAAACGAAGTCTGCAAGCTTTTAACATCATTATTAAGTTTTGGAGGGCACGCATTCAGTGGGAATAATGAATGGGCCATTTGTTTACATATAACCGGACTTTCAGGAATGTCTACATCAATTGTGTACTGGTCTTATACCTAGCTATTATCTGATTGGATCATTCATCAAAATAAGCTACTAATCTGCCAATTTAACCCTTTACCACATTTATCCCGCATTTGAAGGCACTGAAGAGAAATAACTTTGAGAAACATAGTGAAAAGAGAAAAGAAATGCTTATTGCAAACAATTTCTTCTTTCCTATAATTTTTCTGACACTTATTCTTATATTAATGAATTGAATTGCTACCTGCAACTTCTTTCCCTTTTCAACATTCCAGAATTTTGTTGGTAATAGGTTAAACCATTACAAGTGAATAACAATTGTCTGATTTTACCACAGGTGCCCCAGACGCATCATACTCACCAGTGAAGGAATATCGAGATCATCTTTTTCTCTAATCTCTTCGATAAGTAGAACGTTCGCCGCCCTTGGTACGACAAGAGGGAGACGAATTAGTTATGCAATTTCTCAATTCTAACCTTATGTGGACATATTTTTTTCAAATTTAGCCCACTTTTACCCTTTCCTGTCAAATCCCTGGTTTTTACGCCCCAGTGGTTTTATAATTGGAAAAATGCCGTAGAAAAAGAAGAAAATGCTTATAACAAGCATTTTTTTCTTTTTCTACAAGTTTTTCTATCCTACTTACTGGTTATTTTTCAAATTAAATCCGCTTTAAATTTTTGGCTGCAGAACTTGGAGAGAACTTAAATTTGCTTACCAGGAAGGGGTTAAAATGCCGTCAGTTTTTTTTCTCTTATTTGGATCAGTCTGATCTTTGTCGTCTGGTCATGAGTTACTCTATCTTTGCAGGCAAAGCTGATGAAAACACGATAAAAACGATGGAAATTTCCCGCTGTGGTAACCGGGATCTGGTAAAGACGAGAAATAAACGATTCGTAGTAACTCGTTCGTATCAAATGCCTTTAATTTCCTAGTTGTGACGCTTCGGAAGAGAGGGTGGGCGTTGGGATGGTGGTGGGGGTGGGTGTAAATGGCCTTTTGGTTTATCAGTAAAAAATACTTAAAAAGATTCGTTCTTTTCATCTTAAAGAACAACCCCGCAAAATAAGAGTTTTAAGACGCTTGATCATGATGATCCCTGAATATTGCTGCTTCGACAATGGCTTTGGCAGGTGTGTAGGCTAAGATCGACTTGCACAGATGTACAGTCTGATGTTTATCTACACTACCTTCTTGGTCTTGTTGCCTTGAGTAATTCTTTGAATGCTTTATTGACAAATTTATGTAGAAGTTTTAGAATATAGTCAAAAGATGATAAATATTCAGCAAGACAAGCTATAGAACGATTTTTGCTATCTAGAAAAAAAATATACGACGTCGTCAAGGCTACTAGTTAGAGCCAATACTGTGTACGCTTAAATTCCTCATTAAGAATTCTTCGGATGGGGCTTAAAAATCTCAATGTAAAGAACACTTTTCCTTCAAAATCTTAAAGAAGAATCTTAAGATACTCGACGAAAAGAACGCAGTCTTGATCAAGTAGGTTTATGAGGGGTTAAGTCTACTAAAAATATATATAAAGTAAGGGAGAAGGGAAGAAGCTAAATTCAGAAATTTGTCCATGAAAAAAAAACGACCCTGTTCAACCTGCACACTCACAATGAGGCCATGTCGCCTATCGGGTCACATTTCCAAAATATCGTTGTTTTCTTGGGGACGTTAAAAGGCGTCATTGTGTTGGAATAGATTTAATAGAATTAACGGATGACGAAAATTTTGTCAAAATCATCATCATTTTGCAATAACAACAACAACAACAACACATGTTTCTTATATGCATAATGAAGTTGGAGAAGAGAGTTTTTGTTGTTTTTATCGGTTAATATGGTAAGAACTTTATAAGGAATGAACATTCTATCCTACAAGCAAATGTCAGGAATAAGTCATTGCCCACCATTCATGGAAGATACTTTGTTTATTGCCCTTTCTCGTGCAGGGTTTGATCCCCGGCCGAGGAAAATATCCTTCTCAAAAATTGTCCTTCTCCAATCAATGGGTGGATAATCGTAATCAGAAGTGGGATAAGCAGCTAAGAGGGGGGAGGGGCGGGATTCGGAAAGGGTGTAGTGGAGTACTGGTCTGAGAAATACCAAGAATCAATGGTAAGGTTCTACAGCCCACGCCATATCATTGAAATACTGTTAAAAGCAGCGTCAAATTCCATTCTACCATAAACTCATTCTCCTACAGGATATTATTGGAGAAAACTGGATATTACCTACAAGATAATGAGTCAACTTTATGTTTATGGAGGTAATTTTAGCAAGGCGATCAGCCAGGCTTTCAAGGTGAGTTTTCACTGTCTTTTTATTTGATTCTCAGTTCGTCTATCAAAATCGAGTATTCTGATTGGCCGCAAAAATATTCATAATTCCGTGAACATTTTTTAAGCACCCAGCTATTTTGTATGTTTCCACACAAAATAGTTCCGTATCAGAAGTATCAAAATTTGCTTTTTTTGCTTGATGTTATTTGATTATAAGAAATGAATAGAATATGTTTAGTTCTCAAAGAGGTATGAAACGAACACCCTAATCACACTGCAGTGCGATTAGTTTTTACGTTTTATCTCTTCATCTTTTAAGTTTTCCATTTGATTTGATGGAGGTATTTTATACGGACCATCATATAAGACTACAACAATGGCCATATAGCGCTTTAAAATTCTAAATGTAGGAAAACTGAAGTGAACAAATGATGTAATATGATATTATAACATTACTTATAGAACATTTCTATATTTCATCGGTCAGTGTGTATTTATACTCACATATACTATCTTGTATCAATACACAAGAATCAATGGATCAATCAAATCATTCATTTAAGAGATGAAGAGAATATTTTTTGTTTTCATGGAGGTTTGAACCGAAAAACCTAATCACACTGTATGAATACGCGAAGCGGATTCATACATTGTGTGATTAGGTTTTTCGGTTCATACCTCCATGAAAACCAAAAAATATTCTCTTCATTTCTTATGATTTAATAGCATCGAGCGAAAAATGCAACAACTTAACAAATTTTGATACCTTTTTGTAGTGAACTATTTTGTGCGGAAGCATTCAAAATGGCTGCGTACTCAAAATTTTGTTCATGGAGGTATGAATAAAATTTTTCGACCAATCAGATCGCTCGTTCTTGATAGACGAAACTAACAATTAAAATATTTAGACCAGAAGTGAACTTTTAACTCCAATATTGATCGACATTTATGTGTTATATTTTAGTTGGGTTGGCGACTTAAACGCAAAACCAACAAGATGGCAATAAACCCATTAACCTATTTTTATACCCCACATCGAAAGATCGGGTGCTTATTGTTTTACCGTTGTCCGTCTGTCATGTCTGTCTGCACAAAACTTAACCAAAGAACTTAACATTGCCAATTACTACTACTTTGGCATGATGACATATATCCATAATACGCATCTTCTCATGTCAAGACCAAGGTAATGTGATAAGGTCAAGGTCACATACCAAGGTCAAACTTTAAGTCCTGTTGCGGGGGGCTATGTGTTTCACAAACACATCTTGTTTAATTTGTCCAAATTCAAAGATGCTGCAGACGACAATTTTAGTTTGTTTGTTGCTTTTTTATCGTGGGTAATAAAAATGATGCTGTTAACAAGCAAAATGTCTCCACAATGTTTTCTCATTATACCCCCAACAACGAAGTTATGGGGGTATACTGAAATCAGGTTGTCCGTCTGTCCGTCCGTCTGTCCGTCCGTCCATCCGTCCGTGGACATAATTTTGTGTCCTCATCTCCTCCCTCATTTCCAGACCAATTTTACTGAAACTTTACCGAAATCTTCATTGCAATGGGAACTTAATGTACCTGCAATATTCATAATGATAAATCAACTGTTTCAGGTGTTGTGCCCCTTTGAATTATTATCCTAAATAGAATATATAAATGGTGTTTTCTCTGCAGCTAAAACTACTTGACAGATATTGATCAAACTTAGCAGGAATGTTTCTTTGGTCAAGCTCTTCAAAAGTTGTTAAAAGAATTTAATTCCATGCAGAACTCTGGTTGCCATGACAACAAAAAGGGCGAATTGCAGAAAATCTTTAAAAATCTTCTTCTCTGAAACCATAAGGCCTTCAGCTTTGATATTTGGTATGTAGCATCATCTAGTTGACCTCTATCAAGATTCTTCAAATAATGGCCCCAGTGTCAAAATTGGCCCGTCCCCAGGGGGCACAAGTTTTACATAGGTGTATATAGTGAAAACTTTAATATATATATTTTTTGATGAAACAGAAAGGCCAAGAGCTTTGGTATTTGGCACGTGGCATCAACTAGTGGACCTCTACGAAGAATGTTCAAATTAGGCCTCCTGGGTCAAAATTGGCCCGTCCCCGGTGTCACAAGTTTGAACATAGGCTCACGAAGTGAAAACTTTTAAACATCTTCCTCTCCGAAACGGAAGTGTCCACAGCTTTAATATTTGGTATGTAGCATCATCCAATGGACCTTAAACAAGAATGTTCAAATTATGGCCCCCAGGTCAAAATTGGCCTATCCCGGGGGGTCACAAGTTTTACATAGGCTTATATAGTGATAACCCAAAATTATTCTTCTCCAAAACCATGAGGCTTACAGATTTCATATTTGGTATGTAGCATCATCTGGTGGATCTCTATCAAGATTGTTCAAATTATGGCTTCAGGGTCAAAATTTGCCCGTCCCTGGGTATCACAAGTAAATGAAGTTTTACATAGGTGCATATAAGTGAAAACTTTAAAAAAAATCTTCTTCTCCAAAACAGAAAAGCTTACAGCTTTGATAGGAAAACATTATCGCAAAAGAAACCATAAATCGTAACAAGCAATTGCTTCATTTGCCACAATGCTTTCCACTCTTGTAAGGAAAAATAATCCATTTTTTTTTCTTAAACAAGTTGATATCGGTCCATCTGTTACAAATTTTGTCTCCGCTTCTTCTCCTTCAGGTCTTCACCAATTTCCTAGAACCCTTTCTATCAATGGAACTTTTGCACGTGCATTTTTCATCATTTCAGGAGTTTTGCTCCTTTTATTTTTTTTTTCTTTATAGAATATATAGAGAAGAAAAAATTTGACCCCTTCTCTTTCTACAGTTCTTCACCAATTTGCTGAAACTTTAATGGAGTCTGCAGCTGCAGTTTCCATTATGATTAACTATATCAAGAGTTATGCTCCTTAGTTTTATTTTCTTATATACAATATATGGAGAATAAATCATAAGTCCTGATCAGGTTGACAGATTAATAGAATAAAAGTGGTTCACATGTTTATCAATGTCGATCAATGAAATTATTCATTGCGACCAGAAATGAGCTTTGAACTCCGATATTGGCCTCCAATTTGTTAACATTTTTTGCTGGTTTGGCGACTTATTCAAGCTGTAGTCACGACGTTTATGTCGCCAACCAACTATTAAACTTATTTCTTACATGCTACTGCTAATAAATTTTCAAAAATAATGCCGTTTAAAATCCAAGCGGGACCTGTCGGAGGTCACGGGCTGGACTAACGAGGTAAGTGGGCGGGACCAGCGATTGGTCATATATCACTGCTGGAGCTGTAATTTCTCAAACTAAGTAGAGAGAGAGAGAGAGAGAGAGAGAGAGAGAGAGAGAGAGAGAGAGAGAGAGAGAGAGAGAGAGAGAGAGAGAGAGAGAGAGAGAGAAACTCTTCTTTGCAGCAGGTATTGATTTTGACAATGATATGCTGTCTGAAAATTTGATTTACTTAGTCTAAGACAGTATTATGACAACAATGATTATTAAAAATAGGACGTTTCATTTTGCAGCATGTTACACGCTTGACATTGACATTGACCTTTCGTCGCATTTTGTGTTTAGTTTTTTCCTTCTTTTTTTTTCAAATATAGGACTACGTTATCTCAGCTAGAGGAATAAAAGTTGTTTTAAAAATCTTCTGACAACTTGCACAGCCATTTATATTGACCTAGGCTTGTGATGTTTAAACTTGAAATTGTTAATTATCATAGTTGGAGCGTTTATCTGAAATTAGGTGTTGCTGAAATATTGATTATCATCTTGCATCGTGAAGTCTTTTTACCCCGGCCTTTAATATCTTTTTCTGAGGTTCGATTGGCCGATCGCTGGCCCCGCCCACTGACTCCGTCAGCAACACCTGCCGACTCCGATAGGAGGTTCCACTTTGATTTTAAAAAGCGTTATTTGCAAGAATTGTGGCTAGTTACTTATAACAAAATTTAAAATGGTTGGTTCTCGACCTAAACGTCCTAACTACAGCTTGAATAAACTATGGTTACGATGTTTAAAATTTCCAATAGAACAAAATGCTTAACAAAATTGTCGGCCAATGTTTGAGTTCAAAGTTCACTTTTGGTATTCTTGAATAATTTTATTGGCCGATTGATTCTTTGACTGGTCGATTGATTCTGCGATTGTTAGCCGCGATCCGCCGATTCCGAGAAGCGCATTGATATGTTTCATATTCGGTTGGCGAGCAAAATGTCGTAATTACAGCTTTATTATTGCTCGTCCACCAACGAAATTTCGTCACTATATAACAGAGTGATTGTTAAAAGTGGCGCCAAACACGAACAAATCAAACTAAAGGCGTAATTCTGAATATCACAGAAGTGGAGTGATGTCACCCCTTTAACGTTTACCGAAGTTACGGACGTTCAGTCTGGAGCTGATATCGAGATACAGGTCAAAGAAATTGATGGATATGGTGGTGTCCTTGCCCAGGCCTTATATCCTACGTCTGGGGGTGATATACATTTTGATGTCTACGAGCATTGGAGTATGGGTACAACAATGGGTAAGTTTTGCAACAAATTGGTTTACTGTCCACTAAGAGGTAACTGCTTGACTATTTACCAACCCCCTCCCCCTGCAATTTGTCGAGTCGTATAAATATTTAAAACCCTTTCCTGTGTTTCAAAAGTTTACACTGGTCCAAGGATCGAAAATATTGTGGAAAAAAGAAGAAATTGCTTGTTGTAAGCAGTTTTTTATAATACCAAGCTTAAAAAAGGCTTAAAACGATCTCTATTTTTTTATCTTGACGACTTGGCAAACGGTTTAAAGTCAATCGAATGATTTGAATATGCAGTTCAATAACCCATTACAATACGGCACAATTTCACACTGGTCCAATATGAAGGACGTTTCAGACAGCAATTTAAAGTTTATATTTATTCATTTTTTCAACTTTCTGAAATGAAGAAATTGCTTGTGATTTTCTTTAAATATCTTCTCCTAAATTATCCTTTTTTATTTACGCACTAAGATGACTGATTGGTTGATCGGATCTTAACGTCACTCGGCTCGCTCGGCAGAATAGCCAACCAGGGATTCCTGGTATTTTTACACCATTTCTACCACAACATTCTCTCCGAGCCTCCATCTGCTCATTCCAGTTAGGCTCACTATTATCCAGCTCATTGGTAGGAGACAAATGTCGGAAAAATACTCTAGCCCGGGACTTCATCATTAGGAGTTCAGTTTCAAACACATGAAAACTTCAATTCTAACATCTGAAATAAAAATAATAAAAAGTCATATACAGGGATCGCTGTTTAATATATAAGGTGCAATTCATTTTGCTTAAATTTGATATTATTTGTTTGTTGTTTGAAATAAAACCGCGGCCATAGCGCCGTTGGTAGCGCGTCGGACGCTCAATCACCAGAGTCCAAGTTTCCATCCCAGGTCTCGGCAAACCGATAGATTATTGTTTTCCAGGAACGAATATTCTACAGATAGCTGCACACGAGATAGGTCATGCAATCGGTATAGATCACTCGGAGTACAAAGAGGCCGTAATGCATCCGTTTTATCTCGGCTATCAGCAAAACTTTGAACTGCATCAGGATGATATTCTAGCAGCACAGAATCTTTACGGCAAATATAACACATCAGGTGCTTATTTTACTTTTCTTTCATGCCAATGCAATGAACTGAGATGTACTCTAAATAGAGGATTATAATTTAGACAGTTATATACAATCAACATCAATTCTCTGTAACTATACGTGTCAAAATTAGACAAGTGACTCTTTTTGGTGAGTAGATAAATATTGGTAAAGAACCTGCCAAAACCTACTGTCATTTTCGAAAAAGAAATGTATTTTTGTAAAGGCATTTCCAAACTTTCGGATGTAATATCTGCACATTTTTGTCTTGGTTTTTATCATGTACAAGAACCAAAGATCTCTTAATTTTGAAAAAATGGATGAGTCGCCCGAACAATTTAGGTATCATGCTCTCACTGTGATCGAATCCGATCATGGGGATGTTTCTGGTGTATAGTTACAAATTCGATTTAGTTTTTTACAGAATCATTTCGCGGTACTACTTTGAAATATGTTATACGGTGTCTTGTTTAGAGTAAGTGATTGTTTTCATATTTTGAGATATATTTTTGGTTTGCAAAAACAATGTATTATTGAATTGAAATCGATAAAACCTTACAATCCGGTAGTACCTACAGAAGGATTGGTCAGGTTTTGACAAGATTCGTGCAGGGGCAACTGTAGATTCAAGCATCTAGACTCTTCTTCAGATTTGGGCAATTTACAATAAATATTGTTCTGACAAATTTCAAGATTTTCTAAGACTATGTCTGCTAAACTTTGATCGATGGTTGCATAAAAACACTTTATCCTCTGTCTTAATTAGTCTCTAACTTAAACCAGATGCTCCTTTTCTTTCGTGATATAACAGGTTTAAGATCAAACGAATATTATATAATTGGATACGGTATTCTGTTACTTGCAGCGACCAAGTACACCGCGGCTGAGGTTGTACATAGCGCTGAAGAAAGACGATGTTGCCATAAAAATATATGCTATTTGAATAAAGAAGGATACATTGCTGTCACACATGCAGCTGATTCGTGGCCTTACTGACCATTTTGCTTTCTTATCATAATATTCTGGAAATGTTCTTATCTTTAAATACATATTTAAGGTTTTGATGAAATGTTTTAAGCCTACACCTGATATATCATATCACGCCTTATAGGATAAGCTACGCCCCAGGTATGCCCATTTTTTTCAGATGGAATGTGTGCTGATGTTTCAATTGATGCTATAACGATGACAGAAGATGGACATACTTATGCTTTTACAGGTAAGACGTTGTATTCCTACATGAAGTTAGTTTGTCGTAAAATGAACTAAACATGAAATGTGTAATGGACCTACAATCCTTATAATAGAAAAATAAAAACGATTAAGTCTAATCGCGGTCCTTATGATGACCATAAAGTCGCTATTAAGGGATAGGGAATATGTACTTTTTAAATGATTGTTTGTTGGAATTGAGTTTCACGCCACCGAAGTGTAATTGTGACAACTCTGTCTCGCTGACTTGTATGTTAATGCTCGTTTAGTTTTATTTAAAAGGTTAATATTGTCTAATACTATTTCAAATGTTATCTGTATAATTTTTTCGATCAAAGGAGTTGTGAAAAAAATACCCTTTGTAGTTAGCATTCTTAATGAATATTAAAGAGGTGGTATTTTATCACGGAATATATACAAATATTTTCGATACAAAATGTTTGAAAACCCACAAGACTGCTTTATTGTTCAGAAATCTTAACAAATACATGAAGTTACCCTGATTTTTCTTCAAAAGATTTAACCCTTTGTTTCAACAAATTGACAAATAATATCTGAAAAATGTCACAAAATTTTTACATTTTTTTAAATTGACGTATTGATTTGATTTGTTCAGATGTCAGAACGCGTTGGATATCTCTCAATAAACACCCTTTAAGATAGAGATAAAATTGAATTTGGTATCTGATTCAATTATCAACTGAAGTTGATCTTGAGCGTCACCCTACGGCAATATTTAGTTCGGTTCGCACTTCTATTCTTTTAGTTGAAGATGCATGTCAAATTATTCTTAAATTCATCCTGTAAATGATCATAATATTGACTGTGACCTTGAACTCTGTGATACAGAAAAACCTTCAAACGGCACATTTACTCATTGAGGGAAACAATGGTGTGAATAATTCTGAAATCCATAACTAAAGTTAAGAGTTATGGTACGGAAAAAATTGTAAAGAATGTCGGACTGACAACTTTACTATGGCACAAAATGTGGTAGTGGGTATATCTTCCTAGTCGAAAGTCAGATCGACAAAGAATTTTCAAATGATTACGTACTTCTTTGTAAACTATGTTCCATAGCGATATGTTCCGTAACAGAGACAACTTCATTTATATTTTAAATTTCCCTTTTAAATGTTGATTGTGTTAAAAACTTTAGATTTATAGGTATGCAGTTGTGCAGTTGAATGTAAAATACAATTAAGATGTAGATTTCAAATTTTAGACTTTGAAATACTAAAAATATGTATGTGCCCTATGCTTCAGTAAAGGTTTTTAGTTGTTGTATTGGATCATGATTTGGTACCTAAATCTTCATTTCAAACAGGTGTCACGTTTAGGGATCACAAAAACACGAGTAAATTTACTACTTCGACTAACTGAATCGGCAATTCTGCAAGTGTCTTGACAAGTAAAGTAAATGTTCCTAGTTAAAATTTATCGTCAGATTCACGCAAATGCAAATAATAAAGTAGTGGCGGAGCATATATGTCACGAAAGCATAGTGACACGAGAACAAAATCAATGCTGGCACACTGGATCTACATTAAATGCTTCATAAAATAGTAGTAGAAATCTCGATTTTTATTGCTCTATTATGTTCTAATTTTAATTCTAATACGAACAGTCTGATTTTGTTAGAGAAGTATATAAAATGAAACACGATATTCTTTTCACACGCTGTAGTTTATGTGGAAAGAATCGTTGATAACCTTATCACCAAACATGTTTTTGTTGAATTAAACACTTTGTTAACTATTTGTAAAATCTGTTCCGAACTTTAATTATAACAATAAGTGATGAATTGAAAATCGTTATGGGAGCATAGGTTCTGATGGCGACACATGTATTTAAATACACTTAAGAGATGAAGAGAATATTTTTTTGTTTTCATGATGGTATGAACCGAAAAACCTAATCACACTGTATGGATACGCGAAGCGGACTCATACATTGTGTGATTAGGTTTTTCGGTTCATACCTCCGTGAAAACAAAAAATATTCTCTTCATTTCTTATAATTTAATACCATCGAGCGAAAAAAACAAAAGCTTTACAAATTTACATATCTTTTTGAATGGGACTATTTTGCGCGGAAGTATACAAAATCTCTGCGTGCTCAAAATTTTGTTCATGGAGTTATGAATAATTTTTTTCGATCAATCAGAGCGCTCGTTTTTTATAGACGAAACTAAAAATTAAATTATAAAGAAGAAAATGGGTAAGAAAAAGCACAATTGCCTATGCCCAGTATATACTGCTCCTTATTATTTCAATATATGCAAATGTTGTATTTTGGCTAATTATTCATATTGCATATCGTTCTCCGGCTTTGCGAAAGGGACATTTCGGATTACCCGTGTCATATAAAGACATGTAGATTTCTTCAAACCGGTATCTTTCATCAAAAATGTTATACATTAGTTGTATTTCCGAGATGCTTCCTGTCAAATCATACGGTGATCAGCTTATGTAATTATGAGGTTTATTGCATATATGCTAGCGCCATTTTTTTCAAAATGGCTTCAATTTCTAGTGAATAGTTGGAAAGAGTACCATAATACTTACTTATTCGGAAAGTCAGCAAAGAGGGTTAGATTTTCTTGGGAAAGCAACCGTATTCTTAATGAATATGAGCTCATAGGATTCTTGTTTACTCTGTAGAAAAAGGGAAAGCTTTCTTTTCCATTGAAACAATTGAAAACAAACCTCTCTATTTTAGAATGTTTTGACGATAACTTTACTTATTACATATTTTACTTATTACATATCATTTTACTAGGAGATTCATACTACACCATGAAACCCGACGAGTTCGCTTTTAACTATTCGAAACCAAGGCCGTTGAAGGACTGGATAGATACCAAAGGCCCAATCGACGCAGCGCTCACTCTGCCAACCGGAAAGACAATCTTATTTCAGGTATACCTGCTATAATTGCAATATGCTTTAACCTCTTTCCAGAAGAACCCCTGATTTTAACATTCCCGTGAAATTATATTTAAGAAAACATCGTGGAAAAAGTAGAAATTGCTTGTAACAAGCAATTTCTTCTTTTCCCACGCTGTTTTCTATCACATAGGACGGTTTCTTTTTGAAATGTACTTGCAGAGCAATGTTATCTTCTACCCCTTTGAATTAGGATAGGTTAAAAAAGACAAGGGTTAATGGTGTTATCAAAGAGAACTGTCCACAAAGGCGGCAAATCGTGAGTCATGAGATTTTTTCAGTGTTTGCGACATGCTTACACAAACATGATTCGACTCTGTGGCTTTTGGCATACGGTTTGAAATGTAGGATAACTATTTTGTGTTTTAATATTTGATTTGTATTTTTCGAGTCATCGACAGATGTGGTCATTTAGCGTGCAAGAAATTAAATGATAGTTGAACCATACAGAACAATTTAAAGACAACCACAAGACATAATAGAATAATAGATCAGGAATGAACCACAAAAATGACAAATACAGACCCTTTAGTCGCCTCTTATGACATGCCAGTTGCCAGGCTTGTTCTGCACATGTGGCAGAGGTTTATTCTTCTACCCTGTTGAACAACACGAGGTCTTCCACACAGGCTAGTGCTTTTCATTTCAAGGCATATATACATCAAAATAAAAGATATAAGCTTTGGAATTAAATATAACCAACATGCTGCAATTCAGGAATTAGGAGGAAAGTAGCAGTTAGTCTCTGATTTAAGTCTCCTCCTGCGACAGGTAAAATACAATGGCCGTGGTACTTTTCTGGAAAAATGTCCGCCAACCCACGGTACCAGTCTCTGTTAATTGACAAATCACGTCTATCAAGTCTAGGAATAAACCGACCAATCAAATAATTTATTCAGCCCGGACCTTTGTTTTTCAACACCGACATTTTTGTTTACTTTTTTGTTCGTTTGGCGACTTAAACGTCGTAACTACAGCTTATTCAAGCTGTAGTTACGTTGTTTAGGTCGCCAACCAACTACTCTACTTATTTGTACTATGGTGCTGGCTATGAATTTTGCAAAATAACGCCGTTAAAAATCGAAGCGGGACTTCCTGTAGGAGTCATTGGGCGTGGCCAAAGGAGTAAGTGGGCGGGGCCAGCGATTGGTCAATTCGCTGTCTTCTACTTAATCCGATCTTCTGGTCAAGATTTCATTCGACCATTCCTGGTCGTCAATCAGTCTACCAACGAAAACATTCATTTAGACAGGAAGTTAACTAAGAACTCCAACATTTACCGACATTTATGGGAAACATTTTTGCTGGTTTAGCGAGTTAAACGTCGTAACTAAAGCTTTTTCAGGCTGTAGTTACGATGTTTAGGCTGTCAACAAAATATTCTACGATTTATTGCACGCTACTAGCTATAAATTTTGCAAAAAACTGTAGTTTCAAATCGAAGTGGAGCTTACTATCGGAGTCAATGGGCGGGGCCGACGGAGTAAGTGGGCGGGGCTAGCCACTTACCCCGATTACCAGGCTGAAACTTCTTTCAAATTGGACAAAAATAAAACAGGAAAGTATTCAAAGATCACTAATCATTACACCAAATGTTATTCCTAACGCCACACAATGAACTGATCGCTTGCACTGTCCAAATGACTTCGACAGGTAGATTCACTTCGACAGGTAGTGGCGTTATTTTTTAAAATGCTTGAAAAAGCTGTAGTTACATCATTTACGTCTCCGAACTAATAAAATGCTTCACAAAAATGTTGACTAATGTAGGAGTTCAGTTAACACATCCGGTTCAAATGAATGATTTTATTGGTCGATTGACTCCTTGATTGACAAATAGCGAGCCCTGACAGACGACGCAATCCAAGTACAACTGTTACGTTGTAATTACCATTGAATATCGTCAACTCAAGTTATCTCATTTCATAACTTGTAATTATAAGGGTTTAAAGCCAATAGAGCTTATTTCGTATTTTAACCCATTCCCACACAGTGATGCTTTTTGACGCCCCTCAAGGAAATCAATTGGGAAAACATTTTGTAAAATGAAGAAATTGCTTGAATAAGCAATGTCTTTATATTTCACAAGGCTTGCTACCCAAAAAGCTGAAAAAATCTATAATTTCATAAACTTTGAATTGTTGTCTGCAACTCCTTTCAATTTGGACCAGTCTAAATAAAATTCTACCGTCTGGTAATGGCTTAAGATAAACAATGGATAAGAAACTGAATAAACACTTCGTCAGTGCGCAAACAAAATGTTGTAATAACAGCTTTACCGAATATGTAGTTACGACATTTTGCTCGCACATGAACGACTTGTCAATTACGCATGAGTAGTGTGACAACACCATGTTTCAAATTCGAAGAAGGCGGTTTCGGTCCAGAAGCAACGCGCTAGGACCCCGTCCCTGGTTCAATCCCAAGATTCCTCACTTATATCGAGTCCCAGTCTCATTATGATCATATTTGTCGATTGGGACGTAGAACCCCACAAATCAATTAATTTCAATTCAATTTTGAAAATGTATAATTCATTTTGATGACAGAGTCTTCTACTTAACAAACTTAATCTGGTTGATATGTGTAGGAGCCGATCTCTTTTTCATTTCCTTCACGGATTTCCCGGGTGATTCCAGTGAACAATTTCATTATACCCACGGAAAACGAATTTATATCTGCACAAAACGAATGTTTTCGGGGGAATACTGGAATCAGATCTCCGTCTATCTGTCTGATTGCCTCTCCGTCTGTGTGTCCGTTCGTCCATTCGTCTGTATGCAAAAATTCAAGCAATGTTGTGCCGCGAATTCTCCCTCAATTTCGCTTCAAAAGTGTTGAAACTTAAGCGAATGGGTCAATTTTGCGTCAATAGTCATAAAACTTTATACATACATTGATCACATGTTGAGGTATTGCAAGACACTTTTTTTCAAGTCTGAAATCCTGATTGAAGAATAATTATCTCCCCTTGATCTTAGATACAATTTTTACAGATAAGGCTTAGTCAAGAATTTTTGGGAACTAACTCCCCCTACAATTTTGTTTTTAAAAGCAATAAAACTAAATACATGCAGTGATAAATATGTTGAAGTTCTAAAGTAGTCTCCTCTCCCCATGGCGGAAGAATTGCCCACCCCCCTTTGAACTTAGATTCTTTGTCATAAACAATGCTCATTCTAATAATTTTTTTTTTCGCTAACTCCTCCTATAGTTTTGCTTCAGCGATCAAAGATTGATCCCATTCCATAAACAAGGTGCTTTTGGGGATATTGAGTCAACTCCTATGACAAGTTTTAATTTGATTACGCGCATTTAATGTTACTCTTGAATTGTTTGATGTAAAACTAATAGTAAAAGCTTGTTTTCAGGGACAGCAATATTGGGTCTTTAACAACCAAACGTTGGTAGAAGGCCCGTTGGAAGTAGAAGCAACGCATGACGGTCTATATGGCCGTGTGGACGCTGCAAGTGTTTTCGAAAGGAACGGAAGAGCTTACATCTATAAAGGTAAGTTACAACTAGAGCTTAACCGGATTGTTTTCCGTATTTGCGAGTGTGTATGTGTGTGTTGTCTATTGCATTTGATAGGTATTTTATATCCTCCAATCGAAATATTTGTTTTTAACATTGTCTGTCTGTCATTGCCTGTCTCTACATCCGCCTGTCAGCAAAAGAGAACCAAACAAGAGGACCACGGCGGTCTTATATCGCACACCTGAGTTTGATAACCCTAGTCTTTTAAGATTTCTTTTTGGTATCAATTTTTATCTCTTTGAAAAAAAAAATGATCCAAAAGGGAGAAATGGAGATTTTTGTTATGAACCTTAAAACCTAATAACACAGTATGAATACGCGAAGCGGATTAATTTCATTAGTGTTATTAAGATTTTGGTTCTAACCTCAATGAAAATAGAACAAAATCTCTTCATTTCCTATCATTTAATGTCATCAAGCAAATCAAAGCAAATATTTTTTCTAATTTTGAGTAAAGTTTTACGATTCCTCTTTGTGCAAAGCGTTCACAATATTTGCTTGCTCAAAATTGTATTGATTAGTGTATGAAAATAATCAGCTATTTAAAACGCTTGAATGTTGATAGTTGAAACTAGTATCGAATTTTAATTTGATATATTTGGTACACTAACATATCACAAAACTATATCTTAACGCATTCAAACATGTCAGAATTCTAGATTGGTCCAAATTGAAAGAAGCTATTGACGACATATCAACATACAATTAAACTGAATATAAATGTAATAAGGGATAGATAACATTGTGAGAAAATTAGAAATTGCTTGTACTTTTCCAAAGTATTTCGTTAGTGCGTAAAAATAGGGATTAATTAGTAATGGGTCAAATTCGAAAGCTTACAGTATAATCAAGAAGGAGAAGATTATATTCATACTTCCTTCCAGGGTTAAATTTTGGTTAAAACCTAATAAAAGTTTGGAAGAATATTTGATCACATATGCTGCCGTAGGTGGATGTTTGGTATCATCTTCTCCGCCTGTCCTTCCGTTCGTTCGATGTCCGTCTAACCGTTAAACCTCCTTAAAGTGCTTCACAAAAGTATCTGCCTTTTTCTGAGTTCTCAGTTGACTTCTGGTTTAAATGCATGTTTTGATTGGTCGACTGATTCTTTGATTACAGACGATGTATACTGGCGTCTTAAAAATGGCTTACGAGCTCCTGAAGACGGATTTTCAACCTCGATTGACGCAGGATTTTTCAAGTATGTAAGCGTCTGGGGGTTTTCTGGGGTAAAAATTGATGCCGCTTTACTCTGGAGGAACAAACGGAACTATTTCTTTTCAGGGGAGAACTATTACAGATACAACAAATATTCAATGAAGGTGAGTTATAGAATCCTTTTATGGTTACTGCCGAACTATTTTCATTCTGAAAATAGAAAAGTCATTTTGACCCCACTCGAACCAAGACACAGGTATACATGGAGCGTTTAAGTAAAAAATTATAACCACAGGTATATGATAGGATTTGAAAATTTGTATGAACAGGAAATATAAAATAATCACAGAAAAAAACTTAAATGTGTATATTGATTGACTGAATGGGGTTTAGCCATTATCAGTCGGCAAAATTTAGACTGGTCCAAATTGAAAGAAGTTGCAGAAAACAATTTAAAGTTTATGAAAATTTAGATTTTTTCAACTTTCTGGGTAGAAAACATTGTGTGAAATGAAGAAATTGCTTGTAACAAGCAATTTCTTCATTTAACACAATGCTTTCCCAATTGTTTTCCTTATGGGGCGTCAAAATGTCATTGTATGGAAATGGGTTAAGGCCGATCCTAACTGTATTTCAGTCAATATGTGACGGCTTGAGCAACTAACCATGGATTCCGGGTATTTCTCACAACAGTACTACACCATTTCCGAGCCTCCAGCTGCTCATCCCACTTAGCTTTATCATTATCCACCACGGGCGCGAGACTGATGTCGGAAAGGATATCTGCCGCGACCGGGGATCGAACACTGGACTTCCATAATTGGCAGTCCGACGTTCTACCGACTGTGCTATGGCAGCGGCCTAACACATGTCTGTATATAAGAATTTATATACATATAATTTAATTTTTAGTTTCATCAATCAGAAACGAGCGTTTGGTCGAAAAAAATATTCATAACTCCACGAAGAAAATTTTGAGCACGCAGCAATTTTGTATGCTTCCGCACAAAATAGTGCCATACAAAAAGTATCAAAATATGTAAAGTTTTTGTTTATTTCGCTCGATGATATTAAATTATAAGAAATGAAGAGAATATTTTTTGTTTCCATGGAGGTATGAACCGAAAAACCTAATCACACAATGTATGAGTCTGCTTCGCGTATTCATACAGTGTGATTAGGTTTTTCGGTTCATACCTCTATGAAAACAAAAACTATTCTCTTCATCTCTTAAATGTACTTACATGAACGTATTTATGTATGTATGAACGAATGTATAATTATTTTCTGATCCAGTATATGGCTTAACCTCTTCCCACACAATCTCTAATTTTACTCTCTAAAGGAAAAAAGGTCTGGAAATTATAGTGAAGAATGGAGAAATTGCTTGTTTTCTGACTTAATAGACAAAGATTTTTTAAATTCCACCAACTTTATATTGTGGTTTGTAACTTCTTTCAATTTGGACTACTCTAAAAATTTTCAATCATTCTCCACAATGTTTTTCCCCCAATAGACATCCAACCAACTTTAAATAGTCGTCTGTAACTTCTTTCAATTCGGATCAGTCTAAAATATTCTTCATTCTCCACAATGTTTTCTATCCCAATAAACAAAGATTTTTTAAATTCAAACAACTTTGAACAGTCGTCTGTAACTTTTTCAGTTTAAAACAGTCTAAAATTTTGTGGTTTCGATATGGGTTAAAAGAGGACAACGATCTAAGAATATTTTATCTTAGTTTGTTATTATAGGGGTATTGAAGTCATAGAGGTATCTTCACAGTTTCTAAGAAGTTACATTTATTTTTATTTTTCAGTTTGACGACGATTATCCGAAAAAAATAAGCGAATGGTGGTTTGTCTGCGATGAAAGTTAGAAGATTTTAACATAACAGAGAAAAAGTGCAATGAAAATTCAAAACCTTCTACAAGATGGGGAACTGTTAAACCTGTCGAAATCATAATAAGAAATGAAAAAGTCTATTCAGGGCAGCTAATTTAAAAAAGAATAGCGACAAACTTAGTTTGTCAGCAGTATGTATTTTCTTTATTGTGTTGGAGGTATTTCAAACAACGTTTATTAACTATTAAAGTTTACAAGGAAAATAAATGACAAATTCCAACGAAAAACAGATTGGTTATAAAAACAGACCATTTGTGAACTGTCTTAATTCCTAGAAATAATGTAACCACTCACAAACAAGGGTCATGTCGAGCTTTTATTAAAATTTTACCAGATGGTATATTTAAGACTGGCCGGAATTGAAGAGATCGCACACGACAAGTCCAAATTCGATTCGTGTTTTTTTTTCTTTGAGAGAAGAAAACATTGTATATCCTAAGGGGCCTATTGACCAATCGCGGATGTCAATCTAGGAATATATCGACCAATCGAGTTATTCATTCAGCCCGAAATTTAGGTTTAATCTCCGATAATGGAAGCCATTTTGTGTGAAACATTTTTGTTGTTGGGCGACTGAAACGTTATAACTACAGCTTATTCAAGCTATAGTTACGACGTTTAGTTTGCCAACCAAGATTCAATTTTTGATACATGCTACTGACTATAATTTTTGCAAAAAAACGCCGTTTAAAATCGTAATGGAACTTCATGTCGGAGTCAATGGGTGTGGCCAAAGGAGTTAGTGGGCGGGGCCACCGATTGGTCAATGGAGTCCATTTGAGACCGATACTATCTTGCCTACTAGACTGGTGTACTGACTAGAAACCTACCAACATTGATGGATTCATAAAAAAGAAACGATTGTTCAATCGAATCATACTAGAAGTGAACTTTGAACTCCAATTTTTAAAGCTTTTTTGGTGGTACTGCGACTTAAACGTCATAACAGCTAACCCAAGGTTAATTGGCATGGCCAGATGTCCATTTACTAGGGTCACTAGTGCATCACAGGCCAATTTTTCCCGTCCATTATTTTTTTTAACTGTCAGCACAAGTTGCGCAATAACACGTCGAAAAGTTTTAGATAAATTTTCAAGGTACTTCCCACGCTAATTTTTTAGCTCAGAGTTTTCTTCCCTTTACTGGTATACGTTACTTTTAGTGAAAACGGGTATAAAAGGTAAATGCTTTGCTTTTTATAGTGTCACCGCTATTTAAAGGGCCAGCTAGTTTTGACTTGTGAGACACCTATCCTTGTGTACAGTGCCTCCAGAATCCCTTCTCTTAGTTGCCGAGCGCATGGCAGAGATGGGCCTACGGTAACCAAACATTTGACTTCCTGGTGGCTCATCAATCGACCGCGTCAGTTCTTATCCAGTGAGCCGGCGGCTTTCACCGGTATTCAAACCTTCGACCTCCCGCTTCCAAAGCAGACACCCTAGTCATTCGGCAATGGAAGCGGTATAAGGATTTTACGTTGTTTTTGACGTTCATCCGTAAAATTATGTTAAATGATGCTTCTTGTCGTAATCTTGACACCTTTTAACAAAAGATGGTATGATTTAAAACTCTTTCAAAAGCATGCTATTTAACTAAATCCCACTCAATCATGCCTTTGAAGCATCTCAAGAGATAGCTTCGGAAAACATTGTGGACAAGGAAGAAATTGCTTGTAACAAGCAATTTCTTCAATGTCCACAATGTTTTCTACCCGACAAGGCAAAGGATTTCCAAATTCCACTTGACATGATAACCTTTTGACAAAGAAGATTACTTAATAAAATCATGCTTTGCTGGCTCACAGTAATTTCAGTACTTTGACTTCCTTATGGAGAATTCCAAATCATAATGCTGTAACAGATGAATATTTTATATGTCTTTCTAACAATATATCTTTCTATCAGTAATGATGTTTTTAAATGCAAAAGTTTTTGTGGGTCCTGAGGAACCATTAAAGCCTATCATTTTCAATATAAAACTCATCTTTGGCCACTCACTCGTACTTGCATATCTATAGTTTGTGAATAACTAGTTTGTGAATAACTAGATGGTTGTCCAAGGACAACTGCTGTCGAGCCCGCAAAGTTTTTTAAGCATCATGCTCCGGACAAACACTATTTTAGCGTTTGACATTGAGTTTCGACCTTGAGCTTGAAGGTATCCGAAAAATTCTTTCATCTACTCATGATGGGAAATAATTGTGCCAATTTATTTTGAAATCCATCCATAATTGTAGGAAAAATGCTCTTGACAATCACAATTTTAGTGTTTGACCTTGAGCTGTGACCTTGACATTAGAACTATCCCATATATGATTAAAGGACGCCACTTAGTATGAAATAGGCAAAGCCTAGGTTGAGAGCGAAAGAGCATCAAGAAATCACACTCTCTAGATTTGAGTTGTAGGCTTTATTTTTTTACTTTACTGTACAACATTTATATATTACTTTTTTGACTTTATGGTACATGTACAAAATTTACATAATACTTAAGGTGGTTCTTTTCCTTATAGTATCATGCTAATTTGTGTTCATACCAGGAATGTCCCCTTTATCGCAGGGATAACAATATATATCTAAGTAGTACAATAAACATAATTACAACATGTTGCAAGAGACTCCTGTACTGCATCATTATATGATCAATAGGAGGGATCTCTCCAATTACAGTCACGAAGCCCCAGTGATCATTTAGACGGTCTTGAGCTAGTCCAAATGGGGGAGGAATTCATAGGTGCAAGTTATCCCAAGATGTAAATCAAAGTACAGAAAGTACTGTAAGCTAGCAAAGCATTGTTTTGTTCAATAATCTTCTTTGTCAAACGTTATCATGATAAAGAAACGAGTTTAGAATAACCAAGGAATTAACCCATTCCCACACAATCCCTCTTTTTCGCCCCTCAAAAATAAGTTGTGGAAAACAATGTGGAAAATGAAGAAATTGCTTGTTACAAGCAATTTCTTCATTTTCAACATTGTTTTCTGCCTTAAGAGATAAATAGTTTAGAATTTTCAACAATTTGAAGTTGTCGTCTGCAACTTCTTTGAAGGCTCTGATCAGAGTCACTTTGAACACGATGTGCTCAAGTGAGCTGAAAATACTCGGGGATGAACTTGCAGGCAGAGTTTGCAATATTTCTGAAATACATAAGAACTACTTTTTATGGCGTAGGCATTTAATGGATTTAGTGGTTAAGCCTCCAGTGGCGTTTTGTACTCGTTGAACTTTGAGACGACCTCAATTTTTTTCTGTTTACTTAAGCTATCAAAGATGACACTTTGCTAGCTAAAAAGCATATCAACTCTTTTCCTTATTAAAATCCCTTAACAATTTCACTTTGCTTGACTTAAACGGAGATCTAGATAATAGGGGGGTAATAGTATTCTCATTTCTCAAAGGAATCCAATGTCATGGGTACTTATTTGACTAGTGTTGATGAAACGATTAAAATGGGTTCCTACAACATATGGTTTATAGTATTATTGTTGAAACATTTAAATGTAAAATCCGGATTGCAACCTTTTTTTATACCTGTGTAAAGACTTAGTATAAAATAACAGAAATCATTCGATCACAAATAACCCCTTTTTGATAAATAATTGAATTATATTGAAAAATTGCAATATTGCATAAACAATAAACTGGTAATTAATTCATCAGAGTTAAAGATATTCATAAATATTATTAATACAGATTGCCATACCACAGGCTCCAAATGATTAAACATGTATCAATACTCACAGCTGTGTACATAGACAGACTATTTTTTATTATTCATAAAACGTTTTCCTCTCAGAGACGTACGTTTTTGCAGTGCTATCTGTCTTGGTCCATTTATCAAAGAGTCGTATTATTTGCATTTTTATTTGAAAAAAGAATCTGACATAGTTTTACATATTTTTAAGTGCCCATACTTTTGAATCTTAGTTCTGCAAGTGAGTGTTATCAATTCCCCTGTAACATGTTAGGTGATGGAGTGAGCATACTTCTTCTGCTAACCTAAGGCTATTGCTTTCAAAATCTCTGCACTTTTTTCACGTAAATACTACAATCTTAAAAGGTTATCTATAGGAAGGATTTCAAATGTAGTGCTACATTTTCAAGGTTAAATTCGTATTTGCCACGGAAATACCATGATAATCAGTCTGTCTTCATCATATGGTGTTTCGTCATTGATCCTATCTTTCCTATATTGAAATAAATATATTCTTTGCACGCTGAAAAACGTATGGTAATCAGATCATATTTCTTCGTGATAAAGCGCAGCGAAGAAACATGATCCGATACGACGATTACGATTGAAAAAACATCTTGTTAATCGTAGAAAAATTTTTGGCAGGAAATTACTTTCAACGGTCAATACGGTTGTCACGATTGAGCTAAAGAATTAATATTATCTGATACGAGCTCCTCGATAAACCTTGACCACCCAATGTTGTACGTGACGTCATCTGGTGTTTTCTGTGTGACTATACCGTCTTGTAAAAACTGGTACAGATCTCGAATTACATTCATGTAATTTTATGGCTGAGATAGATGGAGGACAGTTACACATTCTGACATCAACGTAGGTTCGAATCCGAATCTTGGTGTTTATTTTTATCAAATACTTTGTGAGATCTTTACTCTAATCGTTTATAATTTAATTGTTAGTTTCGTCTATCAAAAACGAGCGATCTGATTGGTCGAAAAATTTAATTCATACCTCCATGAACAAAAGTTTGAGTACGCAGCCATTTTGAATGCTTCCGCACAAAATAGTTATCAAAATTTGTTAAGTTGTTGCATTTTTCGCTCGATGCTATTAAATTATAAGAAATGAAGAGTATACATACAGTGTGATTAGGTTTTTCGGTTCATACCTCCATGAAAACAAAAACTATTCTCTTCATCTCTTAACTGTTTTCGTTTTTGTCTATTTTATGCTCTTTTTATCTAATCCTTGTGAAGACATAAATTTGAAAATATATTTCAGATTTCTTAGTTACTTGTATTTCTTATAACCAAAGCACTTTGTTTGAGCTACAACTAATAAGCTAAAACGTCCCGTGCTTTACGGGCTACGGGTAGATTGAACCTTCACCTTTGTACAAAAGCTTTACTGATTTCTGAGGATATACTCTAGATATCAGTAGGGCTCTGTCCTTCTTTATAGTTCTAACTAAGCTTTAGTCTGTTCTCTTCTGTGAGGCATACGACACTAAAATTACCTTATTCTAAACTTCCTGCCTATCTGTGATGTGCTTTAGCTTTTGTCACTCACTGTTTTATGATGATATTAGTACATGAAAGTGGCAATACTATATCACTAGCAATGCAAGTGTGATGACATCCTGAAATTAATCAATTGTTACCGAATTTCGGCTACCACTGTCAGATCGCAAAGTATGGTCTTAAGTATACGCAATAACAGCGATATGAATATTGGGCTATACAAGAACTATTCCTTAATGCTACCTATTCTCAATGTTGCTTGTAGAATGTGCAAAAGTCAACTCTACCATGTCACAGCATACAGTACGAAAAGTCTCATGAAGCTTCATGAAATGGTAAATGAATGAAATTAAATATCTTTATTTATTCACGACAGAACAGATATCCATACAAGAAAAAAATGAGAAAAATACGAATTGATTTTGTGTTTTGTGTATATCACCAAAATCGATTCAACTGTCATTATTTGTGTTCATGTCGAAATTTCAAATCTTTACTTATAAAATAATTGAAACTATTTCCATAAAAATATTGTTTTTGTTTGTACGTATTATCACCATCCGTCTTAAATATAAATCATCCAGTTCTCCAAAAGATGGCATTCTGATTAAAAACACCAATTAACCTTCTTTTCCTTGATTTCAGAAAAACATAATTACTCTGAAATTTTGACACAGGGTTCAAATATTCATCTGAAATTGCCTTATGTATTCTCCATTAAACTTACTCCACTGGCCCCGCTTACTGATTCCGACTGTTTTTTCCGACGGCGTTATTTTGCAATTTATATCCAGTAACATGCCACAAAAAGTAAAATGGTTAGGGTTGACCTAAACTTCTTAACTACAGCTGGAATAAGACGTAGTTACGACCTATAAAATGCTTCACAAAAATGTGGTCCAACGTCGTAGATCAAATTTCACTTCTGGTCGAGATGAAAGATTTGATTTTCCATTTTTACCTTTATTTACAGCTTCGATTGTTAAATCAAAACGTAAAGAAACTCAAACTTGATCAGTAACCCATACCCACACAATCCTATTTTGACGCCTCTAACGAAAAAGGGAAGGATAACATCGTGGACAAAGAAGAAATTGTTTGGTGCAAGCAATTTCTTCAATGCTCAAAACGTTTTCTAACCTAAAAGCAAATATATTTTTTGAATTTGATAAATTTCAAATTGACACCTGCGTCTTCTTTTAATTCGGACCAGTGTAAATTCTTTGTCGTGTGGTTATGATTGATGATTGAATGGGGTTTAACGCCGCTTTTAACAGTATTTCAGTCATAATGCGGCGGCTGGAGCACCTAACAATGGATTCCTGGTATTTCTCACACCAGTACTACCACAGAATCCTCTCCTAGCCTAAAGCTGCTATCCAACTTAGGTTTACAAATATCCACCCATTGATAAGAGATAAATGTCGGAAACAACATGTGCTGCTGCCGGGGATCGAGCCCATGACACCCCATGATTGAAGCTTAGGAGTCTGACGCGCTACCGACTGCGCTTTGACGGCGGTTCGTGTGGTTATGGGTAAACTCTTTATTGCTCTCTCACATCAAAAACCAAAAGCCAGCTCAGTATTTTCGAGCTGAGGTCATTTAGAGCAGTAAAAACGAACTAAAATTTTCTCGTTCATTGATAAAAATATATTTATAATATTGTGTAGAAGATAAAAGGAATCTGTTAAAGACTGCTATATAGATTTATATAATTTTGGATCATTGGACCAATAGTAAATGAAGTATGAAATGAATATTAGGAATATTCGTGGACGAATGAAATAATCCAATGTGAGCATAAAATCGGCTCTCTTTCGACCAGGATCCATCCATGGACAGGTCCCCATTAGAAAATTTATACATATATAATTTTGGAATTGTAACGAAGGTTTGCTAAAGACTTAAACGGTATGTAATAACATCACTGTATTAATGGTAAGTGAAGGATTAAATTATTCTTACGAGTCTGAAATAATCAAATGTGAGCAACCAGATGTACATCGACTCTCCCCAGGTCAGGAGCCACCCATAAATAAGCCCTTTCCCCCTTTGGAAAATGTATAGTTGTCTTCAGATGTTTTTGAAGGATAGATAAAGAATAAAAATTATATAAGATAAGATTGCTGTATCAATGGAAAATAAATTTTGTAAAATCAGTTTAAATTGAATATTATGAATTGAAAAGATAAAATGAATATGTGTAAAAGTCTTAATAATCCAATGTGAGCACGGAGGTACATAGGCTCTCCCAAGACCAGGAGTCGGCCATGGACAAGTCCTCCCTAATGGAGAAATCTTAGTTGTCTTTTAATCGAAGATGGAAAATTACATGACGGATTGATTAGTACATGTACTGTTTATGAAATTGGATTTAAAAAAGGGGGTAAAATAGACTTTAAAATAATGTGTTTATCACAGACGATTGTAAAGTCGAATCTCTGAATTGTCTCAATACGAACAGTGTCAAAAGGATTTTTACCACTGGAAAATTTGGACCGATTTTTTTAAAAGTTTTATCAATAATTAAGATAGGTTCAATAGAAAATCGGGGACCACAAGGAATGCTTCAAGGGGGTCATCCCTGGTAAGCAACCGAGAATGAGTAGGACGTGAATGGCAAACTCGAAGTCGTTTTACTTCTTATTTTCGGCGAACATACCTGTAGGCTAGCTACCGTTCACCAAGGCAAAGTTTGAATGAGTGAAGTTTGTTTTGGATAACAGTATTCCAAAGGGACTGTCAATGAGATTTTGAGTAATTTCAGAAAGAGATTTAAGATAAGTGTAAGGACTTAAATATCTGAAATTGGACATGACAGACAAGATTCTGCGGACTTGTCAGCTCACTAAACACTCTCATGCGTTCCATGGGTGTGCAAATTATAGGATTGTCATGCTTCTGCTTTGATAGAACCTGTAATACTGACAAAGAATCCGAAATTATAATTAAACGATTTGATCTTGATTTCTCTCCTACATAAATGGCAAGACCAATAGCTTTGAAATAAGCCGAGAATTTGGAAGACTTGTTGAGAAAGCGGCTGACCGGACCTGATCCACTGACGTAGTATTCAAATCTAAGCGAACCAATCTAACTAAGTTCAAACTTGATCAATGTTGTATCTACTTTCTTTTCCTACCTTTTTTCAGGCTATTTAGAAAAATGAGGTCGTACGAGTGTCTTCAATTTTTTCTACAAATTTACTGAACTACATAGGCTTTGTCAAAAGGTGAATTCATTTACAGTTTTTCAATTACTTATCCAGACAAACAATAAATCAAATTAGATTGAGCAAGGAATTGTGACCTTAATTTTTTGTCCGCAAAGTTTTCCGGTTGTCTGATTAACTGACCTTATATTAATCGAGAACCAATTTTCAGTTTGATTTGGTCTAAATGTGACATGTAGAGTGTCCACGAATTTGTCAAAAAAAAAAAAAAAAAAAAAAAACACACACACACACAACAACAACAAAAAACACACCGAGATATACATTCTTGCAAATTTTATCGGTTAAAAAATCCATTTTTTTTATTTTTTTGCAAAGGGTGTTTTTCTAGTGCCTTGAATTTGACCAAAGGTGACCCAATTTCAAACTGAACTGAGATTCATAGTGACAAAATCTAGATTGATATAGAAAAAAGGCCATTAGAGTGTCCACAATGTTATGTTGGTATTTTACCAAGTCATTTAATTTTCCCCCATAATGACATAATTGGCGGATAGCTTGCCCCGCCCACTGACTCCGCCCGCTGACTCCAACAGGACGTTCAGCTTCGAAATTAAATGGAGTTATTTTGAAAATATACAGCCTGAACCATGTTATTAAAGTAAAATTGTTGGTTTGCGATATAAACGTCGTAACTACGACTATAATAAGCTGTAGTTATGACGTTGCCAACCAAAATACCTCACATAAGTAACAGCCAATGTTAGAGTTCAAAGTTAGCTTCCGGTTTAAATGCATGATTTGATAGGTTGATTGATTCTTTGATTGACGACCGCCATCCGTCAATTTTGAATATGTCCAAGATTTCACTAGGTCTAGCATTCTGAGAAATTCACAGGTTTAACGAGCAGGAAACATGGGCAATGAGAAATAAATGTTGCTTGCAAGTTACTTAGTAAATTCGTTTTAGACCATAAGCGATTCTTTTACGAACTAGTCCAAGAATACTTTCAGAAACCGTTTGAATAAATTCCAGGCCTGCAAGGTTTCCTTAGACTAGACCACGTATTTGACAGAAAGTGATCAAATTTTAAACCGGTCAGAGATTTCGTCAAGACCAATTAGCAAAATGTTTGGTGTCTAGAGTTACCACAACGTTTTCAAGGTAGTGCTATCCTTTATACCAGGTAAAAAAATCGAACTTATCCAAAATTACCATAAATTATTTTTTTAATGTTGATTTACATTCTCGGGTTGATTGATATGAGGTGGGTGCGAAAGGTTTTAGTAAAAAATGATATTCCAAAAGTTAGAGTAATTTTTCGAAAGGAGGAATTTTTAGAGTGTGTTTTCCTAAAAGCCTATGGTGTAAGAAAAGAATTGATATCTAATAAGAATCTGGCAATTAAGGCTTTGTTAGATACGTTTCTTTAACCCATTCCAACACTGTGACGCTTTTGGACGCCCCTCATGAAAAGCAATTGGGAAAACATTGTAGAAAATGAAGAAATTGCTTGTCACAAGCAATTTCTTCATTTTCCACAATGTTTTCTACCCAGAATGTTGAAATAATCTAAAATTTCACTGACTTTAAATTGTCGTCTGCAACTCCTTTGAATTTGGACCAGTCTAAAATTTTGTCATGTGGGAATGGGTTAAACTAACCTACCTACCAGCGTTTCGAAAAGACACTGAAAAAAATTCCAATGTAAAAAATCAGAGCCATTATCTGCATCGCTCTTATTTAGAGACATGTATCCTTGAATGATAAAATCGTCCATTAATTTTTGTTTGTGTTCATTCTTGACTTTTCGGAAATAAATCAATAATGTTATACAGATAGCCTAAGTTAGTTTTGTTAGCACCGTGACGAGCGGGATCTCTGTAACGTGCGTTACTTTAAATCACCCGTCAGAACGGCTCCAACTTACTCTTCAACAATCTTATCTACATCGTTGTCAAACCTATGAAAATATCTTTTCTGCATGATGTAATTTAGATCCTTTAGAGTATTTTATGATCAAACATAGTATTGCTCAATTATTTGAAGCATCTTGGTAGTAGAAACTATTCGAAAAATACGTTACTGGTAATTCCTATTATAGTTATTACCTACAAAGATTATAAAAATTAAAAAATATACTGCTAAATTTTAGCATTGAAAACGGCGGAAAATATGTATCAGGATAGTCGTATTATTTCATCAAATATGTTATTGTATTAATAGTTGTAATTCCGAATTTCTGTTTATTACCCGAATGCCATGGAAATACAACGTTTGATGACAATTTGAAAAAAATAATTTATATATGATGTTGCGTGGTAATTAAAAAATAATAATAAAACAGCTATCAAATACATATGCATTACGCATAGAATATTTCGAAAGGAACACCTGCGTTTAAAATTCTAGAATAGGAATCCAAACAGTAAACTTCGTTACTACAGCTTAATAAACCTATAGTTACGACGTATAGATCGCAAACCAAACATTTTACTTTTTTTGATATATGCTACGGGCCACATATTTTGTAAATGAACGCCGTTTAAAATCGAGGTAGAGTTAATGGGCGGGGCAAACGAAAAATGGGAGGGACCGGCGATTAGTCAATTGAACGAGTCAGAGTATAAACGTTTTGTATCATAGAATTACACACTAAATTTACGAAATCCAAACCACTTTATCATCATTTTGAAATTATAGAACTTATTAGAACTTTGCAGTGTTCTTAGAATTTTACATAGAGGTAAATTATGTCTTACAGTTTCAGTGAAAGTTTGATTTACAATTTTTTTAGTGACAACGAATCTCTATTTTCAGTAGTAGCGGAGTCATAGTGAATTTCATGGAAAGGGAAGATTTGTCTATCGTACCCGTAATGCTTTCGGTTAATCCTTTTATATTAAAACATAGGCAATTAACATTTCTATTCGGACAGACTCCCGCAAAGAATGTCATTAAGCACGTGATAACGGAACCCTTGTCATGCTGGACCTAGAATATTTCTGTTTCTAATTATAAGGTCAGCCTAAAATCTACACCGACTGTTAAAAATATAAGCCGGAATAGCTCCTAAAATTAATTTACAAAGGATTTAATGGGGCCTCTCAGTGATTTTAGTAATATGACTATAACAAAAATCTGAGCAAGGATTTTATTTAGCAACAAAGGATTAACTTTCGTGATAAATCTATCAAAACAGCGAGGTAATCATTTTGAAAATTCCATTGATTCAACATGTATAAACCCACCAAAAAACCTTATTTTCTATCGGTAAGTATTCAGAGCAAAAATGAAAAATTGACACCCCGACTTTTTGCGACAATATTTTTTATATAAGGCATACTGTAGGAATTTTTCGTGCAATCAGAGCACAAAACATCTCGCTATTCGTAAAAGGTATAAATTATATTGATTGATTGACTGAATTTATTGATAGAGGTTATGCATTCATTGAAAGGCGTTTTACGCCACTTATAACAGTATTTCAGTTACATCGCAGCGGATGTAGTACCTAACCATGGATTCATGGTATTTCTCCCACCAGCACTCCACCTCAACATCCTCCAGCTGCTCATCCCACTGAAATTTACAAATATCCACCCATTGGTGGGAAAGAAATGTCGGAAAGGATATTAGACGCGGCCAGGGAACGTACTCAATGGGGTTTTACTCTACCCTTAACGGTATTTCAGCTATATCGCGGCGGCTGAATCATCTTACCATGGATTCCTAGTTTCTCTTACACAAGTACTACTATAAAATCCTTTACGACAGCTCATCCCACTTTTGTTTACGGTTATCCACCAATAAGTGGGAGACAAGTTTCGGAAAGGATAACCCGAGACCCAATGATTAGGAGTTCTGCGCGATACCAACAGTGCTATGGCCACGACATACAAATGGGGTACCCTCAAAACGACATACACATGATGGTCAAAGGATAACACTTTTCAATATCGCTTGTGTCCACCTGTAGTATCTCTAACAACAATTCAACGCTTTCTCACGAATCTTAAAACATATTTGTGAACACTATCTTAGGAAAAGGTCTTTATTGTTCTAAACGGGGAAGTCTAAGATTCCCCAACGTCTGAGGTGGATTGACTTGTTGGCACATACGGCGACCAAGCTCGTCCAAGATATGCTCAATGGAAATGAGGTTAGGGCTGCGTGAAGGGCATTCTAAGACATCAATACAGGCATTTCTCAGAAAGCCTACGTTAGAAATGCTGTTTGTGGCCTAGCATTATCGTGCATTAAAGGGAGCAAAAAGGGTTGCAACATCTGATCCCTTTACTCGTGAGCGGTTATGTTGCTGTGATCAATAACAAGGGGAGAAATCCTTGAGAATAAAAAATTCACTATACTTTAAGACTCACCACCAGATCTGTCCAACTCTCTGACACATAATTCAATAAGACGTTCTCCTGGCCTGCTGTACACACGTACCCTGGCATAAGCAATACCGCAATGTGAATCGCTATTCGTCACTGAAGAAAATCGAGTTCTATTGTCTTTGATCGAGACGTAGGTGTCGTGCAAAACTGTTGTCTCTATGATTTTATGTAAGAATCGGTCCATTTTATGGCCTTCGAGCTAAAAGGCCAGCTGCTCACTTTTTACGTGCTTTTGTCTCGGATAAAAGATCTTTTCGAAAACAAGACATTCTCAAATATGATGAGCTAAACTGACCAACTGATATTATTGAAGTTCCCCATATTTTTGTTTTCGACTGTGAAAAGAAGGGCAAAGAAGCATTTTCAAGAGTTTTTTCTGTACGATTTAGAAGTATATCGCTGGATCATTTTAGAAACGATGGAAATGGAATGGCATAGGTTTTATACATCTCTTTTTATATCTATGTATAGACAATATAAGTTAAAGTGAATACTCCTTGAAGAAATATGTAATTATATGCTGAAATGATGTTTTTGTTTACGTTTGACTCGTAAATTGAACCATAGTGATCCCTTAATTATTCGACTAAAAGTAGGCATTTGTCGCTCTCCTTTTCGCAACGAGCACTCTCGTATTAAAACATTTTTAATTAAACGAAAAAAAAAAATATATATATATATATATATTTTTTTAACGAACACCAAAGAAACATATATATCTTCAGGTAAAAAACATTCTTCAAGCTCTTTGTTTCCGACTTAATGAAACAATTGATAAAAGACGCTTCCATTCGTTAGAACCTTTCTTGTATGCAAACAAAAATCTTTACTGTGTCATAAATGTATGAACCTCTATTGTTAGTTTCCTTATATATTTCAGAATTCTGACATTTGTGTGTAACAAGTAGACTTTGCCTATGTCGATCACAAATAATCATATGTCTCTGCGGAAGTTTCCTTATTTGCATATTACTACAAATTATCACCCCTGAAACCGTTGCATTACTCTCCAAAATTATGAAGAATCGTCCCGACTCTTGGCCCGCGTATCCGTGGGTAAGGTAACTACCGTCTGATAGTTTTCCCCATCCCACCGCTGCCACCAAATGAAACATCAAAGCTCTTAGACAAAGATAATAAAGTCAAGAGAAAGATTCTCAACCTAAATGGGTCGAATTTGCCTACATAGACCACACATAATCAAACTACCCCCTCCGAAACAGCCACACATGTGTATAGCTTGTACCGTAAATAGTCATTTAATAATGTAAATAGGGTAATTTTCGAGGCATTTTTTCTTTTCGCGTTAGCAGTACCCGAAGACTTATCAGCGGGATCACAAATTCGCGAGCGGCCGTATTGCACTTTGGTAGTTTCCGTAAGTATCTCCGGAATTCAACGGCGACGAAAAATCGATATCAGATCACAGAATGATTACTGCTTAACTCCTACCTTTTCTCTATTAACCGAAGTTCTGTATTCTCTCATAAGTAAAAACATCTAACGCTCACATATTGCGCACTCGTAGTCAGTTTGTCTTAAATTATCAAAAACAAAAGGGGGACACACACACCATAGTTTTTGAATTTTGCCAAGAAAAGCGGAAAGCATAAACATTAAACGCAACTTCTCCTATCTAGCCAATACTTAAAAGAGCAAATAAATTGGTCGGTGAAGGGTTTTTGCTGCGGACTCCTGAGAGTAGCCGTAAACGGAATCACGGGGGTAACAACTATTTCTCTTCTGAAAGTCATTAGAATGTCGTAAACTATGCGTTAGAAGACTTGAATTCGGTAGCAATTCCTGACAAAGCTTGGTAGTGTTTATGGTCCGTTGGATAAAGACGACTTCTGAAACTCTAAAAGGTAACAACAAAAACTAGAATAATCAGAGTTGTAAAAGTTCCACGTGCGCGCCCAGTCAAGATGGGAAAGTTAGAACAGAAGGTCTGTTAGTATGTGAGATTTCATTTTATGGTTTTATACTTTAAAAGTATTGCATTTCGCCCCTGAAACTTTAAATTGTCACCTAAATCGTTAAAGGCTCATAGCGTAGAATTGTTAAAATCTTGCTTCGCTAAATTTTTCTCAGTTTCGGAATCGGAAAAATCTCACAGACATGGCGGGGTTCGAAACAGGGCTACCTCTGCACATAAGGACTGTCGTTTATTTATTCATCATCGCGTCAACAGTAAAAAGACATTTTACAGAAACTGAACTTAGAAAGGGAACATGCACTCGCAATTCTTCATACACTGCAAGAAAAGAACTTCTGCATTACGAAATCAGTCTAAGTAGACCGTTTCACACGGCAGCAAACCCAAGGCAGGTTAGAGGTTTCAAGGATTCATGTCATATAGAATGCTTGATTAGGCACCTTTGCTATTACTACTAAGTCCAGATTCTGCCGAGACTTCATTTATTAACATAAATTGATGTAGAGAGTCCCAAATTAGAGATTTCTTATAGATAACAAGATCACTGTGGTGTATAAAAAGGAAACAATGAAATTCTGGGTTTGTGAGACAATATTCATTTGCTGTCGGTAAGAAACGTATTCTTGTGAATAGGGACGCGCATCCCCACCGTTCAAACGTTACCTTCAGCGTAAGATTCGAGCCGATTGACTTGCCTGCTCGATTATCGTACCTGAATCCCTTCGAGCACGAATAAGAAATCCTTTAAGCATGCAATTTCAGCCAGTCCCACGACAGAATTTATAAGGCATTTATGATGTACAATCCACTTCAACCAAACAATTCATTCTAATAACAGGTGTGCACTTGTGATGCAATTGCAAACCACGATCGAAGTACAACTCATTGAGAAGATAATTTTCACAAGACGAAAAATAAGTACCTACTTATCACTTCTGAAAGTATCAATGTTTTAGGGCCCTAAGATGTCTTTCGCATGAAATGATTCACGAAAGCTAATGAGTGTAGTTCCTCTTGATATGCTCTATCTTTTTACATCTTCAAATTACTTCTTGAAAGGCAAACTGAGCTTTACATTGGTACCTTCCAAATTTTGGGGAAGAGTTACAATGTAGCATGAAATGCATATTACGAATGGTGCAAACGTGGTATATGTAACTACCCTTTCATTCACTTATGTATCTAAGCCCATTCTCAGTGTGTTTTTGTTACTGTCTTTATGCAGTAAAGTTTTGACTTATGTCATGAAAATCTTTTGATAGCACACCACGCAAGCTATATTGATAAATTTTTAGAGATTTTTATCGGTATCGATGGTTTGACGACAAAACAGCTATAGCCTAAATGTGTCATGAAACTGTAAGATAAAATAATCTGTTCCGTGAAAAAAAGGGAAATGTTGCAATCGCAATACGTTAATTGGTCCAAATCAATATAAAAAGTGTCGTTGTTGATTTAAAGGTCTAGACATGTGCTCATGATAAATTTCAACACAACAACTGCAAACAGATCTAACTGAAAAAGTTATAATATGTGATACAAAGGTTCTAAAGGTTGGCTTTTGGTGGTTCTATAATCATTGTACTACCACTTAGAAAAGTAATAGTTGATGACGGATACTGGCGGTAATAGAGTAAAGTTTATTATTGCTTTTAATCTATGTCTGTACTTAGGAATGATATTGAGAGTAATTTGATTAAAAGTTGAAATTCCTTACATTCGAGCAGCCGATGTCTTAAGCCTTTATTTCAGTCTTAGGAGACATTGGCAAATATATGCTTGATGTTAACATTTTTTAATAGCAAAAAGACAATCATTCAAAAGGAAATTCTTACAGTTCTAAATGTTTCAATTGAATAGTAACTCGCGTCATTTCACTTTGAATCTTCATTGGTAATCCTGATTTATTTGTAAACTTCTTTAAATAACACATTGAAGATTGTATGAAACAGAACTGGAATAGCTCAGTTGATATAGAATCTCGGTGTTCAACATGCCTATCAAATCCCCAAATCTATACTCATTCCGGAAAATATTTAAGCATTAATTTATCAACATCCTTAAAAATATCACTGGCAATATTTAGGTGCTAATATCATAAATCTAATATTGAACTTGGCAGACATACAGGTGTAGAAAGAACAAATAGAATACGTAACTTTTGTAGTCACCACCATATATTTGATGTGTATAGAAGATAAATGTCATGCATTTTTCCAATTTAAATCCAAACGAAATCAATATTTGTTTAACTGGTATGATAGTAGAATAAATGCGGAGAGTTTTTATAGGCCATTGAAAACCAAAAAAAGAGCCTACTATCCGTAAATTGGTCCATTATATAATTGTTGTTATGAAAGTGAAAGCCGAACTAAAATTAAATGACACCTTTGAAAAATCAAATAACTACTTATTCACTTTGAATAATGAAACCGATAACTGTATTGCGTATGAGTTTGTATTGTATAGTATTTTTGGGCCAGTGGCCTAAATGTACGATAAAAGAACTGAAGTTGAAATTGAAAAAAATGGTAACAAGAAAGGAATGCACAAAGAGAAAAAATGTATCGCCTAGTTGCTGGTATCACATTTTTACCACTCATTGACCAAGAAGGATTTCAATATCTTTAATTGGTACTTCGAAAAATGTGTAACATATAAGAATACGAGAATGATTTGAGTTTAGTCTTTTTAGGTCAAAGGGCTGAAAGCCCCTATAAGGGCTTAAAAGGGGCAACGTTGGGTTCAATTGAAAATTCTTCTTGTCATGAACCAGCCGTTGGACCGGATTCACATTAATATTTCAAGTATTTAGGACAAGGAATACAAAGTTAAGTTTGTACAAGAAAAAGGATAGGGTAAATTGCTTGGGGTCTTCAAAATGCTGTAAAAGTGGTAAGGTGCAGATTTGCTTAAAAACCGCTAGCTTTTTAAGGCATATGCATTTGAATGTTGTAGGAAATATAGCTACCATTCTTTCTTGACTGCAACACTCAAAAATCGGTATAATACCACTTTACTAGAAGACTGTAAAGTTTTATATAGGAAGATACAGTTTGAACGTGTAAGGTCTACAATGGTATTTCTTTCGAGCAAAGGCTGATCTTTACCTTTGTGTATAACGAAAAAGCGATTTTGTCTGAGAAAACTATTCTATGCGAATGTAAATTTTATATAATATTTGTCAGGATTCAAATCAGCAAATCCTGGAAGAACCACATTAGCCTTAACATGGCTCAATGTCTGTTGTCTTTTACAATGGTGAATTTTCACTTCTCCTGAACTTTGCTGATTGTTATCTATAATGATCTTTTGTGTCTGTCGTCGATTATACTTCTAAGATCATTGCTTCAATATAGTCGTTGGGAATATAGTAAATACTATATCCGTATATACGAGTTTTTTCTGCTCTTTTGACTCAAGTGACCGATAAGGCATTGTGGGCCTCTTGTTTCTACAACTGTGCTATGTAAATTTTCAATTATTGTCATGTTTTGCTACATACTTGCTGCGTGACTGCTCTTTCTACTTTAGTCCGCGTACTTGATGTTCACAAGAAATCTAACACATGATATTAAAAATACACATTGTGGTCAGCCAAATAACTTCTTTTATTCACCAAATCTAGGCTTTTTTCACGAACTTGACACCAAAAGAAGGTTCGCTTTTTGTTTTAACTGAGCAAAGCTTCTCAATGTGATCAATAAAATAGGAAACTATAAAAGCTTCTCTTAATAAAACATAAGACATAATGGATAATATTTGTCTGGGAACATTTTTTATATATTTTTTTCCTTTTTTATGAAAATATTGTAGCCGGGTTGAGCCAAACTTCGATCGCAACGGCACTATTTTAACAACTCGTTTAGAGCACCAACAGGTTTACCTCCTGCAAAATATTATGTAAGGTTTCATATCTTTCATGTAGCATTTCCTGGTGGCCGGCCCTATACAAAAAGTTTGAATTAATGTCCCTGAAGCTTGTTTGCGATTAGTCCTGGCACAGCCCTTTTTCTATACAAACAAATGAAAGAAAGTTTTTCCGGAAAACCAGGAAGTATTTGAAAGCTTTCAAAAGGTTGATCCCGTTGTCCTTTTAGGACGCCACCTCTACTTTACATCGAATCTAAGAAGGAAACCTAAAAATTTCCTAACAATCAATTAGTTGTCACTTTTATATTTTGCAAGGAGCAAAGTAGCATTGCCCGTTGTCCGGGGCACCCTGTTTTAAATGTTAATAAACCTTTTTGAAACCTTCCCATGAAAACTATCTTGCGTAAGGTTTTTATCTTTGTGCATTTAGTATTTCAGTTTACAAAATGGTTTAGAAAACATATTGCTCTGGGATCTATGACGCATTGTTCTCTCAATATATTATTTAAATGGTGAAGTTATCAGAGTAATCATGGTCAATCATAAATGTTCGCATAAAGGGATCCTTTAACCATTCTTATCAAAGATTCAAATTAAATTTCGGACAATTTTTTGATAAGTCTGATATATGAAAACGGTATTTATACAAATATAGGTAAATAAATGCATGCATTTATGACTATTCAAACGGATAGATTTACAAATCTTATATACTTTTTTTTACCTTGCATATTTGTGCATAGATGTTTTTTTGTCTTAAAAACGGCGAAGATCATATATGCAATTTATTATTCGACAGTAGCATTCTTTTCACACTCCGCGAAGCACTTGATAAAATTTGTTGTTAGATTTGAATTAAGCATTTGATTAAGAAATGTAAGGCAAGAGTCGAACCTTATATTGATTTTGATTCCACAAAAAAATATTTTATAATTTATTTCTCGGAAAGTAATTGAGATATAATATGTCATTGTCATCAATTTCGAAAAGTTATTAAGAGGAACAGGTACTTTAATGCAAGAAATATATTATTTTCTTACAAACTTAACAACCTTTGACTTGCATCCTTTCTATTTATTTTCCCCTTATTACATCTGTTACTTACCCGTGGATATAATCTTTTCAACAGCTTTTGAGAATTTACCGTTGTTTAGATGCGCTCCCATTTTCATATTTTCAGGTCCGTAGTATCTAGACGAGCAAATTCACTAATCTCAAATACAAAAAAAGCGTGGCAATGGGTATCATCACAAAAATATACTTATGTTTGGCTATCCTCCGTTTGATATCATGTTTAGATAGTAAGCCAGTTGACAATCAGGATGGTTCTTCCCTTGATTTGCCAGGCGGAGAAAAAGAATACCAAGAGCACAATGCTGGGGTAGGTAAATATTTTAATCGTCTTAATAAATAAAAATACTGTGACTGCAGCTCTAATATATTTGTCCTCAACCGACCATATTTTGATATGTAATTCTCCAATCATTTCTTCGGTTGGCAAACAAATGCTCAGATAAGCTTTAGTAAAAATATGTTGATATCCCATAATGTATTCCATGTAACGAATGCCTAGTCATTCAAAATATTACTATAGTTTGAAACTGCCGCCTTCCATTACAAAAATCATAGTACTGAAAGTCCAGTAGACTAACAAAGCATGGTTTCGATGAATCATCTTCTTTACAAGAGATACATGTAATTATGATAAATAAACAATGATCAAGTAAAGGAAAAGTTGAAACATATTATTTTTAAGGGGTTCTCTATATTTGAATAAAGTTCATTCAAGAGTTAAGACTGATTAGACTAAGTCTTCACTTAGCACCCATGTGAATTTTGGAAATTCGATATTTTAAATTGAAAACATTGAACATAAGATTTTGCTCATAACAATTTTATTTGTTCATGTTTACAACAGTATAAAGAAGGACCATAATAGTCCTAATCGCTGACCTTTTAATCATTCTCACAAAGTTCCAGAAGATTTATCACAAATAGTGCCCTATTTCTACAATAGTCATACTTATAAGCTAGTCAGCATTTGAAAAATGTTTCCCAAAAATTGAGCCTAACATAAAAACCCCTTTTCCCGTGTTTTTGATGACCTATTGCGATCGTGTTTCGTCCGTCGTCGTTCGTCATGCGTCGTGAGACATGCGTTAACTTTTTACACTTTTGACTTCTTCTTAATAACCATCGGACGGATTTTAACCAAACTTGGCAGGAAGCATCCGTTAGGAAGCCGCACCAGATTGGTATGCATCATGGAGCCATCTCCCCGGGTTGGCATAAAAGGCCAAAAAATGTGCAAGAAAGGCACATCTTTAAAAAAAACTTCTTGACATGAACCGCCTGTTGGATCAGATTCACATTGGTATTTAGAGTTTGAGGGCAAGGAATATACAGTTTGTAAAAGAACAAATCAAGAAATAGAGCTTTGGTATTTGGTATACCGCATCATCTGTTGGACCGTAATGAATATTGAATAAGGTCATAATTTGCCCATCCCTGGACGTCACAATTTTAACACATGCTAATATAATGAAAACTTTAAAAATCTTCATCTCCGAAACGGGAGGGCCTAAAGCATTGATATTTGGTATACAGCATCATCTAGTAGACCTCTATTCAAGATTTATGAATTATAGCCTGTAGTCAGAATTTGCCCATCCTTGGACGTCACAATTTTGACACGTGGTAATATAATGAAAACTTTGAAAATCTTATTCTCCCAAACTGGAGGGTCTACAGCATTGATATTTGGTATGTAGCATTATCTGTTGGACCTCCATCGTGGCCTTGAGGTCAAAATTAGCCCGCTCTCGGACTTCACAAGTTTACAAAGGCTTAAGTAGTGAAATGTTTAAAAATATTCTTCTCCAAAACTGACAGGCCTGAGCTTTTATATTTGGTTTGTGATCTTTGGACTCAGGTGACCGATGGAGCCCTATGGGCCTCGTGTTTCATGGAATCTTCCCGTTTTCGAAGGGTTCAACTTTATGACCTGACAAAACATTCCGACCACATTTCCTCATAAGATAACAAAATATGTTGCAACTAGATTGAACACAAAGGAATTGATACTCATTCTAATGTCTCGTCTTTTTATTAGTATGTCCTCCTTTCCAATAGCGTTCATCTTATACCTTGTAAAAAGTTCTGACCAAGTTTTATTAGAATTGAGCTAAAGGATTTACTACTGAATTGTCATTTATGCCCCTTTAACGTGATTATATATTGAATGTTTGCATTTTCAACACGGTTCATCTTTTTGACCTACAAGAATTTTGACCAAGTTTCATAAAAAAATTAACCATATTTGTAGCAACTAGAGGGTACACAAAAGAAATGTCATTGAGACCTTTCTCCCGTATGCCAAATTTGTTTTTCCAATTTAATGTTCAAATTTCAATAGGGTTCATTGTAATGACCTGACATTTTGACTAAGTTTCATCAAAACTGTAACAAAAAATCGTCCCAATAATGTGAACATTAAATGTAATTGATACGAAGCTCGATATACATTCAATGATTACAAAGTCTACGAGAATGACGTGCTAAGATCAGTTAAAAATACTTAGGAAATAAAATTTCAATATTCCTGAAATAAACAAGAACTAATTTTCATACGTAAAGATTCAATGAAATCAGACGGAAAGCCTTCCGCGGCAGTTTGCACCCGTTGAGCTCTGAAACTAACTCAGAATTACTGACGTTTTGCTAGCTTAAAAGGTGCAACTTATGTCAAATATATTTTAATAAAAGTGGAAATAGCTTGTCACAAGCCCTTTCTTGTTCTCGTTCAATAATAAAAGTCTCTTGTTTTCTGCGGAATAGTAAAGGTAGCTATTGATAGTGTAGATAAGAAATTTTCTTTCTGGACCGCTTAACAAGCATGTAAAATTATTTTTCATGAAACGAAGCTTGTTCGTCTTTGGCATACATGAGTAACCTCAGTCGAACACCTCCGCCCATAATAATTAAATTTGTGCTTTGTTCCTTACCTGCACAATCTCTTGTCTTTACGTCCTAGTGATTTTATACCTAAGAAAATATCATGGGAAAAGAAGAAAATGCTTGTTACAAGCAATTTCTTCTTTTTCCACTTTATGTTGTACCCTATAGGCTTATTACTTTTCTAGTTACACACTTTTAACTGTCGTCTGCAACTACTTTCAAATTGGACAGGACTAAAACTTTTAAAAACAGGAAAGGGCTAAGAATTTTAAAAAGTGACAGTCCTCGCCGTAAAGATTGGATTTCTTGGTTGTGCTCATCGCTATCTAGAACTTGTCTTTTTTTCAGGCTACCCGATTTACAGAAAAAGAAATCGCAGGTAAATAGAGATGGAGAAATATTTGCAAATCATTCATAACGAATTTGCTTAAGAAAATTGAAACGAGAGTTTGAGTTCCTCCTATAAATAAGGGTGTACGATGCCGGTAGGTTAATAATTTTTTCGCTAATTTGATCTTTAAGATAAGATGGTAAAGATAGCTAAATTCACTGAATTTCGTTATTTACATCATATTCCACTTCATTCAGCGATTCCTGTGCGTCTGGATCTGAGGTTGAAGTGAGCCATTCTTTCGGCCAATCAAATCGAGTGGAAGATGCATCAAAATATAGTAGTTCATTCCTAAGATATATATAAATACAACCGGATAAATATAAACATGTCGACAGGAGAGTATGTAAAATTTAATACGCGCTGTTTTTCGTACTTTCGTACTTATATACTATATGTATTCCTTGTAATATTTTCCTTTTTAATTTCCTTGGAAACATTTAAATTGAAATTATTTCAGTAAACATCATGCAGAACCATATTGCCTTGACCCATTCCTACAAAATTCTGCTTTTTGATGCGCCTAAAAATATAACAAAAAGTAAACCGTGTGGAAAATGAAGAAGTGGTTTGTTAAAAGCAATCTCACATCATTTACAAAGTTTTCAACCTAAAAAGTTATGATTTTTAAAATACCATCAAATAGAAATAGTCGTGTGCAACTTCTTTTAAATTGTAATAGTCTATGATTTTGTCGTCTGGTAGTGGTTTAACAAGTCAGATTGTCACATGGTTTGAGATACCAGAACCTAGCATGCCTATTTTTCACGTTTTACGCAAAAATATTTCATGCGACAGATTTCCAATTTATGAGATAATAATGCTGAAAGAATGACCCCATCACTCACGGAATTTTGACAGTGTTAATAATTCAGGATTTACCTATGCAAATAACTATATTGATTGACCAGTCAAATCATACACGTCGATCGAAAATGGACTTTTAATTTCGACATTTGTGTTATTTTAATTAAGAAGTAGTTACGACGCTCAGGATTTTAATCTATATCTTTTATAGGTATATAATAAGAAAAATGATTGATCGCCAGACACGCCTATTTAAAATGGAGATTATCAAAACATACCGACGTTACAGGTCAGACCCCACCGGATTTTGGCCTTCTTTAATCTATGTAAAATCACTGTTTTGGTCCAAGATATAGTACTTGTCAGAACATTCGTTGAAATATAGCCTTTCTCGTGCTGTTTAGTCGTTCATAGAACTTCTCATTAAGCGTAGAAATCATATATGATGAACGATGAATTTTTGAAATAATGAACTCTATCCACAGGCACCGTCATTTTTTCAACCATGAAAATCACATGTCGCCAATTTGCACCTCCAATTTTTGTACACCATCTATAACACATAGACCTGCAAAGATTGGGTAACATGCACTTTAAAACAGCAGAAAAGATGCAAAATTACTACAAAATCAAACAAAATATTGCATATGCCACTGTTTAAGACTCAAATCACCCCTGCCTTTCAAGAACTACATTTTCTCTAAGATCTACTTTTACCATACAACGACCTCAGGAAGTAATTTCCAGTGAGGTCACTCCTACAGCGTGCTTAAGGTGCATGACGGCATTAGCTTGTAGTCAAGTTATTTTGAAATCCACAAATGTAGAAGATATTGGACATACACGACACACACGCAAACTCATCCATCCGTCCCACGCACCCTCGAACACAGGGATAGAGGTTACTCTTTATGTCCGTCGCAACCCTATATGCATGTCGTCATTTAACGGCGGGGGCATAAAAATCGAATGATTTAATCGGTAATTAGAGATTTTGTCTAACATTGCTGTTTCGACATTTATGATGCGATATATACTGATCAAAAATGAAAACTTGGCACTCGGAATTTTTGCGACCAAAATTTTGATATTCTACATTCTTCAAGGAATTCTAGTGCCCCAATACCACAAAACATCTTTTCGTAGGGGATATAAACAATTCTCAGTTATTAATAAATGTGAAAGAGGTTAGGGTATCCTCAAAATAGATTCAAAATAGATTCAAGATTCAAATGATTATCAAAGATAACTGTTTTTTTTAATATCGATTATGCCTACCTCTAGCATCTGTAATAGCAACACAACGGCTCCCCGTGGATCTTAGATCATTTGTGATCACTGCCCGAGGAAGGCACGTGTTTTTGTCAACAAATGGACGTTTAAAATCCCCTAACGTCTGAGGTGCATTGACTTACTGACGGACACGGCGACCTTGTTCGTCCAAGATATTTTCAATCAGATTGAGGTAAGAGCCGCGTTAGGATCAATCTGAGACTTCTATTCCCGGCATTTTTCAGAAGGTCTTGCGTAAGAAATGCTGTGTGAGACCTAGAATTATCGGGATGAAACGCAAGACAAAGGCCATAAAGGGGAGTAAAAAGAATTGCAAATTCTGATCTCAATACTGATTAGAGGTTAAGTCACCTTCAACAACAACGAGGGGAGAACGTACCTAGACAGAAAAGCATCCCCATAATATAAGAATCCCACCGCCAGACCTGTCCAACTGCTTCGGTAAGGCGGGTCTTGGCCTGTGCTACACACGTACCCTGCTACCAGCAAATTGAAACGTGAATCGTTATTCGTCGGTATACATAATTGAGTTATATTGTCTCTAATTAAACCGTTGTTGCCGTGTGGCCCATGCCAACCTTTTGCGAGTATGATAAATGTAAGAATGTGGCAATCGAGCTCGAAGTCAAGCTGCTCGCAAACGGTTCGGGATTATTTTAATGAGTTTAGTAATAGTATTTCAGCCTTTGCGTGACGTTTCCAACCATTTCGCATGTGCGTGATTCGCACACATTTGGCACCCTGGACAGCCATTCGGGGCAATTAGAACATTCGCTGAATGTTTACAGAAGCTTTGGGTCAGTATCTAACTACAGAGCGGATGCACAGGCTGATCTAAGTCTTTACTTGGCGCACATGTGTAATGGTTGGTACTGTCACCCATCCGCTCATTTCTATTTTTGTCCCGAGTCAGCATCATTTAGTGGAACGATTCCTATACAGGGAGGGAGAGGGTAATTTTTCTAAAGTTTCGAGTAGCTCTTGAGGAAAAATACTCAAGGCTTTACAACAGCATCGAATGAAAACCGTCTTGTTCTCAACAAGTGAATTAAACTTATATTTCGAAAACGCCGGTGATACGTCAAAAACAACATTCTTTATTCAACAATACGTACTTAACGTTAGGACCACGTTGTTATGTTGTTAGTCTGAATGAATAGTACACTATGTGTTGAGCCAAATATTTTATTGGCCATTTGATTATAAAAAGAGGCCGTTAATATTACGCAGCAAATTACGTCAGCAAATTATACAACAGTTAGCTACAGGTATTTGGAGGAACAGAACATTTATTATTGTAATTGAGGAATAATTTCAAAAAAATTCAAGTACTATTGTTTTAGAGGTTTCATATGACCCGTTGCGTTTTTATAGGTTTCATACAGGGATGATTATGTTCAGGCGTTTTTAAAGAGATGTATTTAAAAAGATTTCAAAGACCACCATATTAACACAGCCGACAGGCTAAAAGAAACAGGTTGCTGCCAAAAGTCAATAAAAATACGTGCAGCCAAGTTATTAAAAAATGTTAAGCAGTGTCGAATGTTTTGCAAAAGTAATGATAAGCTTGTCAAAATAACCAAGAGTTGTAACTTTCTGAAGAAAGCTCAAGCTTAGTCTTTATGTTGTCTGTGTCAGCGTCAAAAAACATTTTAAGTTTTCTTAAATATCTGTAATAAGAGCAAAGACGGGAAACCCCACACATCGTCTAAACAGATTCATGACGCCATATAATAGGAGAAAATGGTTGTAAATCCCGAAAGCTTCGAATTTATTCTTTTTCAAAACAAGAGGCCCATAGGGCCTTATTGGTCATCTGAGTCAAAAGAGCATAAAACAGATAAAAGTCCACCAGATTATGCTACGTAGCAAATATCAAATCTCTGGGCCTTTTTACTTTGAAAAATACAATTTTTAAAAGTTTTCACTAAACAAGCCTTTGTTAAACTTGTGGCATCTTTGAACGGGCTAATTCTGACGCTGGGGCCATAATTAATACAATCTTGATAGATATCCACCAGATGATGCTGTATACCAAATATCAAAGATCTATGCCCTCCTGTTTGGGAGAAGAAGAGTTTGAAAATTTTCAAAATATAAGTCCTATGTAAAACTTGTGACGTCCTGGACGAGCTAATTATGACCATGGGGCCATAGTTTTTGCAATCTTGGTAGAGGTCCAACAGATGATACCATATATGGAAGTTCTAGGCCGTTCTGTTTGAGAGAAGACGATTTCTAAATTTTTCATTATATAAGCCCATGTTAAACTTGTGACGTCAAGGGATTGGCTAATTTCGCCTCTGTGGCCATGATTTATATAATCTTGATAGGTACCTACCTTATGATGCACATGGATACCAAATATCAAAGCTCTAGGCCCTCTCGTTTGAGAGAAGAAGATTTTTAAATTTTTCACTATTTTAAGCCTGTGTTTAGCTTGTGACTCATAGGATGTCATGGGTTCGATCCCTGGCACATATTCTTTCCGACAATTGTCTCTCACCAACTATGGATAATCATAAACCTAAGTAGGATAGCAGCTGGAGGCTAGGAAAGAATGCAATGGCAAGACTGGTGTGCGAAATACCAGGAATCCTTTGTTAGATGCTCAAGCCGCCGCGATATGACTGACATACTGTTAAAAGTTGCGTAAAATACCATTCAATCAATCAATAAACTTGTGGCGAATTTTTTACCCTGGGGTTGTAATTCATACAATATTGATAGAGGTCCACTAGATGATGCCACCTATTGACTCGCGTATTGACTCATGAAATGAGCCGAATCATTTGTAAACATTTTCATAACGGTGAAATACAGTGCATATAATGACGCCGTTTACAGACAACTATACATGTTGATAAAAGTCATGTTACGAATAGAATACCAATTTTAGTTTATGACATACGGAATATATTAAACTCGTATTCAAAACAGTTGAAAACTCGACAAGCCTCGTTATATTTCTTACAGATTACTCATTTGGTAAATACGGTATTTCATGACCATTTTTTTATATCCGCTTTTCGAAAAATCTTATGTTTTGATTGTAAAGGAATATTTCAGGGAAAGTTTAATCAGAAAAGGGCAAATGGAATTCGATTCATTTTAAGAAAAGATGAGAATATGTCGGGGTTTTTTTGTTTGTTTGTTTGTTTGTTTGTTTGTTTGTTTTTTTTTTTTTTTTATTTATTTTTTTTTTTTTTTTTTTCATTTAGGTATGAACTTAAAACTAATGCCACTGCATGAATGCCCGAAGCGAATTTATACAATAGTATGATTAAGTTCTTAGGCTCATACCTCAATGCGAATAAAAATATTCTCTTCATTTCGTAAAATTAAAAACCACCCAGCAAAGCATTTTTTTCAGTTTTGAGTGAAATTGTACTTTGTGCGCAAGCATCGAAAAATGTTTCGTGTTCAAAATTGTGCTTATGAAAGTATGGAAAACATTAATCACCCAAAACGCTTGAATTTTGATAAACGCAACTAATATTAAATTACGGAATGGACATTGTGCAAGATTGGCGTTAGTGAAGTTGATCCTGATCTATTTTAGAATTCAAAGAAATATTCAGTATATACGACACTGACAGAGATAGTGCAATTACACAAAAGGAACTAAATATCACAATGAGATTGTCAGGACAGAATCCAACAGCGGTTCAGCTTGAAGATATATTTAACAAGGCTGGTTCTGATGGTAAGCAAGATGTTAATAAAATTGTGTGTTTTCTTGCATATTAACCAAGCTTAAACTTTTGCTTAAAATTTGGATTTAATTTCAAAATTAGCCATTCAGCAGTGTAAAATATCATAGAAAAAGAAGAAGTTGATTGTTACCAGCACTTTCTTCTATTTCTATAATATTTTCTCAATTATAAATTCACCGGGACGTAAATTCAGGAATTGAATAGGACAGGGTTAGTTTTATTTTTATATTTATTATTTTTTTATTTTATTTTCTTTATGTAGATGTATCTCTAATGTCTCTATTTAGCCTGTTTACTGTTTTACTGTTTAAGCAGTAATATCAGAATAACAATATATGTATATAATAGATATCTGTGCTAGAACGATAATGCAAAAGGAAAAAAAGGTTACATTATTGAAATGATTTGTACACGATGCAAACGGCAGTTTACTGTTTATTTCGGAATTTGGATTCGGTTAAGACCTATATTGCGACACAAAGTCGGTGTTTTTACCAGATTGTTTATATCCAGATGGCAACGTCTTTAAATAACCCGTATAGCAAAGTGATTTCTTCACTCTTTCCGATCACTTATTGTGGAAAAAAGAAAGAAAACTTATGCACGCATTTTGCCATGAATAGCTGCTACAACAAATCAAAGTGCCGTACGCACTGTAATTGGTCGTCACTGAGAAATTGGACATATCGTTGCATTCCGACTTTAGAATTAGGGTAAAACAACTTTAATTTCTATTACTTTCACAACACGTAGGTTCTATCCTAGTGTATGATATTTCCGTGATTGTTAATTAGAACTAATATTATTTTACACGAACGTAAGACCTTGATGCAACATGGGCACCGACAAAAAAGCAACTTTTTGTGAAAACTAATTTTTTAAAAATTTTCGATTGTTAAATAGTCATGGTTTTATCATCCCTGCAAGCTTTTTTTATAAAGCCAAAACAGAAAAAATATGGAAATATGATAACTTAAGTTTAAGACCAAATGCTGACAGCAGGTTCATGAAATTTCAAAACCCTCTCTTTTTCTGGGCAGAAATTAACAAGTTCCTAAACAGCGCTGATTATAAACAAAGGAAAAACAATTGAAACTATTCTTTGGGCGAATTCTTTAGACAGCTTGAAAGCATAATAATCAAATTTGCTCTCCAGAAGAACTTTCAGTACTTTGATTAACGTATGGCTTGAAAATAATTGAGTGTCAGTATCATCTTTGTTTACACCTCGATGATTGAAAGAAAAGGTTGGTTAGACACGTTCATCACTAGCGGAAAATCCTTGAAGCATTCATCTTTAAAGCGTGTGACCGTCCAGTTTTCCTTTACTCCTTTTGATAATTCTTAACTTGTAAAATGAAATGATTTTTTTTCTGTTTTCCCGTCAGAATATACGTCCAGTTGGGCTAAAGGCAGTTTTGGTAAATTGCAGCGACACAATCTGGAATTTATGGTTATATAAATTGGTCTACGACCAATTAAAAACTGGGTAGGTAACAAGGGAAATAAATATTTTTTCTATGTCAACGGTGCACACGTAAGTCGCACACTATACAATACAAATCGCTTTGACAATGACAATGATAGACATTGTGATGAAAATAGAAAAAAAAAAGGAATTTGTTCATGATTTTGTTTATATATTTGCATCAATTACAATTTCTATTATCTTTTTAGTACTCAAAAAGTGATTCAAATTTCAAAGTGTTGTAGTGACCTGGAGCTCGTCTGCATCAGCGTGGATGAATGTGTCCCCTACTGTCCCAGCTATCCTTTTCTTGAAAATTGTCATCTGCACTAAAAACTTATATAGATAGAGGTTCTTATGCCTTAATTTTAGATCTGAAACTGGTATACTTATTGCCAGGGTCCAGTTGGCATGGGTTCGATCCCCGATGGCGGTACATATCCTTTCCGACATTTGTCTCTCACCAATGGGCAGATAATCGTAAACCTAAGTGGGATAGTAGCTGAAGAGACTTCAAAAAATATATATAACACTAGAAAACAATGTGGAAAATGAAGAAATTGCTCATTACAAGAAATTTCTGCATCATCTGCAAGTTTCGTTTTTTTAAAATGAGGATTAAAAAAAACATCAACTAAAAGCTATCGTCTGTTACTGCTATACTTAATTTAATCGTCAATTAATGGGTAAATGATAAAAAATTAGCTGTAACTGTGAAAGTTTTTTTTAAGATTTGTACATTTTTATTCATATTGGTGAATCAGAAAGTGATTTAGTCTAAATTTTGAGAAAATAAAAATAAGAATTCTTTGGCATTTAGGTAGATTTTTCTTGATAACGGTTTATTTCCTCGTTTGGCGTGAAACATGTCATAACTACAACTTTTTTCAAGCTGTAGTTACGGCATTTTGCCCGCCCAACAACGATTTGTATCCCTGCCTTTGGTGTATAACAAGGTTATAATTGGCACCAAAAAACCCCCAAACAAACTGTAGAGGCAGTTGGGCGTCTGTTTCGCTCCACAGGCCCGATTTTTTAAATCGATCTAGCCTATTTGCATGATCCTAAAAAAATTAGGAAAACATAGAAAGCAAGATGTATTTGTGAAACACTACGACCCCCTAACAGCATTTTTCGGAAACGTGACCTGTATAAATAACCTGTACCTTTTCACACGACCTCGGCCTTAGTATCTGCGATGCATATTGATAAGATCTATCAACATGCCAAATATTAGCATTTAAACTTGAATGGCTTAAAGCAATTGTAAATGTTAAGTTTCAAATACATAGACCGATAGAAGGAAAACGGTGAACAATAACGTTCTCAATCTTTTCCATAAATATGTTTCTTTTGTGTGTCAAAAAGCAGCAAACAATTCATTCATTGTTTACAATGTCTTCTACCCTAAAAGACAAATAATTTTTAGGTTTCACAATAGCTTTAAATTTCCATGCCTTTTCTTTCAATTTGGACCAATCTACAATGTTTTCATCTGGTAAAGGTCTAAAGATTGTGATAAGTCTTTAAAACAAATCAAGAAACGCATTTGAAAGAATTATTCAGTCTAGAAAAGGAACAAGGGAAGCAACTAATATGCAATATAGTAAACGTAATCATATATATTCATTACCTCTCTTTAATGATTCTTACAAATAGGCCCATGAACTCCAAAATGTTCAACCTATTAAAATTTGGTTGAAATCTAATGAAAGATCTTCAAAAAGTCCATGAACATTCATGGAAAGTGCAACTAAAAATCATTCGATACGGTCTAAGGAGACAAACTTTAATGATTTCGCGAAATGAAATACATGTATATGGGAGAAAAAGACTCCTCTCGAAAGCTCCCTTTGTTATCCGATCTTTTTTAAGGATTCTGTTAAAGGGTCACTTAAGGAATATTTCTTTGAAATTTGGTAATAATCCAGCAAGAATTTTGAAAAGCAAAAAATCGAAGTTTTCATTATACACCATATATGGAAAATTGCCACGCCCACAAAAATATTTTTTTAATTAATCAAAATTCTATTTCTAGCTTAGAATTCCGCATTGAAAATTGGTCAAATAAAGCACAGCTTTGTTACACATCAATGACGTTTCTTTTTTCATGCAAAATATATTTCATTATTAAATTAGCTAAAATTCTGATATATGAAGCAAGTATACTGAACATCGTAACTACTGCTGAAATCGGCCGAATTACTTTGTTCCGGCATCAAACCGTAAAATACATTATTTCCAGTAATAAGTCAGCCGATCAGGATGTCCTTTGTTTAGAGCTATAGAAGTCTGGTTTGAATGTATTATATGTGAATATATTTGATGAGTCGCTTGGTAAACTGAGTAACAATTTTGCGTGTCTTAATCTTTAATACCGTAAATTTTGACACTATCTCAGCACATGATTAACAATTTTCCGTTTCTTCAAATAAATCAGCCACCAATATCATTTCGACCGGAGAACCGAAGCTAAAAACAGTTTTATCAATATATCAATCAAAGTACTGAAAGTACTGTAAGCTAGCAAAAGGTTGTTTTGATAACTAATCTTCTTTTTCAAAGGTGCCATGATAAAAAAAAAACGATCTTAAAGCAACCAAAGAGTTAACCCGTTACATTATGACGAACTCTTAGACTAGTTCAAATTGAAAAAAGTTACAGACAACAATTTCAGGTTGGTTTGAGTTTAGAAAATATTTCCCTTTTCGGTAGAAAACATTGTGGACTATGAAGAAATTGCTTGTTACAAGCAATTTCTTCTGCTTGTAACAAGCAATTTCTTGATTGTTCACAATGTTTTCCGAGGCTTAAAAGGCGGAATTGAGTGGGAATGGGTTTGATAGCATACGTTCGAAAGAGTTCTCTGCAATTTGAAAAGTGTTTGCAATATTCCTGAAATACATAAGATCTACATTTGTGGCGCAGTCGTTTAATTGATTTAGTTGTTAAGCCTCCATTGGCAGTTTACACTCGTTGAAATTTGAAAACTGAAAAGACCTCAAAATTTTGTCTGTTAACTTCAGCTATCAAAGCTGACGCTTTGCTCCCTAAAAAGAAGTGAGTTGCTTATCAAAATACGTCAATTCTTTACAATCACCCAAGTACTCGATCGAAAAGGTGACCGCATACTCGATGAGTAAAATTTGTACTCGTTACCATCCCTAAGGTATAGTCAAACAAACCAAAGTGAGCTTCTAGAATGACCGAAAAGCATATCTCTAAGTTCTGTGGTAAGTCTGGTGGCCAATGTTGGAGTTGAAAGGTCAGATCCGGGCTGTATAAATGATTGGTCGGTTGATTCCTTGGTTGACAGCAGCAATTGGTCAATTACGTCAAATTAGGCATTATTCCACAACTTGGATGTTAGAATAATGAGTAATCTTTAACCCCTTACCAGACGACAAAATTTTAGACTGGTCCAAATTGAAAGGAGTAGCAGACGACAATATAAATTTCGTGAAATTTTAAATATTTTCAACTTTCAGGGTAGAAAACATTGTGTAAAATGAAGAAACTACTTGTCACAAGCAATTTCTTCATTTGACACAATGTTTTCCTATTGTTTTTCTTGAGGGGCGTCCAAAGGAGTCACTGTGTGGGAATGGGTTAAATCATGACCACATTTTTAAAAGTTTAGTTTCAAGCCAAAAGGTCTCTTCATTTCTTATAAAATAATGCTATCAAGCAAAACAAACCAAATATATACTAGTTTTTGATATACTTTATATGTGATTAAACTTGTGTTTGTGGAAATATGAAAAATGTCAACCATTCAAAACGCCAGATTCTTGATAGACGAGACTAGATTAAAGTATATAAAAATGACCTATTCAAGCCCTAGCTTTTTTATGTAAAATTGCATATGTATTTTGTGAGCTAACCAGTTAGCCTGTTAATATATCGTTATAACTATATTTCTACTAATAACCCAAATTTATTTAAGAGATGAAGAGAATATTTTTTGTTTTCATGGAGGTATGAACCGAAAAAACTAATCACACTGTATGAATACGCGAAGCAGATTCATACATTGAGTGATTAGGTTTTTCGGTTCGTACCTCCATGAAAGCAAAAAAAATTCTCTTCATTTCTTATAATTTAATAACATGGCGCGAAAAAAACAACAACAAAAAAACAAGAGCTTTACAAATTTTGATACCTTTTTGTATGGGACTATTTTGTGCGGAAGCATACAAAAATCACTGCGTGATGAAAATTTTGTTCATGGAGTCATGAATATTTTTTTCGACCAATCAGAACGCTCGTTTTTGATAGACGAAACTAAAAATTAAATTTTTTCCATTTAGTGACAATGCCATTTCTGTCCACTACCCATGTATTGACTTCCATAAAGTCCTCCAACTAAAGCAAACGTGTAATTTATCAATTTGTTAACAAGATTTTCATTTATGGCAGTTGCAATTCTTGTCGCAATACAAAGTTTATTATGTGGGGAAAATGCAAGTTTGGATTTTAGAAGAAAATTAATAGCGAAGACATTTCAGTTAGGAACACAGCCGTTTATAGGTTAAATCCGAAGTCTCAAATCAGACGGACTTCGAATTTAAGACTGACCTGATATGCCCTTAAAAGGCAAGTCGCCAACAATAAACAGACAAAATTTTTAGGTCTGCTCAAAGTTCAACGAGTGCAAACTGCCACTGGAGGCTTAACCACAATATCCATGGAATGCCTACGCCATGAAAAATAGTTCTGATGTATTTCAGGAAAATTGCAAACTCAATTCAAATTGTAGAGAACTCTATCAAAAGTATGCTATATATATTTAACCCAATCCCACTAAATTCCGCTTTTTAAGCATCTCAAGAAAGACGCTTTGGAAAATATTTTGGACAATGAAGAAATTGCTTGTAACAAGCAATTTCTTCAATGTCCACAATGTTTTCTACCCAACAGTGGAAAGATTTTCTAAAATTAATCATGCTTTGCTAGCTTACATTATATTGATTCAAAATTATTGAGGGCAGCTGTCCTCAATCTTTAGTGTCTAAATTTACCTAACAACGTTTCAGGAGACGGGACTATCCACTTCGAAGAATTTCTTAAAAAGGTGGAGCACAGACCTAAAGACACACGAAGTAAATATTGGGCAAGAATTAGAAAGGAATTCGAAGTATTTGACAGGGATGGCGATTATTTGATAAGTGCAGCCGAATTTCAACACAGAATGAGGACTCTTGATTTAAGCTTTACAGATACAGAGGTTGGTGAAATGATACGAAAAGAAGATAGTGACCACGACGGTCGAATAAACTATGGAGGTATGCTACCTCAAATCCTAAATAGATCAAAATTTTAGACTCATCCAATAGCAAAGAAATTGCAGACGACAACTATAAGTGAAAGTAACTTGAAAAGAAATCAACCTTAAGAATAGAAATTATTGTAAGAATAGGAAAGGGTTAATATCAAATTGGAACTTCCTACTTAAGCTAAGTGGGCGTAGCATGCGATAAATAGAGGATTATCAACTGGTTATTCAAGATATGAAAAAATATTTCACGAGGATGCGTTGTTAGGCGTCGAAAAAAAAAACGCCTAACAACGCATCCGAGTGAAATATTTTTTTCATATCTGGAATAACAAATTGATTAATCTATCTATTATGTACCTTATTAATCTATTTTTATTAAAATATCGAAACCAATCTTTTTGATAGACTCTTTATTATGTCACTGGGTTTGAAAAAACGAAGTTCCTATATTACGGCAGAGAGTGAAACTGAAAAGTGTTAACGTCACTTCATTGACGTTATCAAAATTTATTACACTGAGAATCCCAAGATTTCACAGCAAAGTATATAGTAAATAGTAAAATAGTTGTTTGGTGACCTAAACGTCGTAAATATTGCTTTAATCAACTGTAGTTATGACGTTAATGTAGTCAAACTAACTAAAATGCTTTACAAGAATATCGGACAATGTTAGAGTTCAAAGTTCACTACGTGTCTTATTAAATGATTAGATTGGTCGATTGATTCTTTGGTTTACAGCCGCGATTAATCATTCACTGTATGGTATCTTTTAACGTAACAGTCATATACATAACATTTCTTGTGTCAGAGGGTGAGCAAGTTGTCTTAACTACAGCTTTAATAAAGCTGTAGTTACGACATATAACTCGCCCACCGACGCTTTGAAATCGCAACCACTTAACTGAGCCAAAACATATCGCGATTTCAATGGTTTTTTTAACCCATTCCAACACAACCCCTCCTTAAGAAAAAAAGCGTTGGAAAACATTGTGGACATAGAAGAAATTGCCTTATTCAAGCAATTTTATTATTGTACACTATATTTTCTACCCCAAAAGACACTGAATTTTAGAATTCCATCAACCTACAGCTTCAGTCGGTTTGGATCAGTCTAAAATTTTCTCATTTGGGAATGGGTTAAGACAATTTACTCTTTTTCTATACGTTGTAAAAAAAGTTTAGTTAGTTTTTCTTTTCATTTCAGAATTCGTGCATATGATGGTATGACCTTAGAGTGTCCGTTTTCATACACTTCTATACTCTTTTATATTCTATTCGTGCTTTGAAATGTTTATCAGCCAATCGATGGGTTTCTAGTCCCGCCCATTGCCCTCCGACATGAAGTTCGACCTTGGTATTAACCCTTATCATTCTGAATTATAAATCTTCTACATATTTTCATCTAATTCAAAGGGCTGAAAGCACTGGAATCAACAATTTTATGTTAATCAATCTTTGAAAACTCATCTTATTAACAATTCTTGTTTAAGGGACAAACAGGGGGTGAAGACTAAGATCAGATTGCACATATGTATGCTTGTTAAAGAAGGCGGATTAAGATTTTGAATCCAATCTAACCAGACCGCCTTTATTTCGTGCCCATTCTTGTTAATGTCCAATTTTAAGATTTGGCAAATGGTACAACCAATGGATTTGTCCATTCTTAAGAATGGACGAATTGTCGACTCTATTATGAAAGCAGGCCTATCCGTTGGTAATACTGTAAGAAAATATCGATTCAAGATCACTTTATTTGAATAGAAACGGTTATACATGATATCTTATACAACTCAAGAGAAAAAAAAATCGGTAATTGGCGTGTATCAAAAAATCGTATTCGTCGAGTACCGTTAAACACGGACTACATTTTGTGTATTGACGTTTTTCGGAAAATTGGTTATTTCTTAATCATTTAAGCGAACTTTCTTAATATTATGTATATAATAAAATGAAAATTATAACAGTATGTTTTCCTATTTGTTATCATCGTGTTCTCGAATAGTGTAGGTAATATCTCGAATCGTGAAGGTAATAAAGATCAGATATCTAAGTGAGTTTTCGGAAATTACTAGTTTCTATCACAACAAAACTTCTCAACAAGTCCTTCCAAATTTAAAGACCGATGTAGCAACCTGTATGCTTATTGAAGTGGACGGAGTAAGATCTTCAATGAAATCTAACTAGACCGCCTATATATCGTGCCCATTCTTGTTAATGTCCAATTTTAAGATTTGGCAAATGGTACAATTAATGTATTTGTTTTTTCTTAAAAATGGACGAAATGTCGACTCTTTTATGAAAGCAGGCCTATTCGTTGGTAATACTGTAAGAAAATATCGATTCAAGATCACTTTATTTGAATAGAAACGGTTATACATGATATCTTATACAACTCAACAGAAAAAAAATCGGTAATCGGCGTATATCAAAAAATCGTATTCGTCGAGTACCGTTAAACACGGACTACATTTTGTGTATTGACGTTTTTCGGAAAATTGGTTATTTCTTAATCATTTAAGCGAACTTTCTTAATATTATGTATATAATAAAATGAATATTATAACAGTATGTTTTCCTATTTGTTATCATCGTGTTCTCGAATAGTGTAGGTAATATCTCGAATCGTGAAGGTAATAAAGATCAGATATCTAAGTGAGTTTTCGGAAATTACTAGTTTCTATCACCAAAAAACTTCTTAACAAGTCCTTCCAAATTTAAAGACCGATGTAGCAACCTGTATGCTTATTGAAGTGGACGGAGTAAGATCTTCAATGCAATCTAACTAGACCGCCTATATATCGTGCCCATTCTTGTTAATATCCTATCTTAAGATTAAGCAAATGGTACAATTAATGTATTTGTTTTTTCTTAAAAATGGACGAAATGTCGACTCTATTATGAAAGCAGGCCTATTCGCTGGTAATACTGTAAGAAAATATCGATTTAAGATCACTTTATTTGAATAGAAACGGTTATACATAATAATCATCTTTATTATATACCTATAAAAGATATGTTTTAAAATCTGGCTATCTAATACAACTGACATGCAGAATAAATAGAGGATAATCGTTTGTTTCAGTGTAAGATCGATTTATATTTCATCGAGTGAACAACAAAAGCTATATTTTCATGAGTGGCGAGTTATAAATCGATCTTACTCGAAAAATAAACGATTGTTCTATTTCTTTATTGCAAAAATAAGACAAAATGCGAAAAAATTATGACAAATTTTCTTAAAGCGCGTCATTTTGCACGTGACTGCTATGCAACGCTTATGATGACGTCCATTATTTGGCTCTGCTTAGATAACGTCAGATAGGGTGAAATGAATGAAAGCGGGGCATAAGTTTTTGATAATTTCACTGGATAGGCGGTGAGTTTATCAAATGATAATCCATCGTTAATTCTCGATAATCCACCTGAAAGCATTTAAGAAAAATCAGTATTCGGCGTGCACCAAAAAACCGTATTCGTCGAGTACCGTCAAATACGGACTACCTTTTTGTGTATTGTCGTTAGCTTTTTTTCGGAAAGTTGGTTATTTCTTAATCATTTAAGAGAATAATTTTAAAGTCAAGTCCTAAAGGGTATATAATAAAAGGAAAATTACAACAATATGTTTTTCTATTTGTCGTTATCGTGTTCTCAAATCGTGTCTCATCCAATTAAAAAAATACCTACACAAGATTCTCGAACACGATAACAACAAAAAGAAATAACACCGTTGTTATATTCCCTGTTGATTATATGTCTATATTTGTTTCAAGTAAAATCTATATATTCCACAAGGACAAAATCGGACAAAATCGGACACGTCAGAAAAAAAGAGTAAATGATAATGTCATTACGGTCCCATATAAAGCAGTTTAAGATGAGGTCATTTTCATTCTCGGCCGCACTCATCCTTTTCGACTATTTGTCTCTCACCAATGGGTCGATAATCGTAGACCTATGTGGGATAGCAGCTGGAGGCTAGGAAAGGAGTTAATGGTAGTACTGGTGTGAGAAATACCAGGATTCCATTGTTAGGTGCTCCAGCCGCCGCAATATAACTGAAAGATTGTTGAAAGCGGCGTAAACCCCCATTCAAACAAACAAACATTTTCATTCTATAAATGACGTCACAATGCACGCCTATTCGTTGGTAATACTGTAAGAAAATATCAATTCAAGATCACTTTTTTTGAATGAAAACGGTTATCCATTAAATAAAACCAATCTTTACTATATATCTATATTTGTTTCTGTTTCTATTAAAACATAGACAACTCCAAAAGGACAAAATCGGACACGTCAGAAAAAAATCCATAAATGATAATGTCAATAACTGTCCTTTATGAGGCTGTCTAAGATGACGTCATTTTTGTATTCTTTATATGAAGTCATAATGCGAATAAACGTTATCATAACGGTAAAGGGGAAAGGAATTACTTGCAGAAATGATACAGATTATATTTTCCTTATTTCATCGAATTAATTTCATACGAATAATAGGTATATGATAAATGGAATATTACAATACGATAGCGATACAACATCTTGTATTTGCTTTTTGCCTTCGGTCTCGTGAAATAAAATTTTCCCTCCGCACTCAAGGCAAAAACAAGATGTTGTATCGCTATCGTTACATAATATTTCTTATTTATTATATACCTATAAATGATATGAATTAAAATCTGGCTATCTAATACAACTCAACAGAAAAAAATCAGTATTCGGCGTGTACAAAAAACCGTATTCGTCGAGTAAACGGACTCCTTTTTAGCTCACCTGAGCTCGAAGTCCGTCAACAATTTCTTTAAACGACATTTCCTCCTAAACTACTAGTCTCCTTTAAAATAGCTAAAAAGTTGATATCCGTTAAAAACTCTGGTTGCCATGGCAACAAAAGTGAAATTTCAAAATAATCTTTAAAAATCTTCTCCTCCTGACCTAGAAGGTGTAGAGCCTTGATATTTTGCATGAAGCATAAGTATACTCACCTCTTTCAAAATAGCTAAAATTATGATAATCGGGTCCCCAAGGGCAGAGCCCCAGGGGGTGGGGTTCATATAGAAATTAAGAACGATTTAAAAATGACATCTCATCCCAAACTACTGGGCCAATTTGAACCAATTTTGGCAGAAATGTTCCTTGGGTGGTCCCCTTTACAAATTTCTACAAAAAATGAAATCCGTTAAAAACTCTGGTTGCCATGACAACAAAAGTGAAATTTTAAAATAATCTTTAAAAACCTTCTCCTCCTGACCTAAAAGGAGTAAAGCCTTGATATTTTGCATGAAACATCAGTATATTGACCTCATTCAAAATGGTTCAAATCATGATCCTCGGATCCCAAGGAGCGGAGCACAAGTGTGTTGGGTTTATATAGAAAAGAAGAACGATTTTAAAATGACATCTCCTCCTAAATTAGAAAGCCAATTTGAATCAAATTTGGCAGAAATGTTCGATAGGTGATCCCTTTTACGAAAGCCAAAGAAATTGAAATCGGTTAAAAATTCTGGTTGCCATGGCAACAAAATTGAAATTTTAAAGTAACCTTTAAAAAATATTCTCCTCCTTACCTAGAAGGCGTAGAGCCTTGATATTTGCATGAAACATTAGTATATTGACCTCTTTCAAAAAAACTAAAATCATGATTCTCGATTTCCCAGGAGCGGAGCCCCAGGGGTCGGGGTTTATATAGAAATGAAGAACGATTTTTGAATGACATCTCCTCCTAAACTACTAGGACAATTTGATTCAAATTTGGCAGAAATGATCCTTAGTTGGTCCCCTTTAAAAATTGCTAAAAAATGAAATCCGTTTAAAACTCTGGTTGCCAATGCAACAGAATTGAAATTTTAAAATAATCTTTAAAAATCTTCTCCTCCTGACCCAGAAGGCGTAGAGCCTTGATATTTTGCATGAAGCATCAGTATACTGACCTCTTTCACAATAGCTAAAATCATGATTCTCGTTTCACCAGGGGTAGAGCTCTGGGAGGGGGGTTATAGGCATGAAGCGTCAGTTCACAGACTTCTTTCTTGTTTTTGAAGTTATATCCCATGGATCCAGAGGGGGAAAAGTTAATTCCTTCTTTCAAATTTGCCCTTAAACCTTGGAATTTGTAATTTAGGCTTTTGAATCCCCAGGTACATAGTCGAAAGAAAAAGTGCCTTTATCTCAGGTGAGCGCCACAGGGACAACAGCCTTCTTGTTTGTGTATTGACGTTCGGTTGGTTTTTCTTTTATAATATTCCCTATATTTTTCTGTTGTTATTAAATATTTTGATCTGAAACTCAAAATTTATGGCCTGTAGCATATAACAAAAAGTAATATGGTTGGTTTGCGACCTTAACGTTTTTATTACAGCTTGTATAAACTGTTATTACGACTTTAAAGACGCACAACCAACAAAAATGCTTCATAATAATAATGGCGGCCAATGTGGAAGGTCAAAGATACCTCCAGATTAGATTAGCAAATTGACCATTTGATTAACAGTCGCGATTGGTCAACTCTCATGGATTAGAAAATAGTTGATCCGTTTTAGCAAATGTAATCTAGATGACAACTCTGCACATGTTTTGTCAATAGACAGAATATTCTCAATATAAATACATTTTACTTAAAAAGTTTCTGTGAGACACGTTTTCTTTTTTACTAGCAATAATTTTTCGCTGAAGTCTTTCGCCTGTTAGATCCAACTTATTTTTCCAACTTACATTAGGCTTTAATACAATTTAATCAAGTTAACTTTGAGATGTTAATTTTTTAGTTAGTCATCATGATGTCGTCGGGTTGAAATAAACCATAATAAAAAATCGTGAATTCATCTTGAGTAACCTAAACAATGTATTTTGAATGTTCTCTGGTCGCGTCGCCAATAATACTTTTAGCTCCAAGATTTATACCTAGCGCATAGCAGGAAATATTGCGTTATTTCGTATAGTTTGACTCAGTTGTATCCTGACGTTTATGCTTCTGTTTTTCTTTGTGAAATTTTGTGGATTGGCCTTTGATAGACGACTGTTAAAAGATTAGTTGCGAGAAAATTGCCCCTAACAGGGCACAAGTCATTTATTAGTTAGTAGCGATTCTGCGGTAGATTTTTAATTGACATACGTCTGTCATTGCCATGTCCAAGGAGAGTTGTCGTTCGTTGATCTCACCACTTCGTCACAATCCGTCGTTAGGCGTGTAAAAATGTCGTAACCGCAGCTTGGATAAAACTGTTGTTACGACATTTTGCATGACCAACCACGCATTAGTGGCGCATTATTGATACTCCCCTCATGAAAATGAAGAGATTAATTCTTACAAAAGTTGCGTCATCTTAAATTAGACGTCTGCAACTTCTTTCAGCTTGTACCACTCTAGAACTGCTAATGGATGCTATCGGATACATTGCGGAAAAAGACGAAATTGCTGGTTTTAAGAAATTTCTTCATTCTCTGTAATGTTTTTCTTCTCCAAAAGTAAAAAAAAAAATCTAAAATTTCATCAAATTTGGACCACCAAACTTTTGTCGTCTGGTAATGGATTCGGAAGAAATATTTCCACGCTAGTCAGACAGTTTAGTGGATACTCTTCATAAGTGATGGATCGGTGTCCCAGCTCACTTACTCCACTGGCCCCGTCCACTGACTCTGCCAGGAAGTGCCACTTCGATATCACAATAAGTTATTTTGTAAAATTCACGGCCAGTAACATAAAACAAGAGGAAAATTGCCAATGTTGGAGACCAAGGTTACCTTCCGGGCTTAACCCTTTCCTATTTCAATTTTTTTAGATCTGTCCAAATTCATAGGTTTTGCAGACGGAAATTTATAGTGGTTTTAATTTGAAAAACAACCATCCAGTAGGGTAGAAAATATTGTAGAAAAAGAAGAAATTGCTTGTGATAAGCAATTTCTTCTTTTCCCACAATGTTTTCTCGAGTAAAAAATTTCAAGGACGTAAAAACCAGTGATTGTACAGGAAAGAGTTAAATGATTTGATTGGTCGACTGGGTCTTTGAATGACAGCCGCAATTGGTCAAATCCGAGGTGTTTAAATCTTTTCCACATAGTGTTACCACGAGCATTTTTATCATTTGTTCTACGTTATTTGGATTATGCGAAAACGCTTTCAAAGATAAAACATTGGCCCTAGAACCAAAGGAATGACTACTCTTCAGGCAACTCGCATAGACAGATTTTCATTATTTCCCTTGGATATAGCGTAATATTGAGATAGAGTGTGTTATAATGGTTAGGGCTGCGGGCTGCTGCCTTATCGTACATACATACTTGTGTTGAAATAATTGATCGAATTGCTTTAACGCCACTTTAACAGTATTTCAGTCATATCGCGGCGGCCGGGGCATCTTAAAATGGACCCCTGGCATTTCTCACACCAGTACTACCACTTCACCCTTTCCCAGCCTCCAGCTGCTATTCTAAGCCGCCAAACCAACAAAAGGCTTTAAATCTTACCTCCGGTCTAAATAAATAATTTCATTGGTCGATTGATTCTTTGATTGACAGTGTTGATCCGTCATCTTCGAAGAAATTTCGATCGTCAGATGCGGTTAGCTTACTTGCATTGAAATGTACAGCATTGCGGTGCAATATACGGATTACCGGCCATTGCCACTGAATCCAACAGGACATTCGGCTTAGATCTTACACGGCGTTCTATTGCAAGATTTATTGTCAAGTACATGTGACAACATATAATTGAAATTAATGGTTGGCTTGTAATATTAACGTCGTAACTGCAGCTTTGAGTAAGCTGCAGTTACGTTATTTAAATCCCTATACCAACACTATGCTTTTAGATAAATTTAGGAGTTTAAAGTTCAATTACGGTATAAATGAATGATTCCAATGGTCCATCAGCTCATTATCTTATTATCATTATAGTTTTTATTATACATGTATTTATTATTATTATTATTATTAAAAATGACACTGCGTCAATTTGAGAAAATAAAAAGGCAAAGTTAGACAAAACTTCGTGACTAGTTTCTGGTACCGATTCACTGTTCTTCCATCATGTTCCGAGATAATCTGGTTTATCTCACAGATCACGTGAGTAGTTCACCATTTATAGTCCGACATCCACCCACCACCGGACCGATTTAGTAACTCTCGTTTAATTATTAATGTGTTCGGCTTTTTATACGGGATCGTATGTACATTTGTTGCGACGCACTTTTATATTAATCGAAAAGAAAAAAAATGTCTGTCACGGAAAGCCTGTGAAAAGATAGTTGTTTTATGTTTCTTTTTTTAACTGGTTTGTTATTCTACCGTATTATTAACCAGGCTTTTAGTGACTTGCACTTTTCGACCAGTCTTGCATTTGTTCCATACATACATGATGACTTGCTTTGAAATATGGTTGACGAATAAAATTTATGCGTCAAAGCCAATAGCAGTCAGTAATTATTTTTAAACACTACACATCGAAGGTTAAACACGATACTGTTCTAAGTGTCTATTGCTTGTAACAAGCATTTTTTCTCTTTTTCAACAATATTTTCTATCCTACTGAATGTTTACTTTTAAAAAATAAAATCCACTTAACCCCTTTGAATTTGGACAGGTCTAAAAAAATCAAAACAGAAATGGGTTAAAAGTGAAAAGGCTATAACTAAATCAGTTATAAATAAATACGTTTTTACCTCGATTTGTATTCGCTATCATCATCATTATTACGTTTCTAATCACCATATTTTTTCATCGCTGAATTTCCAGCATACTAGAGGCCTCTTCCACTGACTCATTCCCAAACAATGACGCTCTTTAGACTCCATCAAGAGAAAACAATTGAGAAAACTTTGTAAAATGAAGAAATTGCTTGCAACAAGCAATTTCTTAATTTTCCACGATGTTTTCTACCAAGAAAGTTCGAATAAATCTAAACTGGAACAGAATCTCATTTGTCGTCCCTAACGCCTTTGAATTGGGGCTAGTCTGTAAATATTCCATCTAGTAATGGGCGAGTCCAAAAATCGTCGACTTCTACATAAGTTTCGATCGACCAGTGTTACCCAGTTTGGAAAATCTAGCGTTACTATGTTAGAAGAGAAATAGTGCCCGGTTAGGTTCGGTTTAATATTTTTTCTCAACCTGCCTCTCCCAAGTAACTGTACATTTTGAAAATGGCGTAATACGAGGATTCTACATGATTCGTAGAACGCGTAAAGAGATTGAAAACCAAGGCCCGGATAGGGTAGAAAACATTGTGAAACAACAATTTCTCATAATGTTTCTTTTTACGCTATTCTTCAGGGACGTTGTTGTGTGGGGATGCGTTAAGCTTCTACTGGACATGGAAAGTTTGAAGTTGAAGTTGTGAGTTTATAGTCTGTCACCACGCTCATGCGTGCTCTACCGACTTTACAACTTAACCCCACGATAATAGAGTTACAAGTCGGCTGTTAACACACGGCGCCTACGGCTAGCCACGGCACATTAGCTTGTAACCCTCACATGTACCCATTTATACACCTGGGTGGAGAGGAGCAGCATGGAGTTAATATTTTGCTCAGAAAAATTTCCATGACCTGAGCGGGATTCGTACCGGGACCCTCCGATCCCGTGTCCCTTGTCCTACCACTAGGCCATGGACTCCACAGTTTGAAAAATATAGAAAATACCTTATTTGTTCCTTAAAGTTGATAATTCTCAATGGATATTGCTACTCTGATATTGTCGAAGTTCATTAAATGATATCTTAACTATTTGTGGTAGGTCTAGGAAAAGTAAAGAAAGTATTGATCTGGAAAGCTAGTTATACTGCGACCAAGTGAATTTGGTTTCATGTGAATTTTCACTAGTGTTCAGTGTCCACTAAAACCGCGGTTGGTAGGTGCACCCAACCACGGATTTCTGTCATTTTCACATCAGTAACATGTACAAATGCAGCAACGAATTAAGGCCATTACATGTGTAGCTGCTCAGCCAACTTAACAGGCAAACTTATCACATTTCTATCTGTGACAGACAAATGTCATGTGTAACAATGGCATTTTTCCGAACTTGTGATCGTTTTTTGGTGCTTGAATGGGATTCAACTCCTTTTTCCCCATTTTTCAGTCATTTCTCGGCGGCTGGAGCACCTAACAAAGGATTCCTGGTATTTCTCCCACCAATACTAACATTACACCCTTTCATAGCCTCCAGCTGCTTTCCCACATAGGTTTTCGATTATCCAAACATTGGTGAGAGACAAATGTCGGAAAGGATATGTGCGGTAGCCGAGGATCGAACCCATGACTACCCCTTAATGAAGATCGGGAGTCTGATGCGTTACAAACTGCGCTATAACGGCGGCACTTGTGATCGTACTCAGGACTCAGAATACAAACATCATGTATTACATTTACATATCAAACAAACCAGGCTAGGTGAGAGGATAAAATTATATAAAAGAATATCTATATCAACATTTGCATTCTGTATACCAAAACAAACACATCACTCTACCATATCAACACGAACGTCCATCATTAGTACTTTCAGTGCTATGATTTTTTAAAGCGTCTGCTCAAATGGATCTTGGTCAAGGTATCTCAGCCACTAAACGGTTCCATGACTTTATCATTCTGTTGCTTTTAAACGTCGGGTAAGGTTGGCAAGACTCTTCTTTACAGTCGAATAAATAAAAAGCTAAAGTTTTTGTTTGCCATGTTGATGCAATATTTCTCTGAGTTTTCTGTTCAATGCATTTACACATTCGAAGATAACACAATTAGTTAAATATCATTTACGTGAAATAGGTGTTAATTGACGGATCGCAGTTGTCTATCAAAATTTTATTGAAAAATCAAATCGTTCATTTATACCGGAAGTGAACTTTGAGCACCGATTTTTATGTTATAATTTTTTGTTTGGTGACAAAAAGTTTTTTAAATCGCCTCTTTATTTTGTGTTCAAGACAACACTTGTTATAAAATAATGAAGCTCATTTCTTAGTTTTAACTGCAATGTCGGAGTTCTGAGAGCTATGCCAGCGATCTGTCAATTGATCGCTGCATCATATCTATCTTTTTTCAAATATTGTCGATGGGCGAAGGTTGGGATACCATATCTTTCGGGGGTTTCCTTTCCCGTGATTGGTCGTAAATTAACACCCAAAACCTCGATCGACCAGTCAAATCATCGAACGAGAACTAGTCTGCGGCACTGGCCGATATTCATGTGAAGCATTATTGTTGGTTTGGCGGCTTAAACACTGTAATTACATCTTATTCAAGCTGTAGTTACAACGATTAGGTCGCCAACTAAGTATGTTTATTTTTTGTTACATGTAACAGAATAACGCCGTTTAATATCAAATATTTTAATTTCGAATTTCCTGTCGGAGCTCTGTGGGCGTGACCACCGATTAGTTAATTTTACGAAAAAGGATAATCCGCATCAGTTATTATATGACGACAAAGTTAATCTTACGAGATAAAAATTGAAAGAACGTGTAGACGAAACTTCCTAGTGCGTTAAAAATGAAAAAAATAAGGTATGAAAAAAGATAAGAATTACTGTTCACAATTACTTTCCCCTTCTTCTACATTTTTCAACAGTTTATTTTCTTCAGCACGTACAAGCTCTTGTGTTGTGAAGATCTAAGAGTTCAACGCAAACATTAGTCCTGTTTTTCTTTGATTCGAGGCAGTTCACATAAATCAGAATTAGTCGATTTAATATCTTTAATAATTAGTAACCTTTGATCAGTCTTTTAGCGATATTAATCTATCTAATTAATAATATGGAATTGAGTTCAATGCTATTTTTGTCTTCGATTGCGAAAATAGAACCTTGGAATGGGATAAATACCCTTATCACACCGATAAGGCCTCAATTTGTAGGTTTGCCGACTAATCTATTTGAGACTGATTACACGAAAAGGTGACGTCTGGAATAAAGGTTTTCAGTTTTTACATATTTAAGTCATGCTGATCCAAGAATCAAGTATTGGTATGTGGTGTAGTCAAAGATCAGACTGCACATATGTGCAGTCTGATCTTAGTCTTAGGAAAACCTATCAGTTGTTTAACCCTTTCGTGTACAAGCACGGGATTTTACGTTGCTGTAATTTTATACTTATGAAAACATTGCGGAAAATGAAGAAATTGCTTAGGACAAGCAATATCTTCTTTTCACACAATATTTGGTAGGATAGGATGGTTTCTTTTCAAATAGCATTCAATTTATTTACATTGTTGTCTGCAACCTCTTTCAATTTTAACCAGTCTAAAATATCAAAAAACGAAAAAGGATTAATATTAGATGTGATGGATTACCCTTCAATGGGCATAATGTAAGAAGTTGCTGAGCGTCGGAGTACGAAACCAGCCCTTTGGTCAGGAAACTTTACATTGAGTGATTAAGAGATGAAGAGAACATTTTTTTTTAATTTCATGGAGGTATGAACCGAAAAACCTAATCACACTGTATGAATACGCGAAATGAATGGACTATTTTTTGAGGAAGCATACAAAATAGCTGCGTGCCAAAATTTTGTTCAATGTGCCACCTAGAAATACAACTTAAAGCTATGTTTCAAGAGAACGGTACTAGTTTTCTCTCTGAATGAAAATGCAGCTTGCTCACCATTTTCGATAACCCGGCCGTCCAACAAAATTTCAGGACAAGAATTAAAACTTGTTGAAATGTTATTCTAACGGCGTCACACGATCCGACTTCGTATTATGTTCGTACTCTATAGTTTTATATTAATTAGATATATCGGCGGATAATCAGTTAATTAGCGATCCTAGGTATTGTTTAAAAGCAGACTGAAGGCGGACTGATAGCCAACCATAACAGATTATAACATCAAAGCTGACTAACTAGGCCAGATATCGGTTATATCAAGATGATATAAAACGATATCGCTATTATATCAAGACCAAGAGGCTATGTGTGCTAAAATGGCATATCTGAATGATACCTCCCCCGCTTTTATTCCGTGAATAAAATTGAGTTTTACGTCAGCTGGCTTAGACAACTATAGACTCAGCCAATCTCTAACTGATAGTAACAAGGTCAGTGAAAGAAAATGTGTAATTTGTGAAAATTGCAGATTTTTATTCAACCCATTACATGACGAAGAACTCTTTTAATCCGGTCCAAATTCAAAGAAGCTGCCGACGACAATTCTAAGTTGATGAAATTTCAAGAATTATTTTGTTTTGGGGTAGTAAACAGTAAGGATAATGAAGTAATTGCTTGTGACAAGTCTTGATTCCGGACCCCGACTCGATCAACGTTTTCGTTATTTTAAAAAAAACAGTGAAATTCGTGATTTAGAAAGGCGATAGGCTAAATAGGAGAAATATTTTCAATTAGCCCTTTTCCTTACAACACCTTACTTTTTACGTCTCTCTGACATTTTGTTTGAGAAATTATTGTGGAAAAGAAGAAATTGCTTGTTACAAGCCATTTCCTCTTATTCCACAATATTTTCTATCATATACTTTTTATTGTACTTACTTTATAATGTCGTCTGCAACTCCTTTGAATTTGGAAAAGTCTGAAATTTTGAAGAAAAAGGTACAGTAAAGGGTTAAGAAGTGTACGTTAGTTAGGTGAATAACAGAAGGGTCGCAATGGATATTGTGGTTGTATAGTTGGGGAAAATATCAGAGGGTATGAGACTCCGTCACGATATAATGAAATACACTTACATTTATACAACTAATTGATGGATCGCTGGGTCCGCCCATTTAGCTCAAACAAAAGGTTCCAATAAATATAAAACGGAGTTTCTTTAGGGTTTTTTTTTTTTTTTTTTTTTGATGTTTTCTTTTTTCAAATTTATGGCCGGTAACATGTAACAAATGGAAAAAAACCCCCTGGTTGGTTGAGACATAAACGTCGCTTGAGTAATTTAATTGATTGGCCAGGAAAACCTTAGTTTTATAAATCATCCGCAAGAAAGTACAGAATTAAAATCAAATCCGTTGATTAAGAGATTTGCTAGATGTCAAAGTCAATAATTATTTACGACCATTTTGTCGGTCATATTGGTAAAGGTTGGTCATAGAAATCTCGACTACAAACTCTTTAATATAATAATCAGAGTAATACATAAAATGAGTTAATTGGAGACCGTAAAGAAATAAGACAAAGAAATAAGACAAATGACTGATCCCTGGCCCCGCCCACTGACTCATATTGCCACACCCACTGACTCCAATAGAAAGTTTCCGCTCCGATATTAAATGGCGTTATTTTACCAGAGTCTTGTAATAAGAAAGTAAAATGGTTGGTTGTTGATCTAAACGCCCTAACTACAGCTTGTTGAAGTTCAACGTTCACTTCCGGTTCAAATTAATAATTTGATTGGTCAGTTGATTCTTAGATTGTCAGCAGCGAGCCGTCAGTTATATTGCGTCGAAGTCTAGAATTGATAAAACTGCGGCCAATTTTCTGCCATCTCAGGAACGGATGGTCATGAAAGCCTATCTTCAAACTGATTCAACCTTTTTTATCCTGTGTTATTTCCTATTCAACGGAATGCGAGTTTTAAACGCACGAAGGCATATCTAATAAGCAAAATTGATTAAGGAAAACCTAATAAGAAGCCCAAAAACTTTCGCTGCTTATCACACCCAATTCCAAACAAAATTTAAGACACGTCCAAATTGAAAGAAGCTGCAGACGACATTTTGTAGTTGTCCAAAAATACCTGTCTTTTGGGGTAGAAAACATTTTGGATAATGAAGAAATTGCTTGATCCAAGCAATTTCTTCATTTTCCACAATGTTTTCAAAACTTTTTTCTTGAGGGGCGTAAGAAAGGGAATGGGTTAAAGTTCACATTGTCCGATCGTGCAATGCTTTGTCGACCAAACAATATTGTCCGATCAGGAAATTTCACCATAATGTTTAACCAATAATCATTTCATAATCAAAGTGGTATGTTTTGGTGTAACATTGATAATAGACAATTTCATAAATTGTAACAAATTATCGAGAATTATTAGGTTCTATCCTGAAAAGAATATCAAAACCATACTTATGAAAAACTAAATTCATTAAAAACGTTTTGTGTGGAGACCGTGGTCTAGTAGAAAGACGCTGGTTCGGGACCGTAAGGTCCCGGGTTCGAATCCCGCCGGTATCAAGAGAATTTTTCTAAGCAAAAAATTAACACCACGTTGCTCCTCTCCACCAAGGGTATATAAATTGGAACACGTGGGAGTTATAAACCAAACTGCTGTGGCTGCACTCTGTTAACAGCCGACTTAGATTGATTGATTGAATGGGGTTAATGCCGCTTTTAACAGCATTTAAGCCATATCGCAGCGGCTGGAGAACCTAACAATGGATTCCTGGTATTTCTTACACACTACTACCTCTACATCCTTTCCTAGCCTCCAGCTGCTATCCCACTTAGCTTTACGATTATCCACCTAACAATGGATTCCTGATATTTCTCACACCAGTACTACCACTAAAATAAAAAATAATTAACTAAATTTACAACGTTAAAGATAAAATAGGCAATAATCTGGGTACATGACATTTCGTAAAATCACTGATCGATTAGTTGGCTTACAAGCCGTTTCGCCGAATGACCATTTGGTCGAACTCGCTTTATTTCAACTTTTTTCTAACCAATCGCAATGTCAATCAAAGAAACAATCGACCAATCAAATTGTTCATTCAGTCCGGTATTGAGCTTTCAGCTCCGACATTGGCCACCATTTAAATGAAACATTTTTGCTGGCTTGGCGACATAAACGTCGTAACTACAGCTTATTCAAGTTGTAGTAACGTTGTTTAGGTCGCCAATTAACTATTCTACTTTTTTGTTGTATGCTGCTGGTCATAAAGTTTGAAATAACGCCGAAGCGGGTATTCCTGTCGGAGTCGATTGGCGTTGCAAATGGAGCAAGTGGACGGGGCGAACGATTGGTCAATTCACTTTCTTATGATCACCCATCTAACTAAATTGCTTGATCCTTGTCGACTCCATTCAAGAATATCAGTGAATTGGCTAAGAATAAATTCGTGACGACAACATCCTGTATTTTAACGCCCCTGAGAAAAAAAGGTCTTGTAAAACATTGCGTAGGATTGTAAGAATTTCATAGACTAAAAGTACCTTCAGAAATCACTTTGGATTTGATTGACTGATTGATATACTGATTGATATATTGACTGATTTATTGATTGATTGATTGATTGATTTAACAGTATTTTAGTCATATCGCGGCGGGAGGAGCATCTAACCTTCGATTCATGGTATATTTCACACTAGTACTATCACTAAATCCTTATCGAGCAACCAGCTGCTCATCCCACTTAGGTTTACTATATCTACCCATTGGTGGGAGACAAATGTCGAAAAGGATATTCGCCGCGACCGGGGATCGAACCCGAGACCTCATTACCAGAAGTCCTACACGGTACCTCTGCCCTATGGCCGCAGCCTCTTTAAATATGAACCAGTCTTAAATACGGACAACAACCCACGCTGTATTAAAAACATACTCAGTACATAGATCATTCTTTGGTCCTGTTAAAATGACATTTAGCTATTATCTAAACCGTCATTAATTAATAATGATTCTTTTATCGATAGTTTAATGATTTGTAAAACAATGGGTGGGAACTATGGACGATTAGCTTTAATAGGGGATTTTAATAGAATTTGTTGTAAAATGTTTTAGAAAAAAGTGCTGAAAGCACCGAATACATGCATCGTTCAATAACAGAGTTGACCGGTTCCCTCACAATCCGGCTTTTTCACGCCCCTTAAGAAAGAAAAGCAAAAGAAAATATAGTTGAAAATGAAGAAATTGCCTAGAAGCAATTTCTTCATCATCCCCATTGATTTAGCCACCGAACCCCACCCCTAAAAAATATAAAAAAAAAATTCCATCAACTATTACTTATCCTCTGCAATTTCTTTGAATCTTGACCAGCCTTAACTTTTATTGTGTGATGATAGGTTAATTGGCTAATCGCTGGCCCCGCCCACTTACCTCGTTAGTCCCGCTTAAATTTTGAAAGTGTACGCGTTAAATAACGCGTGCACTTTCAAAATATGAGCGAGCTCGCGAAAAATTAATCATATTCATATTGTACGTGCACCTGTTGTTTAGGTATACGCGCACGTTTTATACCCTTGAACGATTAGTGATTATGCGCGCGCGCCTAAATTTCGAAAGTGCGCCTGTATTTTTTATGAGTGCACGTGTTTATTTAGCGGGTACTGCCTAAAGTGGACCTATTTTTGACCCATTTAGTGCGCCATTTATTAGGGACCTCTATGCTAGAGTCAATAGCGTTACTACCAGACCGAACTCGGCCCCTTCAGCTTTTCTGGATATACACCATGGCCTTACTAACTACTAACGGATGTTGCCAATTGCACATGGCGACCATCTCAAAATCTGAACAAAAATATGCACATGGCGCATACAGAAGAGAAGGGTGGATCTTCTCAAAAAGACATTACTGTTTACTCTAAAAAAAGTCTTTGTCACTGTTTAAAAATATTTTTTGAATTTTAATTTGTTGAAGCTAAATTTTGCAGGGCTCGTGTTTGGCTTGTAAAACAGGGCTTTGACCCTGAAATATCTGAAATAACCAATTTTGATACTTAGAAATTTCTACGAGTCAAAAGAGAGTACTTTATCCATCAATTTTTCCATGGGGTATTTAATGTACTGTTAAACAGTTAACAAATAAATTGCTAAATTCGTATCACGAGAGATTGATAAAAGTGAATCAACATAAACAAGAGAAGATCTGTTGGTAGTTAAACATTGAAACATTAAAATTTATATTCATGATTTGCCCGTGTGCTTTTTTTATCCCCTCAAAAACAGTTTTGACCCCAAAAATTTCAGGGTCAATGATTTAATGACTCCTTAATTTCAAACGTTAACACGAGCCCTGAATTTCTCTTTCTACCGTCTATGCTGTTATGCTTTTCTATCATCGCTAACTTTAATTTGTAGTCTTAAAACTTTCCTGTTTTCCAAAATGTTAGTTTCGTAATAATTGAAAGGAGTTTCGGACGACAATTCTAATTTAGAGCAATTTAGAAAGTAACCAACTTACGGGATAGAAATATTGTGGGAAAAGAAGAAATTGCTTGTTACAAGCAATTCCTCCTTTACCGCAATGCTTTCTCAACCATAACATCAGATGGCCGTTAAAAACCAAGTATTGTACAGGAAGGGGTTAATAGAGCCGATCTTGCACCACCTCTATTCAGCCATAATCTTGTATTAAGTGAAATTAACGGAAATCTCCTTTTTGAAATCATAAGCTCACTTAGAGAAATGGTCGTATGTGCTAGTATTTTAGCATACCTAAATCCATAGTTGTTGGAAGTCATTAGTATCGGCTCAATGGGGCGAATCTAATGAGTCCCAACAGCATGAGATATAGCAAGAATTCCATTATAATTTATGTCTGCAATTGAATCAGTCCTTCAAATTGTTCACAATTGTGTCAATTCTGTTAAGAGCCACTCATTTAAGCGACAACTTTTTGGTCGCACAATGAGTGATCGCTTTATACAAGGTTTACTGTATTCGATTTTGTTCCAACTTAGACCGTCCTGATATTTATCGTCTTGTAACTGGCTACAAATTCTACTCCAAACGAAACGCGAAGGTAAGGAGATTGAATAATATACATACATATATGCACAAAGAAAGTATGTCACCGGCATGTTAAATAGTTATCTATAGGTGGTAATTTTCAAGGATCATTTAATACGAAGTAAATCAAAAATACAACAATTTCAAGCACACTTAAATCTAACTCATGTGACAAATAAAAATGGATCATGACAAAATCGAACAAAAGAGCGCATGTTTAGTCTAGATTGGTCTTGTATTCCAGCACATTCTTGTGTGTTACGCTGAAATGCTGCTATCACAATTAACGTTTTAATCATAGAATCAATGACCTCTTCAGACCATATCGTTTTGGGCAAAATGTTGTCACTACAGTTTTATTAAAGTGTCGAAATTTTGCTCGCACAACGACGATATGTTCTAGACCAGCCTTTATTTACAAGAAAATATTCAGTCTTGCGTGTAATCCGAACCTTTTTTGTGTAGTTTCTTGTTTTTGACCCTTTGTTCTAGAAACCAAGATGTCTGTTCAAAAAAATTCTTCGGAAATAATCGGAATGGAGCTGCTCTTCAAGGTGACGTAATTGTTACTTTCTTTCCTGACAATAAATACGTTTAAAACATGAGGAATTAAGGGTGACCATTCAAATGTTCGTTTCTGTATACAATACTTTAAAACCAACTGCATGAAGTTGCATTGTCGGAAAACTTTGCATTTAAAATGCAATTTTAAGGCATAGAATAACAAACCCTGACTGCAAAAAAATCTATGACTAAAAGTCTCGGGTATAGTAAATCACTTCAGTCGGTCTTTCTCTTCACTAATGTATTTACGTTGCCTGAATTGCTTACCATTGCTCCTTTTAAAAGATTAGTTTCAGATTGTTTAGTTTTACCTCTAAATACTTTAGGGATATGTACAAGTATACTTGGCGGTCGGTCGGTCGGTTGGTTGGCTGCTTGGTGCATCGGTCTATCGATCTTGAGCTTTTTCTTGTCCGCCCATTTTCTCCGATACAACGGAATAGATTTGCATTGCGAGGGGGTTGTTAGTAATCACTTTGATTTTGATATAATTTGATCTTTTTCGGCTATCAGTATTTAAGCGTTTTCATTGGCTGAATTCATTTCATACTTCCCAGAACACGATTTTGAGCAAGCAGCTATTTTGTATACTTGTGCACAAGGAATATCCCACAAAATTTTACTCAAAATTAGTAAAATTTATTCTATATTTTGATTGGTGATATTAAATTACAAGAAACGAAAATAATATTTTTTGTTATAATTCATGTATGAGCCTAAAACTTAATGACACTTCTGTATGAATCCGCTTAGCGTATTCATACAGTGTAGTTAAGTTTTTAGGTTCATATCTCATTGTAAACAAATATATTATTTTATTTCTTGAATATTCTATATCCTATCTGGTTTGAAAGATCTTTTTGTCGCGGTGCGTTAAATACATATGACGATTGAATGTTATAATCGTACAATAAATTGTTTGATATCGAGAAGTGATTGCAGTTAATTGAATGAAACTATTTGGGCAATTTGTCTTAATTAGTCGACAGACGTGGTTTTTGCATTGTCACCGGCGTCGAAATGTCTCTTCAAAGAGCCCCTATTTCATATCCAAATATTGATAATTTTTAAATTTCAAAATCCTATCAGACAGAATTATAATCGTTTCTGTCTAACATTAAGATCCCTCGACCGGTTACACTATGAAATAAGAGCAATGTGTACTGAGTAAAATGAAAACTTCGCACATTTGAAGTTTCTCGTACGTTTGCTGTCCTGTGTCAAAAAGCATACTGAATTTGACATATCAAAAAGGAACCACGTGACTGCATAAAATATTTCAAATTATGAAAGCATGTGCTTTCCGTTGCCATGTAGAATCTGATGAACGGAAAACAGTTATTGTACGTGCATACCATAAACTTTGCTGCCATTTGGTAAAATATGCATTAACTTAGCGTAAAAGCACAGGCTAAAGAGAAAAATCAAATTGAATATTAAGCCTTGACTCAATAGTGAAACGACTTTCAAATGAGCAGGGTCAAGATGCAATTGGAAGTTTTTTGGTTGGTCAGTATGCTTCTTCGTTACCAGAGCATTTAATTGGTAACGACAAAAAAATAATTAATCTGAGAACTTCTGTACACCAAACTGAGTCAGTTGATAACTGGCCGAGACCCGGAGTGGTACGAGTGACACCACATCGAGATGATCGTGAAATACGATTGCGACATCTCCGAGCAGTTTAACGCAAGCAATTTTCCCTAGTAGAGAGATTGCTGGTAATACGGTTAAAAATCAAACTGTTAGGAGCCGATAGCAAGCAGCTGGACTTCGAGCTCGGAGGCCAAATAATGGACAAATTCTTGCCCTTCATCATAGGCGGAACCGGCATCTACGGTTCAATCAAGTGTAATGAAACGTGATTGTCTTTATTGACGAATCTAAATTCATATTGCGGTTTGCTGATAGCAGGGTACGTGTGTCCTGTAGAGCGTAATACCGAAGCATATGTCAGAGAGTTGGAAAGATTTGACGGTGGGAATCTTATTGTATGTGGATGTTTTTGTGTTCAAGGACGTTCTCCCCTTTTTATTATTAAAGGCAACTAAACTGTTAACCAGCACAGGTGTCGTATTTTGTAACCGTTTTTCTCTAAACGTATCTAGATACCCTGATCTTACGTTTCAGCATAACCACTAAGCTACATACAGCATTTCTAATGCAAGGATCTCTGAAGTCATAGACTGGCCTTCACGCAGCCCTGACCTCAATCCGATTGGGCATATCTGGGACTATACTCCCGGTACCGTTATAGCAATTCAATCCACTTCAGACTTTACGGGATCTTGTACGTATACCCTGGTATACGGAGGCGTCTTTCTCAGGCAATGTTCATAAATGTTCTAAGATACAGGAGGAGAAAATGTGTTGCTGTTAGAGATGCTCGAGGTGAACACTGATATGGAAACATAGATGTTATCTTTTGATCATCCTGTAATTCTATTTTCAGGATACCCTTACGTGTTTGGTGTTTATCAATTTAAAATCCTACCGCCGAGGAATTTGTTTACATCTATGAATAGCCAGATGTTTTGTGGTATCACAGCACAAAAATTCATTGCAGTATATCGAATGTCAAAAAAATTGTAGCAAAAATTCGGAGTGTCAAGATTTCATTTATGCTCAGTATATATCGCGTCATAAAGAAGGCTATTTGTGTTAATGTCGATACAACGCTTCTACAACGCTATTACTCAAAATCTCTAATCACCAATTCAATCATTTTGCCCCTACCGCGAAATTACGAAGGGCATATATTTGGGCAAGGGGCAAATAGGGTTATGTCTGTCCAAGTGTGAGTGTGATCGTTGGTGCATGGGGTGGGTGCATGGGGCGGGTGCATGGGATAGGTTCGCGTTTGCGACTGTGAGTGTTATGTGTGTCCAAATCTTGTCCGGTGCATATCGTCTACATCAATTGTTAGATTAAACTTGACTACAAATTAATGCCGTCCTATACCTCAGACTCGCTGTAACGGCGGCGTGTTTAAGTGATTTCCATTTTGTCTGGCGAACCAATCTTGTATTTGTATTGCCTTGCAACCGTTTCCTTTGGTACAATAGGCAGACCGCCAGGCCCGATGACCTCCGTAATGGTGGTTAGACTGAGGTAATAAACAATATTGATTTTGTAAAATATATAAAGTGAGGGACACAAATTAAGTAAAAACTGTTGGTTGGCGACCTGAAAGTCGTAACAATTCTTGAGAACGTCGCCAAACCAACCAAAATCTTTAGCATAAATGTCGAAATGTAAACCTTACTTTCGGTCGAAGTGAATTATTTGATTGGTCTATCTTTTTTTTTATGAAATCGACAATCCGCCATCTGTTAAGAATGGCTCAAGTCCATTTATGATTGGGCATTTTAAGATATGAATTTCAAATGTGAAAGAATCGGTCTTTTGAAGGTGTGAAATAAAAAAAAGGTTAAGTTAAATTGTCCTTTATTGACGTAAATTGACAAGATAGTTAAAATATCTGTCATTCTTTCAACATTATTATCTCATAAATTGGAAATCTGTCGCATAAAACTTTTTTGTGTGAAACAGTTTATAAACAGTAACCCGCCGTTTTAAAAGATACCTATCCTAGTTTCTGGACTCACAAACCAATCCAATATGTTAATCGACAATATGACTTTGCTAGAATTATAGATTGGTCCTAATTTAAAGAAATTGCATACCACAATTTCAGTTCATAAAATGTTAAAACTCTTTAACGTTTCGGAAAGAATGATTTTAGATAATAAAGACATTGCTTGTGACGAGCTATTTCTTCATTTTTCACATTGTCTTAAAACGTTTATTGATGAGGAACGACAAAAAGCGGGAATGTGTAGGAAAGTGTCATAGCAATATGATTGGTTGTGTATGATGCTTTCTGAAATAATTTCAATTTAAATGTTTAAAAGTAAAATGCAAAAGAAAGGATAACTAGTACGATTAAAGAAAGGCATAGATGTTTTCTATTCCCTGTTTACGCTCGCCCGAGACGAATGCCTCAGAAGAGCTATTGTCGTACCCGCGACGTAAGCGACTAGTCTCTCTTAGTTTTAAGTTTTATATGAGCCTATGTGTGACATTTCCAACCATTTCGCATGTGCGTGACTCGCACACATTGAGCACCCTGAACAGCCATTCGGGGCAATTAGAATATTCGCTGATTGTTTAAAGAAGCTTTGGGTCAGTATCTATCTACAGAGCGCAGAGTAAAGACTCTGATCAGACTGTGCGGATGCACAGGCTGATCTGAGTCTTCACTTGGCGCACATGTATGATGGTTGGAAATGTCACGCATGCGCTAATATATCTATTATTACTATTGCAAGAGTGTTCATATTTCACGCATGCACTCATCATGACAATGCTGACATAGGCTTTCATTTGAGACGTTAATCCTGTGACCTAGTGAACTTGACCTTTAATCCATTATAAAAATTTTAACCAAAACAAAAAAACTATTTTTAATCTTGGTCATCGTTCAACGCTGGGGTACTCACATTTCACACGTGCACTCATCGGGAGGTAGACATTCATCTGAGACAATTACCTTGACCCTATGACCTTATGACCTTCACCTTTACCCTTTATAATAAAAGACTTTGACCAAAAGTTTTTGTTTTTTTTTAATCTTAGTCTTTGTTCACCCCAGGGACTCACATTTCACACATTTATTCATCAGGAGATGGGCTTTCATTTGAGAAATGACCTTGACTCTATGACTTAAACTCTTTTACCCTTTGTACAAGCTTTTACCCAAACTTTATCTTTATATATCTTGGTCATTTTTTCATCGTAAGGTGCTCATATTTCACACATCCATTTATAAGGGGATCTCATTGACTTTATGAATATGTGCCCTTATTATTTAACCCTCTGTTAAATGGCACCCCAAAGGTGGAAAGCTCCTAGGGCGAGCTATGTTGTCCGCAGACAACTCCTATTTTTATGGTGATAGTTGTGGTGGTGAATGAAAAATAAAAGTATTGATGCTTTAGTTTATCAGTGGCTATTAGTGTTGGTGTTGTTGTTGTTGTTGTTGTTTTACATAATAATTCTTTTCTTTTACATGCAGATTGACAAATATACGAATACAGTCTACTGCACCATCAGTAATCCAAAAAACAATGTAAAAACTCCCTTGCTCTGTATTTGCTATACGTGTGCAATATCGATAATAAAAACTTTAGATTGGACCAACTTGAAAGCGGCTGCAGACGACATTTTAAAGTTTGTGAAATTTTAGATTTGTGCAACTTTCTCGGTAGAAAGCATTGTGTTAAATGAAGCAATTGCTTGTTGCAAGCAATTTCTTCTTAATTGCACAATGTTTCCCAATTGCTTACTTTACAAGCATCAAAAAGCGTCATTGTGTGGGAAAGGATTGAAACAGGAAGTGTTTTGTGTTGGCTTTTCGACTTAAACGCTGTGAATAGAGTTTATTCAAGCAGTAGTTACGACGTTTAGGTCGCAAATTAAGTATTCGTTTGCTCATTTGTTGTTGTTGTTATTTCTGACTAAAAATATTGCAAACTAAAGTCGTTTGATATCTCGGCAGAATTTCTTTGTTGGAGATTAGTGGTTTTAACAGATCGCTGGCCCCGCCCACTGACTCCGATCGCTATGCCGACTTACTCCGACAGGAAGTTCCGCTTTGATATTAACATTATTATCTCATAAATTGGCGTTATTTTGTAAAAAAATTGGCCAGAACCATGCAACAACAAAGTGAAATGGTGGTAGAGGACCCAAACGTCGTAACTACAGCTTGAATAAACTGTAGTAACGACGTTTATATCGCCATTACGACAAGAATGGTTCAAATACATGTCGACAAATGATAGGAGTTTAAAGTTTCTTTCCGGTCTAAATGAATTATGTGATTGGTCGATTTATTTTTGAGTTGATAGCCACATTTTTTTTAATTTGCTAGCGATCCTTTCATTACTGTAGTAATAGCATTTTTGACTGAAAAGTTTACAGTATGACAGATAAAGGCTAGAAAAGCGAAGAATCTGATAATATTCGAATAGTGTGAAGTGGCGGGGGTGGTCTACAGTTAATCCACTTGTGTTGAGTTACCAAACGTTAGGCGTTCAATTATTTATGAATTTCGTCTTCGTCAATACAATCATTCAGTTATAGCGAATGTAATTTGACTTGAAAAGGTCTCAATAACATCTTCAGTTTTCTTCCTGATAACGCTACAATGGCGATTTATTTTTTCTCAGACATTTGCTTACTTTACGGTTTGAGCCTGTAATTCAAGATCGCGTGAGAAAAATATCTTAAATACAGCTTTATTCAAGCAGTATTTACGATACTTAGTTTACCAAACGATGATTTGCGATTTTGACTTTTTACTATTTCATCAAACCTTTCAACACGTTACAGTAATCGCTAAATTTGACCAGTCTGTACCCGATTTACTAGATAAGCTAGCAAAGTTAACAGACAAAATTTTGAGGTCTTCTAAGAGTTCAACGAGTGCAATCTGCCACTGGAAACTTAACCACTACACCCATTGAATGCATACGCCATGAAAAGCAGTTCTTATGTATTTAAGGAATATTGCAAACTCTACCTGCAAGCTCATCACCTATGAATTTTAGCCCACTCGAGCGCAACGTGTTTAATATGACTCTGATCAGAGTCTTCAAAGCAGTTGCAGACGACAATTTCAAATTTGAAAATAGTTATCTCTCTGGGTAGAAAACAAAGTGGAAAACGAAGATATTGCTTGTAACAAGCAATTTGTTCATTTTCTAGATAATTTCCAGAACTATTTTCTTAAGGGTTATAAAAGGGAGGGATTGTGTGGGAAGGCGTTAACTCATACAGTACTTTCACCTCGTTTATTAATCATGATAACCTTTACCAAAAAAAAAGATTACTCAACAAAACCACGCTTTACAAGCTTTCAGTACTTTGAGTACTTTGATTCATAATAATGCTACATTATGTTTCTTGACGAATCCTTAACCATTTCCCAGACAATGACGCCTTTTAAAAACATCAAGAAAATAGATTTGGAAAAACATTGTGGAATATGAAGAAATTGCTTGTTACAAACAATTTCCTCATTGTACACAATGTTTTTATCCCAAAAGACAGGGACTTTTAAATTCCATCAACTCAAAATTATCGTGTGCAGTTTCTTTCAGTTTGGACCTGTCTTAGATTTTGTTGTCTGGTAATGGGTTAAAGAAAGATATGTTTTCTATTTGCTTTTTATGGGCTAAATGTAGAATTTGTAAAAGCTATTTATTTTCTCGTCTATTCTTTACACGTCCGCATTCTTTTCGAAGGGATAATCGTAAATCTAAGTAGGATAGCAGCTAGGGGCTAGGAAAGGATGTAGTGGTAGTATTGGTGTGAGAAATACCCGGAATTTATTGTTAGATGCTTCAGCCGCCGCGATATGACTGAAATAAAAGTGGCGTTCAACCCCATTCAATCAATTAATCGATCTATTCAGGAAGCACAATACTTGTATGTTATATAAACTCGAGTATAATATACAATACTGTAGGGAGATGAATATTGTTGGAAACGAACGTCATTGTAAGAATGGCTGGAGAACAGTTAAGTAATCGTTGGCCACGCCCATGAAGCCTCGACAACAAGTTCCCCTTACATCTTAAACGGCGTTATTTTGAAAAAGTTATTCCAAGTAACATAAGACTAAAGAGTGAAATGCTTGGTTGGCTACCTAAACGGCGAAACTACTGCTTTAGTAAGCTGTAGCTACAGCATTTAATCGCAAAACCAATTGCCTAATCATTTTATATACTTAAACATTTAATGGAAATTAAATATGTATTTTAGGCAGGTGATTCTCAAAAGCACTACATTAACCCTTGTCATGCTGTTTAGGCATATGTGCAGTCTGATCTAAGTCTACACCTCTTGTCTGTCTCTTTTAAGCCGGAGTTGTTCACGAGATAAATTTTCAAAGGAAATGTTAATCCATAATGCTTGCATCCAGTACTGTCGGCTCTTTGATTTTAATTCAATTCTGTATAGGGTCATATTCAGCTTGGCACGGGTTGATATTCAAATATAAATAGATACCCTCGTTTCAAGATTCTATAATTTTCTGTAATATTATAACATTCCACGTACTTTCACTTATTTTTAATAACAAAGATGTAAACTAAATTTTAAAATCAATCATACATAATTATGAAGTTGTAAACATATATGTATAAGAAAAAGAATGATACAAAGCAGAATATGTATGTGTGTGAATTCCATACTGTAACCCTTTCAATACCTTGTTTTACATGACAAGCAATTTTCATCTTCTTTTATCCACAATATTTCTATCTTACTGAATGGCTACTTTTCAAATTAAATCCATTTTATATTTTCATCTGCAAACCTTTGAATAAGGCCAGCTCTTAAAATTTGCAAAAGAGGAAAGTTAATAATTCAAATTAGAGTCGTTTTCATTGAGATTATAACTATGCTGATAAAATCCTTACAGACTTTTTTTGGTGTTAGCTATATCTGATTATTTAGTTCAACGTAACCTTGACCAATTTTATCTAAATCTTGTGATAAGTCTTTATTCCTTTTTGGTATCAGGCACACATCAATACATGTATTTCTATTTCAGTCACTTACAACCTTACATCGTAAAAAATGCTTTTATCTCTCTTTTTGTTTTGTTTGTTTTGGGGGGGGAAGGTATATAATGCGCACCAAGTCGCTTTTAATTTTTACAGCAACCGAGTGAAGGAAAGTGACATTAGAGAACACCTAACCTTTCGACATTAGCTAAATAGCTGTAAATAGTCTAATAACCTTTAAAATTCTACACCAGAAGATTAACTTATTCCAATTGGGCTCGATCATCCTTAGATACAGAAAAAGCATACGTGGTCATGTAGGACCTTACGCGAAAGAGTTCATAAACGTGAAGAATCTATTGACAGACGTCGGTCAATAGCGGATAAGTATTGGCTGTTGACAGATGACATAAACTTTATTCTGGTGTATTTACTTGGAAGTAAAATCAGTTACTTACTTCGATGTTTAAAAAAAAACAATACATTTTGCTGTCTGTCAATAAAAAAATTACATAACCCGTTAGTGCCAGACATAAAATTTACGAGAGAATCGCAAATCAAAGATTACTGACAGACAATTGTCAATAGCACTTTTCTCGAAAATTTGAAATCCATAGACGCCTGTCAATAGCCACTCCTAAGACTGACATCTTTCAACCGAATACCCAGATCTTCAAAAACTTTCGGATATAGCAACATTTTAACCGATTCCCACTCAATGGAGCTTTTTGACGCCCCTCAAGATAAACGATTAGGAAAATATTGTGTAAAATGAAGAAATTGCTTGCCACAAACCTTCATTTTACACTATGTTTTCTACCCAGAAAGTTGAAAAAATCTAAAATTTCATGAACTTGTAATTGTCGTCTGCAACTTCTTTCATTTTGGCATAGTTTAAAATTATGTTATCTGGTAATGGTTTAAGAACATTTTAAACGAAGGAGTAAATGGTAATAGTGCTTAATCAGTGGCAATGAGACAAAAATGGACAAGTGGGCATGCAGTCTTCATTTTCACAAAGATTTCTACCAAGAATCTAAAATTTCATAAACGTTTAATTGCCGTCTGTAACTCCTTTCAATTTGGACCAGTCTTAGATTTTGATGTCTGATAATGGGTTAATGTAAATAGGCGAAAAGAATGAAACTCTTTGGACCCACGTATGCATGTGTATGTACATTCCCAACACACGCCATGTATCCTTGATATAACCCTGAACTTGTAGCGAAAATGTTTCGATGCTAACAAATTATTGTTTTGAATTTGGTTTTTTTACATATTTCTACACAATAACGATTTCAGTCGGTTTTTGGAAATGTCCATGGAAAAACATTGTAGGAAAAGGAGAAATTACTTTTGATAAGCAAGTTTTCTTTTTCTCTTAATGTTTTCGGTTTGGCACTTATTCTCCAATTTCAGCGCATTTTTTACATCTGTGTGATGTTATATTTAAGAAAACATTGTGGAAAAAGAAGACATTGCTTGTTACAAGCAATTTCTTCTTTTCCCACAATATTTTCTATCATATAAGATTGTTTTCTTTTTCAATTACTCTACTTTATAATATTGTCTGCTACCCTTTTGAAATTGGACGAGTCCAAAAAATTTAAAACCAGTAAAGAGTTAATGGTTAAATTCCATAAGAATTGAGGAAATAAAGTTGTTGGTTCAGGGCTGCACAGTAGATTATATATAGTTCATAAAAAATGTTTCGCAACTTCAGAACATTTTCTGTACTTTAAATGTTGCCCGGTTTAAAAAGCTACACAGTGGACACCCCTCAAGAAAAACAATTGGGAAAACATTGTGTGAAATGAAGAAATTGCTTGTAACAAGCAATTTCTTCTTTTACACAATCTTTCCTATACAGAAATTGAAAAGAAAAATCTAAAAATTCATAAACTTTTGTATATCGTCTGCAACTCCTTTCAGTTTGGATCAGTCTTATATTTTGTCGTCTGGTAATGGTTGAAAACAAGGTTAGCAAAAGAACCAAGTAACCTTGTAAAAAGTGTCAATACGTTTCTATTCTTGTCTTTTTTCCTCTTTATATAACTAATATTAGATAATTAACTTGATAATATATTCTTTCAGAGGACAGTCATTTGATCAAATCATTTGCACCCCACGGAGACACTTTCTGACTTTTTTCCATGGAAAAATATTGAATTTGTTTATCTTTAGCCCATTACCAGACGACAAAAATTAAGAATTGTTGATTAATTATTTGAATAGATTGATTGGGGGTAAATGCCACTTTTAACAGTATTTCAGTCATATCGCGGCGGCTGGAACACCTAACCATTGATTCCCGGTATTTCTAACACCGGTACTACCACTACACCCTTTCCAAGCCTCTAGCTGCTCATTCCACTCAGGTTTACTGTTATCCACATATCGATGAGAGAAAATTTAGACTTGTCCAAACTGAAAGATGTTGTAGACTAAATTTTAAATTGTGCGGAAATTATAAAAGAAAAGTGCAAAAATGAGGTTAAAGACATAGTGTGTAAATCGCTGGTCCCGCCCTCTTACTCCTTTTGCCACGCCCATTGACCCCGATAGATAGTCCCGCTTCGATTTTTAACGGCGTTATTTTGTAAAATTTATGGCAAGTAGTATTTAACAAAAAGGGAGAATAGTTATTTAGCGACCGGTACTACCACTACATCCTTTCCGAGCCTCTAGCTGTTCATCCCACTTAGCTTAACGGTTATCAACCCATCGATGGGAGAAATTTTAGCCCCGCTTCGATTTTTAACAGCCTTATTCTGTAAAATTTATGGCAATTAGCATAAAACTAAAAGGCAGAATAGTTATTTAGCGACCGGTACTGCCACTACATCCTTTCCGAGCATCTAGCTATTCATCCCACTTAGCCCATCGATGGGAGAAATTGTAGCCCCGCTTCGATCTTAACGGCGTTATTTTGTAAAACTTATGGCAAGTAGTATGTAACAAAAAGGTAGAATAGTTATTTAGCGACCTAAACTCTGTTAATTTGTGTTAAAAAATCTGTGGATTTTTCACGCCGTTTTCTCTTTTTTTAAACCCCTTTTCTAGTGAATCATATTCCAATGTAATTGATCTGTACTTGCTTACATAGTTTAAATGCACGAATTTTCTTATTTAGCTAGAAAAGGCGTCAGCTTTGATAGTTTTAGTTAACAGAACAACTTTTGAGGTCTTCTCAGAGTTCAAACGAGAGCAAACTGCCCCTGGAGACTTAACCACTAAATCCATTTAATGCCTACGCCATAAAAAGCAGTTCTTATTTCAAGAATATTGCAAACTCTGCCACTGCTTCTTATGGCCACATACATTAACTTTATTCAAATTGTAGTAAACTCCTTCAAAAAGCATGCTATTTAACCCAATCCCACCCATTTGCGCTGTAGAATCATCTCAAGAAAATAGTTTTGGAAACATTGTGGACAATAAAGAAATTGCTTGTAACAAGCAATTTCTTTATTATCCACACAGTTTTATACTCTACAAGGCTAAGGTTTTCTAAATTCCACTAATCATTATAACCTTTGACAAAGTAGATTACTCAATAAAATTATGCTTTGCTAGCTTTTAGTACTGTCAGTACTTTGATTATTTCTTATTTTGGACCCCGGGAAACTGCTAAAATTATCGATCCCGGTCAGGTTGCACGAAATACGCAGTCTGACCGGGCTCGAATTTTTTACCTATTTGACGGTTTCCTATATCTAGAATGAGCATTATATCTTATCATATAATTATTGCGGAATGCGATATCTGATTGACCTCTGCTGTAACTAATCTCTTTTTGAAGTTTTTATTTACTTAGTGTCCAGGATGTTCTTTTTCTCCTAACGGGACACAATTATATGAAGTAAATATTTCATAGTCTCCATTTATGCCTAAAGATGCTCATTAGGGTTGCTCCGTGCCTAGGGATTGGATTTTCGTTAGACTTAGTGAGGTTGATCATCGATACTTGTCGTAATTCCAAAAAACGGCCTTAAACTATTCTAACACAAACCCTCCTTTTACGCCCCTATATAAAAGGCTTTGGAAAAAATTTGGAAAATGAAGAAATTGCTTGTATCAAGCAATTTCTCCATTAACAGCAATGTGTTCTATCCAAAAAGACGAAGAGATTTGAAAATCCACCTCCTTGAAATTGTCGTGTACACCTTCTCTCAATTTGGTCCAGTATAAAATTTTGTTGTGTAGGAATGGGTTTAATCGCGACATCTCATGACGATTATCCCCTAATACCGGCAAAGACAAAGAGTATTCTATGCTAGTACTCCGTCTGTCAGTCCATCATTTTATCCGTCAGGCTGTCTGTCCGTCAGGCTGTCTGTTTTTCTGGTAAGTTTGATTTCCAGATTTTTTTCTAAACCCTATAAATGTATATCTTATTTTCATTTATTGGGGAGTCCAAACTCATGATTTACAGTTCAATTCGAGTTTTGCTTCGAAAATACCGATGTTAGGCTTGGGCATCTCATTGAAATTGCAGATTACATGACTTTTTTCGAAGCGCCTAAAGATATTAATCTGATTTTTGGTATGAGGGTCTGCTTGTTATGTTCAAGTTTCGTTACGGTCCATAGATTTCTGATGAAAATACAGATTTCGGACTTGGAAAATTCCACTGCACTCAATTTTTTCCGGACTTGTTATCTTAGCCCTTTTAAATATTGTGCTGACTTTTGGTCTATGAGTCTGTTGATATAAGTTATAGACTTCATTTTAGTTTTGTTTCGGTCATTTTTTTATTTTTTTTTTTTTATTTTTATTTATTTATTTATTTATATATTTTTTGCTTCACCTAACTCTGGCTTTTCCGACTTGTTTTCTAAACGCCTGATACTCAGCTGATTCCGCTATCATGAATCACAGATAAAGTTTTAGTTTCGTTCTGGTTCATTGATTTTCAAAAAAATACGTATGACTGACATTGGAACTCTCTCTCAATTCACGTTTTCTTTTTTTTTTTTTTTTTTTTTTTTTCATACGCTTATTGATATTTGGCTTATATTTGGTTCGTGAGTCCACAATCATGAGTAAGATTTTCGGTTTTGTTTAGGTCGATTCAAGATGAATTAGAGTTTCTTTTTTGGTTGAGGGATGAAAACTAAATATTAGTCACACCCGACGCGGTTTCATATATTAATGTAGTAGAGTTTATAGGTTTATACTTCAATGAAAACGAAAATAGTCTCTTCAGTTGTTATCAAGCAAAACAAAGCAAATATCTAAATAGTTTGTGTACAATATCATGGGTGTGCTGTGTGCGCAAGCATACCAAAATATACTGAGGGAAAAAAGTTTAGCAATTTCGCACGTTACAGCCAATTTCTCCGATGTCTAGCTTTGGATTCAAACCATATTTTCATACATCGATCTTTAATGTGTTAGCCATAGTATTAAAAAATCAGATGATTTCAAGGTCATACGTGTTTGTTGTACAGCGTCAAACATGGTAGGAGTAGGGAAGTAAAAGTAACACAAAGATTTGATATCTTGTGTGTCCACCGTTTGCGCCATTAACGGCATCACAGCGTCTTCTCATGCTTGAAATAAGTCTACGATTAATGGCCATAGGGATTCGACCCCATTCATGACGCAGAACACGTTCGAGGTCTCTAACGTTATTAACGTCTTTCCTGTCTCTTACTCTCCTACCCAGATGGTCCTAAAGGTGTTCGATCGGAGACAGATCCGGTGATTTGGCTGGCCAATCCAACACATCAACATTATTAGACTGTAAAAGGTCCAACGTGTGCTGAGCGACATGTAGGCGGGCATTATCTTGCTGAAAAATGGTAGCAAGCCCTTGACGCAAGAACGGCAATACCACTGGCTGCACAATTTCGGTGCAGTATCGAACGGCATTTAAGTTTCCCTGAATAGCTACCAAGTCAGTCTTGTCACGGTATGATATACCACCCCAGACCATGACGCTGTCGCCTCCAAAAAGGTCATGTTGAATGACGTTGGCGGGATCCATCCTTTCGCCATCACGCCTCTAAACACGTACCCTGCCATCCGCAAACATCAAATTAAAATGGGATTCGTCTGTGAATAGGACCTGATTCCACATTCGTCTTGGCCATCGACGGTGTACCCTTGTCCAATTCAATCTTGCATGTCCGTGTGCACGTGTCAAAGGAATGCCAACGTAAGGTCGACGTGCGCGTAAACGTGCCGAACGAAGTCTGTTTCTTACAGTACGAGCACAGACCCGTGTTCCCGTTGCATTTCGGACCAAACCAGCGATTACGCCGTGAACACGTCACGATGTAATTTTCCTCACGTTTGGTAGTCTTACGTGGCCTGCCTGAACGTGACCTGTCTTTAACGGTGCCTAAGTGACGATACTTTGTTCTAAGTCTAATGGAACTTTGGCTCACGCCAAAATGTTGAGCCACCTCTTTTACCATCATACCACCAGCAAGCATACAGATGGCTACGTTCCGTTGGTCTAAGTTAAGCCCTGGGCGACGTCCCATTTGACTTTTTTTTAAATGTTTTAATGAGTTATCTTGTTATTGATGCTAACCAATAAACTGGGATAGATGTTGTGGAACATGTGGAAGCACGTGCAAAACGTGTTTCAGCAAAATTGCGTCAGACAGCCTTTAGAAGCGAGGAAAACGTGCTCTTAATGCATAATTAATTAGTTAGCTTTTAAAAATTGCAAACGGGACTGATTTTATAAGGTTTATACATTTACGTTGAAATATATTGTAGGTCGAAAAAAATTGCTTAACTTTTTTCCCTTAGTATAGTTGTGTGCTTAAAGTTTAGTTCGTGGAAGCATGGAAAAAAAAGAATTCGGGATATCAATCCTCTTGAATCTTAAAAACCAAAACTAAAATTAAATTATTCTTGATTGGTGTAACCACAAATGTCGGTCTCAGAAAGATTTTGTGGAAAAAATAATTATACGGCCCTTAGGGGGACTTTGAATTGAAATGTAATGCCTCAGAATGCGTGTTAGGTGTGTGCCTGACATTTCCAACAGGTTCACATGTACGTAAAGCGCAGACATTGAGTTGCCTGGACGGCCACATGTTACATATATGATATTCACTTATTGTGAATGGCTTTATTTAAACCTAAGCGGTATGAGCATAGGGAGGTTCAGAAAGGATGTAGTAGTAGTACTGATGAGAGAAATACCAGGAATCCGTGATTAGGTGCTCCGGTCGATGCAATTTGACAGAAATGCTGTTAAAAGTGGCGTTAAACCCAATTTAAACAAAAAAAGATTTTACTCAAATTGTATATCGTCGGTGCGCGTGCAAAATGTCGTGACTACAGTTTTATCATAGCTGTAGTTACGACGTTTTGCTCGAGCACCGACGATATCTACTCAGTGCAAAGTAAAGACTGGGGTAAGACTATACAGATACATAGGCTGATCGGAGTCTTTACTTGGCGCATATATAACCTTGTTGTGAATGTCAAGCACAGGCTCGATTTTAAGCAGTCGCTGTTCGTTCGGTAAGAGATCCCGTAGTCGGATAGTATTTGTCTGGTTTTGACAAGGCACGTTCCGGATCGTGTTAAATATAATAGTCGGCGCTGTAAATTTCCCGGGAAGAAACTTGAGGGGACAAGTTGACCTTTTAAAGCCGAATCAGTTCTTTTGTGTGTTACTGATTGCATTTCCTGGACGAAACTCATAAATAATTGAGTTGATAACCTTTAGTAATTGAGTACGATTTGTCTGTCTGTTAACACCCCCGCCAGATGTAGCCGCGTCATCTTAAAACATTGCCCTCTTTTCTTTTCGGGGGTAGATTTAATAAAATAAACCTAATCATGGGGTTTATGGCTTGAGTCCTTGTCGCGTCATATATCCTTTCCGACATGTGTCTCTCACCAATGGGTAGACAATTGTAAACCTATATCGGATGGGTAGCTTGAGGCTTGGAAACGATGTAGTGATAGTACTGGTGTTAGAAATACCAGGAATCGATGGTTAGGTGCTCCAGTCGCCGCTTTATGACTGAAATACTGTTAATAAGGCGTTAAACCCCATTCAATCAAACAAACAATAAAAAGTCAATAGTTGTGTCGAGAAGGTTTGTTTTTCCCCCTTTTATACCACGTGATATGCGTATGTCAATTACCATAAAACGGTAAAAGAAAAGTGGACACGTTCAATCTATTTCAAATTGCATCATAAGCCCATTTTCGCTCACCTAATCGATTTCTTCGCGTTAAAGTGATTAATAAAGCGTGGATAATAATAGTAGATAACCAAACATGAAAATACAATGTAATCTCTGAAGTCATTATGGTTTGTCAAAAGAAAGCCCAAATTTTACCACAGGGGAAGATAATAAAGCATTTATTTATTAACTAAATGCTGGGTTGTTATTTTTCAATGTGTGTTCTTCATTGACGGATTGCCCCTCCCGACAATCCAAAAGGAATTTCGGCTTAGAAATTAAACGGCGTATTTGCAAAAGTTATGGCCATGTGACATGAAACAAAAAGATAAAACGGTTGGTAAGTAAGTTTAAGTTACGCCGAGTAAGTTACCAAACCAACAAGAATGCTCAATATATATGTTAGAGTGCACAGGTCATTTCTCGTCAAAATGAATGATTTGATTGGTAAATCGATTTTTTAACTGACATCGCTATCAGCTAATTGCGAAGTGAACACACGTGCCCTTATAGAATACAAAGTTTGAAATGTTAAACCTTTCCATTTATTTTGATATAGTTTAATTTTTAGTTTCGTCTATCAAAAACGAGCGTTCGGATTGGTCGAAAAAATATTCATAACTCCATGAACAAAATTTTGAGCACGCAGCGATTTTTTAAATGATTCCGCACAAAATAATCCCATACAAAAGGGTATCAAAATTTGTAAAGCTTTTGTTTTTTCGCTCGATGCTATTAAATTATAAGAAATGAAGAGCTTCGCGTATTCATACAGTTTGGTTAGTTTTTTTTCGGTTCATTCCTCCATGAAAACAAAAAATATTCTCTTCATCTCTTAATAATATTAGTTTTCTAGCTTTTCTAGTGAAAGTGTTATGAAAAAAATTAGACACGTAAATTGAAAGACTTGTGGTGTGTAGTCATCGCTTATAAAACTTCTTTAACCCTTCCATACACGACCCCGTAATTGAATTCCTAATGAATTATACTGAAGAAATCATTGTGAGGAAAGGAGAAACTGCTTGAAAAGAAATTTCAGCTTTTCTCACAATGTTTTTTCCCCTTTTTCGTATATATTTCTTCCTTTTTCAATTAAAGAGCATTTGAATGATAGCGAATGAGCTGGAATGAATTAACAGCGTGATAGTCAAGTGTGCTTGAAGAATTATTCTGCATAGGACAGGCATCTTCTGGACTGATAACTCGGACTGCCAGCCTTTCGACTACGTCAACTTTTATAGATACGGATATTCAAGTCGGATCGCTTTTGTAAAAAAAAATCAAAGACGTTAGTATTGACGCACTTTAAAACTTCGCAATGCTTGCTGAGGAAACAGTAAAAATTATACACACATTTCATGACAATTATCGTCCAACAAAATGTCATAATCCATTCCTGTACGAACCCGGAATTGTGGCAAACAATTTCTGCTTTTCCCAAAACATTTTCTACCACATAGAATGGTTAACTTACAGATTGTATCTAGTTATTATTTCTGTCTGCAACCTTTTTGAATTTGGACAAGTCTAAAATTTAAAACGGAAAAGGGTTCAATATAGTTTTATTTAAGATGTATTTGAGGAATTTTGGTCGCCGACCGACTATATGGTTGGAGAGGAAGCATCTAGTACTAAACTTGAAGGGCAAACGTCTGTGCAATTCTTGGTTTATGATCTCTCTATTTGCCAACGAAATAAACAGTACATTTGTTGGGAATGTGGGCGGGGATTCTGCTTAATATCTAATTACAAGAGTAATGTCGAACATTTAATTGTAAGTCTAAACTTCCACTCATTGTAGGAGATTATTGCGAGTATTTTAACACAGAATTTGATTATATTTCATATAGATATCTATTACAAATAGGCCAAAAACTTTTTCTTTTAAAAAACTTGAACTTTAACAATATTGTCGAATGAGTGCAGATTTTTTAGTCGATTCGATAACTTCCAGTCATGAAACTCTTGTCACAATTACTATGTAACATAAGGATTGTTGAAAAAAACATGATTTTTCCACAGGATTAATTAATAGATATTTGTCAATTAAGTGAAATAGTAATATTGAAGATGGTGTACTAGATAAAACTATCGCTAGTGTAGAACATTTAAGCAATCACAATGGGTATGCGTCATCATAGTAATCAACCTACAAGTAAATGTTTGCACATAGAAAGAACTACACAATATATTTCGCATTTAAAATTGTCAATGTTCTAATATCCCGGAGTTATTTCGATTTCAAAATGGCGGATCATTCATCACATGGGGTATAGCAGATCATTTATTACACCGGTATGAAAACATACTTTTTCAACCTACAGGGCAAAGTCCTAGGCGAGGGATGGGGGTGATAACGATGTCAATATGTCAATTTTCATTTGTTTTCACAAAAGCATATGTTGTAGGTACTAGTTGGAATCGTCTTGTCAAGACGATACCAATGAGTATCACAACATATGGTTTGAAGGCAAAACAACATTTATAGATCGTCAACATCCAATCTTCTTTGGAACCATGGAGACGTTATGACATCGTTATTGTTACAGAATACCCAGACGTAGTTATAGAAGCCCTATAAGACAAGTGGGTTGTTGGCCGATAAAATCTTCTGTTCTTGAGCAAAGAACACAAATCATGTTCATCCTGTCATATCCCGGATGAAGTTCTATTTTCAGATTATTAACGCTATTTAAAGTGCATGGTACCTTCCTGTCGTTCTTATAACTGTATCTCTTTATACATTTACAAATAAGATCCGATTCTTTTAACCATACGGAGGACTAAGGACATGCATTTGACTGTCAATCTCTTAAAATATATATACTTTGTGTTGTTGTTGTAGGTCTAACATCAACAAAACCATTGTCAAAGTCACTCACTGAACATTCCTAAGCTAAGCGGTTCGAAAAATATAATTCAAAGATGCATAACAAGAGCGAGAAAGGGTTTGCATTAACAATGGAAGTAGTGGGTGTTCAATAAATATGCTTCTATGCTTCAATGACATAAAAACGGCGAAAAATGCCAGACTGGAAACCGCCTTATTAGTTCTGAGAGCACGATGAGGCCAGGGTAAGGTCAGTGTGATGTCAAATTAAGGTCTAGGTAAGGTCAGGATAAGGTCAGGGTCAGATAAAGAAAGGTCTCAAACCGAGGCACTATTACCGAAGGAAACGATGTTAACAGTGATTTTAGTTAAGGACCACCTATATACCTGCTTACCTTTGAAAGACAGGGACAAATGTCGTTTACTTTGAAGAAATGAACATATAACTCACAAAATGATTGGATATTTTCTCCTCTGCGACATTTTTTCCAAAATTAGCGTGTGGTTTCTCATTTTGAAACGTCGGACTGTAAGCAAGTAATACTAAAAATACGAGACAATAGTTATTAACTACTACAGCATCATAATTTAGAATTCTCCACAAGAAAAAAAACATGATAAAAATATTTTTAAACCTTTTTAAAGGTGGTTTGAATAGACGACATACAGAAATTCTCCCGTATTTGCATGGAACGGTGCCCCGAGTTTTTGCATTAAAATTTTTTAAGGTAATGTCTAAAATATATTTGAAAATATAATAAAATCAGTGGGCGATTTTTTAAATTCAGGAATAAGTATTCTGAAATTCAATTAAAGTAGTTTTTGTAAACACCCTTGGCAGATTACGATAGTCTGGCTCGAACTTAAACAGTTTAAAAGTATATTCTGAATTATATATCATTTACGTTCGTTATTTATCAAAATTTATAGCAATTAACGTGTAACCAAAACATTGAAATGTAATTAATAAGCTGTAGTTACGACGTGTAATGAGCCAAACCAACAAAAATGTTTCACATAAATGCCAGCCATTGTCTGAGTTCGAAGTTGACTTCTGGTCTTCTGTGACAAGAGCAATCAGTCGATTCTTACGTTTAGTCAATTAACCAATCACTGGCCACCCCCACTGACTCCTTTGGCCTAGCCAGGGCAGGAAGATCCGCTTCGACTTTAAACGGCCTTATTTTACAAAATCTATGGCCAGTAGAATGTTATAATTTAGTAGAATGGTTGGTTGGCGACTTAAAAGTCGTAACTACATCTTGAATAAATAAACCAACCAAAGTGATTCAACAAATGGCGGCCTATGTTGGAGTTTAAACTGAACTTCCAGTCTAAATGAATAATTTCATTGGTTGACTGATTATTTGATTGACACCAATATTGGTCACTTGCAAGTTTGAATGACGAATGACGATACTTTGGTGTATCAATATTTATTATATACCTATAAAAGATATGGATTAAAATCTGGCTATCTAATGATAAAAATATCCGTATTCGGCGTGTACCAAAAAAAATATTCGTCGAGTACCGTTAAACACGGACTACTTTTTTGTGTATTGACCTTCGGTTTGTTGTTGTTATTGTTATCTTTTTTTTTCTTTTCTTCTTCTTCTTCTTTTTTCGGAAAGTTGGTTATTTCTAAATCATTTAAAGAATTTTCTTAATGTCATGTCCTAAAAGGTATATCTCATCCAATAAAAAAGCCTACACACGATTCTCGAACACCATAATAACAAATAGAAAAACACACTTTTGTGATATTCTCTATATATTTTCTTATTCCTGTAAGAGATACGAAGAAAACGATTTTTAATCCATTACCAGACAGTAACATTTTAGAAGATTCCATATTGAAAGGAAATACACACGACAACTTAAAGTCTATGAAATTTAAGATTTCTTCAACTTTCTGGATAGAAAACATTGTGGAAAAATGAAGAAGTTGCTGGTTCAATTAATTGCTTTATTTTATACAATGTTTTCCCGGTCGTTTTTCTGGGGGGTCAAAAGTGTCATTGCTTGGGAATGGATTGATCGACTTAAAATTGCGTAATTTTGAAACAAAACTAAGGCAAAAAGCATGTAACAAAAAGGTATTACGGTTGGTTGGCGACCTAAACATCGTAAATATAGCTTAACCCATTCCAACACAGCAAAGTTTTAGACTGGTCCGAATTGAAAGAAGCTGCATACGACAATTTCAAGTTGAAGGAATTGCAACTTTCTTTCATCTTTTTGGATTGAAAACATTGTGGATTATGAAGAAATTGCTTTTTTAAAAAAGTTTTAGTTATCTAAGTTTAATCTAAGTCGCTAAAAAAGAAGACTGCTTCACATAAATGGTAGCCAATGATGGAGTTCAAATTTCAATCTCGGTCTAAATTGTCGATTGTTTTTTTGATTGACAGCCGCGATTGGTCAATTTTATCAATGCGTCAAAGCAATATTTTTATGACATTGTTTACCCAAAACAATATATGGACCATATGTACCTATGCGTACCATGTCAGTCCGATTAGCTCAGCTTGAAGAGCACCTGACTTCAAACCTTAAGATCACGGGTTCACCGTATCAACTAGCAAAGTAATTGTCTTTCGGGTGAGACGTTACATTGGATCCCCGTGCTACCCATCGAGTACATTAAAGAACCAGTAGGAGCTCTTATCAGTTTCGTCTAGTATCCTTGCACTTTCCCCTTAACAACTTACACATGAACAGTCTTATAGGGCGTCGCTCAAATGGGCAGATGCTACGGTAGCGACAATAAATAAACGGAAATACACACACGCATACGAGCCATTGCCAAAAAGCATAGTTATGTAATGTGCCGACAGTGATCAGCCGGTCCATCAACACAGTATTTAGAATATAGTTAAACTTGTATCAAGCTACCACTCAATGGACGACTAAAATATGCTCATTTAACAGAATGTTAGCTTAATTCAGTTATTTATGACTTAAATAATGGATCGGTTTAACTGTGAACATAAATTATTACAGGATTCTTATTTAATCCTATGTTGATGGAACTCATTACCATAGGATTTAGTTTTGGGATTTTTGTTTTTTTTTAGAAAAAACAACAACATCCAATTAAGAAGATCCTTTGATTTCGGAAGGGAGTTTTGATGCTGGTCTCTTAATGAAAATGGTCGCTTAATAGAGGAGGACGTTTGAGCAAGATTTACTGTAAAGGCTTTTCGTATTGAGAATTTCGGGTTAATATTTTCTGACAGGACACACAGTACAGTGTGCAGGCAAATCGATGCCTTCCTTTGCGCACATGTGAAACTGACGAAACACTGGCTACGTCCAATGACCTCCGACGTTCAAGGTCAAGGTCAACTACGACGATTTTAGCTTGCAAAATATATGATCAATGACCTGTGTTAAGTAGAAAGGCTTGTATAAATTATAGATGGGGCGTTTTAGTGGCAAAATCTACAAAACTACAAAAAATAAAATGGTGTTGGAGGACATTATTCACTTCCGGTCGAAGTGAATTATTTGATTGGTCATTTTTTAATTGACTTTAGCGTTCCGTAATTAATTAGAACTATCAAACACAGTTTCACATCTTCTTTCTTGAGAATTACTTCGTTGAACTCTAATTTTATAGGCAAAATCGAAATATATTCTCTCAATGGATCACACACTTAAAGACAACAAGCTGGTATTTCATTTATTTTATTTCGTCCAAGTTCTGTACATTAAACAAGATATGTACAAATAAATAATCACAATGAAATATGAACAATGAAAAGGAAAATAAGATTGTTTCGCTTTATTTTATTTATCTAGTTATTACTTATTTTTTAAATATTTTCGCAAACTCTTTACGGCTTTGTAAACACTTTCGTACACAATAACTGGTTTTCAAGATAAATAGAGTATTAAAACAGAAGAAAACTCTGAAAAAAAGAAATTGATTCCCATATTTCCTGTTTTAGACATTGTTTTCCTTCTTTCGAGATGTTTTGAAATATTCTATTGGTTTGTCATCTGAAACTTCTTTCGATTTCGGACTAGTCTAAAACTTTGTTGTTTGTTAATGGGCTCAATTTTTAAAGGCATAGTCTGATTTAATTTTCAGTGTTGAAGATAAAAAGGAGTTATTCTGACTTAAACATTTACTCTTTCCCGTTGAACCCTTGTTTTTAATCCCCTATGATATCATAATTGAGAAAACATTGTAGGAAAAGAAGACATTGCTTGTAACAAGCAATTTCTTCTTTTTCTACAATATTTTCTACCCTAATATTTTCCAAAGGTAATCAACTGCTGTAACAAAAATTCCCGTTTCAACGTTACGTTGATCCGACGTCTGACGTAGGACATTAGTGACGTAATTGACATTGACGGGTCGCTTGCCCCGCCCACCGACCTCACATACATGGCAGTTCAATTGAGATATTGAATGATTCAATTTTGTAACATATGTGGTCGAGGACATTAATGAAAAGCAAATTTTTGGTCGCAAAACCAACGAAAAAATCTTGTTGGAGTTTAAAGTTGACTCCCGGTCTAAATGAATGCTTTGATTGGTCAATCGATTTTTTTTTTCTATTGACAGTGACGAACCGCCATTTGCATTGATTTAAATCGAAACGAGTAACTGTACAACATTTAGAATCAAGACTACTTTACAAATCATCCTTTTAGACAAGTCAAATAAGTCAAAACATGGTACAATTGCGAGTCCTGACGCTGTGTAAATTAAAAAAAAATATGCTATTGTGATAGGTTCGAGCCTATGCATGACATTTCAAAAAACTAATAGGTGAAGATTTTTTTTTTCCTTTTTCATTGTGGTATAAAACACAATGAAATGGGATTCATACAGAAGTGTGTTTAGGTTCTAAGTTCCATACCAGTGAAAACAAAGTTGTCTCTACATTACTTGCGATTTAGTCAACCATGACATATATCGCGAATACACATCTTTTACTAGTTCAAGAATCCTTGTATGGAACTACTTTGTATGGGTAAGTATAAAGTAGTTCTGTACTCATTTTTATACATTTATTCATTTCGTTGTGGTGTGAAATGAATTTTCAGCAAATCATAATGAAGACGAAATTTTCAGGGAGGAAACTAAAACTTGATTATTGTCACATAAACGAAATGTGAACACAAAAGGCAGCCGAGGCATTTATTTACTCATTTACGTTTACCGATGATCGTCTGAAGAATCATTAATTTAGCACAAATCCAAAGATCACACTCTGCTAAGCCTGTTTGGATACGTATGGGGTATATAAATAGAGAGAATAATTACTTGTATTAGTGTAAGATCAATTTATCTTTCATTGACTGAACAACAAAAGCTATATTTCCATTCGTGGCTCCAAACGCGCGTCATCGAGCATGTGAATTACACGGCAGCCTGATGACGTCATTACGTGTTTGGTCTTGCGTGGATGACGTCAAGTAGTGCGAAATGAACGAAAGTCGTATTTCATCTATCAAAACATCTCTCAAAACGTACTACGATATTTAACTGGGTTTTCGGTGAACTATTTAAGTGATAAACCACCGAGAATTACCAATAATCCTGTGGAAAGAATTAAAGAAACGTCTTTAATGGTATATTGCACATGTGTAATTTGTTAGAAGTGCCATGCGTATTCTCATTTGGTATCCGTGTTTGTAAGTTTTACACACGCATTAGTTCTCATGAATATCGGTGTTTTTCAATCCATTTAGGTACAAAATTATAAAATAGGTGTGATTTTAACTATTTTTGTATATTTTCTAAAGCAATGATGTATTTGAACACAAAATTTGTAAAAAAAAATCCTGAAAAAAAAAGACAACTGTTTAACGAAAGTCTCGCAATCATTTCGTCAGTTTTACGTAAAATATTTGAAGCGGCAGATTAGATCTTGGCCGTGTTTGAAATTATCGTAGATAAAAGGAAAGTAGAATGTAATGCATTGAATAGAATATAAATGTACACCTTGTTTAAGATTTAACTGCCTTTTTTTTTCAAATAGACCGTCAGGTAATGAAAGTAAAAGTGTGTGCAGTTATAATGATGGAATGTAACTTGTGAATCTTTTCAATTCTTGTCTACAAACGGCTAAGGGGAACCTTTATTTGTCACCCGTTTCCGAGTGAACAGTTCTATATAACGCGGCAACATTGTATAGAAATCAAAGTTCTGAAAAGTACCGTAAGCTAGCAAAGCATTGTTTTCTTCAGCAATCTTCTCTGACAAACGTTATCATTGTAAAGAAATGAGGTTAAAGTAACCAAGGAGTTAATCATTCCAACACAATCCTTCCTTTTTACGCCAATAGATATAAAAGTTGTGTATAAAAATGTTGAGATTGAAGAAATTGCTTGACTCAAAGTTCCTTTAGACCATAATCGATTCCTACATGCTGTACGTAATTGGCCAATAACGGCTGCCAATCAAAGAACCAACCGACCAAACTAAACCATTCACTCAGCCCGGAATTGAAATTTGAACTTCAACATTGGCCAACATTTTTGTGAAACGTTTTGTTGGTTAGCCGACTTCAACGTCGTAACTACAGCTTATTTAAGCTGTAGTTACAACGTTTAGGTCGCCAACCAACTGTTTCATTTTTTCGTTACATGCTACTGGCTATGAACTTTTCAAAATAACGCCGTTTAAAATATAAGCGGATCTTCCTGTTGGAGTCAGTGGATGGGGCCATTTGAGTCAGTGGGCGGGGTCAGCAATTGATCAATTACCTGGCTACTCAGTATCTCATCACATGTGAAAATGGTGTAACAGATAAGCTCATTTTACAATTTACTTAGTCAACTGATGTTGGTTCCCTTTAGATTCGTCTTCATTAGATAATTGACGGATCGCTGGCCCCTCCCACCGAATCCGCGGGCCACGCACACTGACTCCTATAGGGGGTTCCTCTTCGATATGTATCGGCGTTATCTTGGCAAATCCATTGCCTATTAATTGTAACATAAAAGAAAATGATTATAGAAGATATTGTTAAGACGTTTAAGTCGCAAAACCAACATACTTAACATACATGTCGGCCAAAGTTGGATTTCAGGTTTCATTTCATGTTCAAAAGAAAGATTTTATTGGTCGTTTCAGTCCTTGATTGACACCGCGATCCGTCTATCACACTTAAACAACATTTTTCAATAAATAGATACTCTCTGACTCCATAAAATTTTCGGCAAAATATTAGAATTACTGATAAATTTGACAGTATTCACATAAACGTACATTTTTACATTAAATTCCTCGCAATGCGAGGGTCGTCGATATTTCGTCGTACATATTCGGTAAAATTTACATTTTTTCAACAAAGCAAATTTGTGTCTTACGATAATTTCACTATATACATGTACATATCAGTCTTCCCCTTTCATCTGTGTCGGTATAGAAATTAATTGTTAGTTTCGTCTATCAAAAACGAGCGATCTGATTGGTCGAAAAATTTAATTCATACCTCCATGAACAAAATTTTGAGTACGCAGCCATTTTGAATGCTTCCGCACAAAATAGTTCACTACAAAAAGGTATCAAAATTTGTTACGTTGTTGCATTTTTCGCTCGATGCTATTAAATTATAAGAAATGAAGAGAATATTTTTTGTTTTCATGGAGGTATGAACCGAAAAACCTAATCACACAATGTATGAATCCGCTTCGCGTATTCATACAGTGTGATTAGGTTTTTCGGTTCATACCTCCATGAAAACAAAAAATATTCTCTTCATCTCTTAAATGAAAATAAAGTTGTTGATTTAAAAAGTGTGGCCTTAGGTGACGAAAACAGGGTTGTAAAGAAGGGGGTTGTACTTTGTAACGTGTTCATTCGTTACATTTATTTATATCTTTTTTTTTTCAAAAATTCAATATTTACTGAATTGTTTTTATGTGTTTTTTCTTTGATTCTACAACGCTAATTACTTCTTATTTCTTTTTTTCCAAATCTAGTCGTGACAATGGTATATCAGTAGGAGCGCTTTCTTAAGCCGTACTAAAAATGCTACACCGCAGTTACTAGAGAAAATACTTAAGAGATAAAAAAAAGTTTTTTGTTTTCATGGAGGTGTGAACCGAAAAAACTAATCACACTGTATGAATACGCGAAGCAAAAAGGGGGGACTCAGCAGCTAATGAAAAAAAATTATGTTTTCAAAGGCACCCTAGCACCAGTCAAAACTAAGCTGCAGATTTTCACACTTTCTATTGTCACCCATCAAATATCGTGTCAAGGAAAACACTAAACAATTAATTGGGTACAATCTTATAAATATAAAAATTGGGAGAGAAGATGGCTCGTCAATTTTATAAAAAAAAAGCAAAAAATGTTTAAAAGAATACAAAATTATTTTAAAGGCTGTAACATTCAGATTTTTCGTATCTCATCAAAATTAAATTTTATTTGATAATCTTCAAGCAAAAGTCTTAAAAATTATAGATCACTAGGCTAGATTTTGTACAAAACGATTTTTACTTTTTCATTGATTTTCTTTTAGAAGGTTGACAAAATTAAATTCATTTTGATACTCGTTTTAAGGTATAAGGTATTTCCTTCATTTCTTCAAGTTACAACCTAAGGGTAATAAATTGCAACAAGAAAGGATGAAAAAAGTATATACCTTACTAGGCTTATTCTTCAATAAAATGACTGTAAAGTTATAAAAAAAACTACCGGAGTTGCCAAGAAACCGTTTCTCTAATCGTCGAAATAACCTGAAGCAATCTTCCTTTAAAATTAAATCGGTGACACTCTGGAAAACATTACGTTGTAGATGCAAAGTTTACCCTATCTTAAGCAAATTACGGGCCTTTTATATAGCGATGAAGAAAACAATTAAGAAAAAATATACATTCATTCGGATTACTTCAGAAGAGTTGCTCCGATGTCATTTAAATAATCTCCAAATGTAGGAGGTTAGAACACGAAATATCTCTGAACCGGCATGCAAAAAGGGACTTCTCGGGTGTTCCATATAAACACTTGAAAAAGGAATTGGGTCTAGCAGAGAGCACACAGCGGTCGCATTCCGAAGATATTTATAAAGTAAGGTAGAATGGTCTATGTAAACCCATTACCACACAATGCTGCTTTTTGACGTACTGAAGAAAACAGCTAAGATAAAATTTGTGGGAAAAATAGAATTTGCTTGTAACAAACATTTGCTTCTTTTCTCACAATTTGTTCTACCTTACCTGGCCATTATATTCCAGTTTTAGCTCTTATTTAAAAGTCGCCGAGAATATTTCTAATTTGGACCAGTGTAAAATTATGTCGTTCGGTAATGGGTTAATCCATTCCCACACAGTGACGCTTTTAGACGCTCCCCCCCCCCTAGGAAAGAAAATTAGGGAAACATTGTGAAAAATTAAGAAAATGCTTGCAAACAAGCTATTTCTTAATTTTCCAAAATGATTTCTAGGCAGAAAGTTGAAAGAATTTAAAAATTTCATAAGCTTCAAATTGTCGTCTGAAAGTCTTTTCAATTTGGACTAGTCTTAAATTTTGTCGTCTGGTAATGGGTTAGGACAACTTTCCAACGTCGAAAATGTTCAGTCCTAGTCAGCTAGCGCAGCCCAAGCACTTTGACCAGGGGTGATACTTTTCAAACTTCGCAGGAGGTCCCTTTTTGCCTGACGGGTCACAATTTTAAAACATAAAATGTTTATTTGGCACACATATTGTTCATAGTTCACATGTAACTACTATGTGTAGTTAGCATTCTCCGTCATTGTGACATTCTTCACTTAACCCTTGTCTTGCTTTATATTTTATCCTTTCTTCACAGAATTCTTAATTTTGTCAAACATTGGTCTACTCTGTATTTATTTCTTTCCTCAACACTATATAAACGAACAAGCAGGTAGTTTAGACTACGATCAGTGCAGGCTGATCTTAGTCTATACACCTGCCCCAGCTATTGTCAAATCATGAATATTCCGGGATCAGCATGACAAGGGTTGATCATTCTGCGCCAAATTTTCGGAACACAATTGTCTATGAAGCAATGAGTATTTTTCTGCGTGAAAAGAAAAAAAATCAAAATATCCACGTCACGGCTTATGACTGGAATTTCATTCCACAGTTTCTATCGCACTAGAAAGCGCGACATCGAGCGCTTGCCCAAGCACTTTCGAAGAAGTCTATGCCATTTTTTGTTACCCACATCACGTGATAATGGGAGAGGAGATGATTGGTCCAGCCAACACAAGATGGCGTTGAGGTATATCACAGATACAGCCACGGAATGTATTTGTGTGCCATTTACCGGATGTTTCTTCGTCTTAAACTACTTTTGAGTGAATCTGAAACAAAAATTGTATTTCTTAAAAGTCTAACTCAAATCTTCAAAACACAAAAACATGGCTTCATCAAAAGAAAAGTATTTATTAAGCTACATTCTTTACGCTTTTTCATTGTCCTAGAGAGAAAAAATAATCTACCAACTGCGGCTGCCGATAAAGGAATACATTGCCGACTCAAATCATTCACATTGACCGGAAATCAACTTTAAACTACGGACTTATCAGATATAAACGTTAAATATTTTTGGTTGGTTGGACGACTAAGACCGCCAACCAACCGTTTTCTTTTCTATAACATGTTACTGGCCATAGACTTTTACAAAATGTGGTTTGATATCAAAGTCGAACTTCCTGTCGGAGCTGAGTTGTGTTGTCCAGCGATCCGTCAATTGCCCGTACTTATTTTAAGTCATTTAAGAGATGAAGAGAATATTTTTTGTTTTCATGGTGGTATGAACCGAAAACCCTAATGACACTGTATGAATACGCGAAGCGGATTCATACACTGTGTGATTAGGTTTTTCGGTTCATACCTTCATGAAAACAAAAACTATTCTCTTCATTTCTTATAATTTAATAGTATCGAGCGTAAAAGGCCCAAATCCTACATGTTTTGATACCTTTTGTATTGGACTATTTTGCAAGGAAGCATACAATATAGCTGCGTGCTCAAAATTTTGTTCATGGAGTTATAAATAATTTTTTCGACCAATCAGAACGCTCGTGTTTGATAGACGAAACTAAATATTGAATTATTTAATTTTGTACTGTGTTTTTATTCCTTGACATTTTGTCAAAACTAAGATTTAAGAAACCTGTAAGCCATGAAAATATTTCTCTTTTTGATGGTATAAAGCTACTCACCTTGTTGTCGTTTTATCCTGAACATAGTCATTTGGTTTTTACATGTTGCCTTGCAGAAGACTTTCCTAGAAAAACTATTGTCATCGCTTTCACAGCCGAAGTACTTCTCGCATTTACCAGTTGTGTCATTGTAATACCACAGTTTTTTCTCCTGATCACACTTTGTTTTATTTGGTTTTGACTGCATGCACACGAAATCGTTCGGTACGATAGATCTTAACACTTCCGGACGTATGACATTTCGTCTGCATCGAGATTTACAGTGTCGTTTTCTGGAAAAGTTATTACCGGAAGTGACGCACCCGCGGAATGGTTCACAGTGTCCAGTTGTCGGGTTATAGAACCACCGCTTCCGTTTGTCCTTACACGTGATTGCTGTTTCCGGTAAAGGTTGCGAACAAACGTTATTCCCGTTGATCCACCATTTGTTTGGGTCGTCTTGAAAGAAAGATGGGATTAATTTGCCCTCGTTTGGTGAAATCATGTCGTGTTTTCGAATTTTAGTCATCTCGGGTTTGACTGAAATGAAAGAAAATTAAGAATTACAAATTGTGTTGACGTCAAGAATGTTTTAAACTTTGATTGGAAGGAAAATATCAAGAAAGAATATTTGATGTAATAAAGGCGTGAAAAGGCACTTGGTTTAGTAAAAATCGACTTGACGTATCACCGCTCTTCATCAATCGGAGGTCAACTCTGATGTTCGACATCTACATTTATCCTTTTTTTATTATTGGTTAAGCGACTTAAATCTCATTCGGGCTGTAGTTACGACGTTTTGGTCGCGAACAAAGCATTTTAATGTTTTGTTACTTGATACTGACCATAAGTTTCGAAACCGAATATATAGGCTATTAATTTTTAAGACCTTTAGACGTGGCTCATTTCACTTGGGTATTTTTTTGTCAAAGTGTCCGCTGCTCAGTACAAACTTTTAAAGCCAATTGAAATTTGATAAAGGGCTTCAAACGCCGATTTTCTCTAATGTTCTTCTACTGAAGTACAGGTCTTGATATGGGGAATGCATGCCTCGTTGATCTTTACAAACGGAACATGGGCATACCGCAGTAGTTCAGCTTGTTTTAGGATGTATGATTTTACAATTTCCAGACCTTTCATGATAAGTACTACTTAAAATCTATCTTAAAATGAATAAATGCGAAAATATAACAATTGTCTACAAAAATCGTTGCGATGATGTGACGGTGGCGATACAACACATTGTATTTGCTTTGAAATGCGGAGGAGAAGTTTGCATGTTTCACGAGACCGAAGGTTGAGTGGAATATCAAATTTTGTTCCGCAGCAAGAGGCAAATACGAGATGTTGTATTTCTATCATGATGTAACATTTCATATATTATATACCTACATTGTTTTTAATAAAACCGATTTTCTTTTACCGTTACGATACTTTTATTATATACCTATAAAAGATATTGAGTAAAACCTGGCTGTCAAATACAACTCGACAGAAAAAAAAATCAATATTCGGCGTGTAGCAAAAAACCGTATTCGTCGAGTACCGTTAAACACTGACTTCTTTTTTGTGTATTTTTGGAAAGTTGGTTATTTCTTAGCCATTTAAGAGAATTATCTTAATGTCATTTCCTAAAAGGTATATAATAAAAGGAATATTAAAACAGTGTCTTCTTCTATTTGTTGTTATCGAATCGTGTGTAGGTATTTTCATTGGATTCGACATTCGGCCTCATCCAATAAAAATACCTACACACGATTCTCGAACACGATAACAACGCATAGAAAAAGACACTGTGGTAATATTCCCTATTTATTCGCATTATGACGTCGTCAACAGAATGGAAATTCCTCGGGATTCCTCGGGTGACGTCGTAGCATTCCGGTTTCACTTAAATTACTATAATGACGTATTTACTACGTTATATTACTATCTTCCGCTAGTTAATCAACAGGTGCGAATTTACTCGAAGAATTCTTATGTTCAAAAATGTCGCGGATAGACTATCGCAACAATCTCCTTTTAGTATCTTTTTTACTCAACAAAATAAGTCGTTCAATAAACTACCTCCAACAAAGTCATGTGATTCCAAGCCCACCTAGCTTACAGTTCACACCTCGTCTTTTATTTCAATTTTCTTTTACAAACGTAATTAGATATAAACAGGTAAACTAAGTACATGATCATGACTTCAAATTCGATTTGATTTTGTAAGTAAATATTTTAATGACATCGCTTGTCTTTAGAAATGTCATTATAAAAAATATAAACATATTGCAATGCTATAATTTCAAACTTTGGGGTATTTGTTTGAATAGTGATTTTTTTCCGTGTTTCTTTTTCTGTTTGTTAGATGAGCACTCCGGTTTTTTTTTTTTTTTCATTTTCTTTTTTATTTGTTTTCGAATTGCTGGAAGTCCAATATTAAAAGGGGGCAATACTGGAAATCATGTAACAAACTATTTACGAGAGATATCTAATCTGAGGTCAATCAGCTTTGTAGTAATATCAAATGCTTATTCTACATTGAAAGAATTGTCTAAAGAGGAAACTTTTGTTGCTGTTGTTGTTCGGGTTTGTTTTGTTTTTGTTTTGTTTTTCTTTCTTTTTTTTTTTTTTTTTTTTATTTATTTATTTTTGTGGGGATGTTGTTGTTTTACTTGATTGAAAAATAGAGCTTGAAACTAAAATCGCCTGCCCACGAAAACAATTACTGCGTGGGCAAATGGAATTAAATACAAAAGAGTTCTCTAGGTGATTTAGTGGGATTACATAAACTGAAAAAGTTATTGCCGGTGAAGCACCTTGGAAAATAAATGCCACTTAGCATTAAGAACATGATGAGATAAGGAGAAGTTGGTTGTTAAGGTCAGGTTCTTCTTTTCTTTAAGGGCGTCGAAGGAATGAACCGTGTTGATGAGTTGATTGTCTGATCGTTATTTATAGGGGATGTGGTATTATTGTCAGTGGTTCTTTTTAGGCAGCTGTAAAAATTGACCTTTCTATTCGTTTCTAAATCGGAAATACACGGATCAGATTTCGAAAAAATATCGTGCTTCATCTTTAAACGTTTTTAATTAACTTAAATACTATACAGCTTTAAAGAAAATAATGTTACCCCATTCCCACACAATGACGCGTTTCTGTGTATGATAAGCCACACCGTCACAGGTAGAAGTTATGGTCAATCTTTCTCAAGCGATCACCTATATCAAACGACTGCTTTCACTAAGCGACCAGTACCAAAATTAAATTTCCAAGAACTAGAGATCTCCATAATTGGACGGTTTTGTTCATAAAATCATCAAAACGTGTAACCTATGTTGGTGGATCTCATTAGAATCGTCTCATTGAGACGATTCTAATGAGTTCCGTCAATATAGAATTAAGTGAGAGCCCCGCAATAGTTTACGTATGCAGTCGAACCGATTCCACATATATGTCACAAAAAAGTGTATTTAAGCGACCACTCTGTTACTCGACCACGACCACATTTTGGTCGTCCCTTGAGTGGTTGCTAAATACAAGTTTAACTTATTTTTGTTTCTAACAATTTTTCCTAGCGATGCTACTATATCAACGATGGAAACAGGTTTATTCATTAACCCTTTCTTGTTCAATTCCTGCTTTTTATATGCCTGTGATTTTATAATTGAGAAAACATTGTAGAAAAAGAAGAAATTGCTTTAACAAGCAATTTCTTCTTTTTCCACAATATTTTCTACCCTATTAATGGCTATTTTGTCAAATCAAACCCACTTTAAAATTTCGCCTACAAAACCTTCGAATTTGGACCGGTATAAAATTTTGCAAAACAGGAAAGGGTTAAAAGACCAGTCGCCGTTGTCAATAAAAAATCGACTAACCTATCGAAATATTCGTTTAGATGTTCATTTCCTTTATTTATAGAAATAACTTGTGTTGGTCGATCTAAACGTTGTAACTACAGCTTATTCAAGCTGAAGTTACAACGTTTAGGTAACCAACCACCCATTTGGGGTTTTTGTGTCCCCTTACATATATTCTGGAAAATAATGACGTTTATAATCTCAGTCAAACTGCCATGTCGGGGGTCAGTGGGCGGGGCCAAAGATCGATTAATTATGGTATTGTGTTAGGCGTTTTTGTTTTTTTTTTTTTTTTTAGTTTAGTTTAGTTTAAACATATTTTATTGCCATCATTTATCATTTATATACAAAAATAATACAATATATTATTTTTTCCCAAACAAAAGGATCTGGCCACATGTTCTTCAAACTTAGCAACGACCACCCCCTTTATTTTAGTATGAGACAGAAAAGCGAGTTTATATATATTTTGTTAAATGTGGTAAATGCACTGGTATTCGTTCTTTAAATCCTTTCTATACCTGCCAAAAAGCCGGATTTAAAATAATCAAAGGCCAATACAAGCTCGGAGGGGGGTTGACACGACAAGGCGATGAGGCCTAGTTAACAATACTCTATTGAATACACTAAATTATACCTTACATCAAACAACTAACAAAGGTATGTGATTCCAATGCCAAAATATTTTCATTACATATAGTATGTCCGCCATAACAAATTTACTGACGCTTAAAGTCGTAGAAATTCTCTTCGTTTCTTATGATTTAATAGTTTCAAGCGAATAAAATAAAAGCTTTACAAATTTTGATACCTTTTGTATGGGACTATTTTGTGCGGAGGCATATAAACTCGCTGCGTGCACAAAATTTTGTTCATGGAGTTATGATTTTTTTTTCGACCATTCAGAACGCTCGTTTTTGACAGACGAAACTAAAATTAAATTTTGATATAACTTGGGCGTATTGCACCAGTAAAACGACAATGTAAATAAGCTAAATCATATGATAACGCATTTTCGTTAGCGTGAAAATGACCTCATTGAATGTGTGTATTGACGTCATTTTGCAAACAGCGTTATATTTTTCGCGGAATATCTTATATCGAGGTTCAGGATTTTATCGATTTATTTCAATAATTTATGTCATATAACAAATAGAATATTAAATTCGAGCACATAAAAAAAGGCGAATTAAACTTTTCAACTAAAACGGATAAAACTCGACAATGACACGTATTCGGTGTTCCATGACCATTCATTAATTTAATTTCCTCTATAGGCCTATAAGCGTCTAGTAGCAATCACTGACTTTATATCCTGCAAAGGATTAAAAATAAGAAGAAAATGTATGGACAACGCCGTATGTACATAAATTGAAATCTGATTCGTGAACTATTTGACATTTAAATGAATGAACAAAACAATCTAATTTAAGACAGTTATCAGTATACATGGCAGGCTATAAACTTAGGGTTCTTTTCAGTTTGCATTTTTGTTAGATTTTTCGTATTCCTTACATTCGAATTCTGTGATATCAATTTAGATTATTTTTGTTGATTAAACAGATTTGTCCGATCGTTTTATGTTAGTTTCGTAAATTACAACATCTAGATTTTGACAGTGGTGGAATTTGTTTCTCTGGAAATATAGATGCCGAATGTATATTTTATATCAAGACGTTTACGCGGAGACAACGAACCTCAAAAATAACTGGTTCGAGCCCTGGGAAGATCAACCTAACAAATTAATTGCTTTTAATATGAGACGTTAAACCGATGCCCCGTGTGACGGCGCTTTATATCAAACACGTTAAAGAACCAGTCGCAGATTCGTCACTCGTGACAGCTAAACAACTTCTGGGAGTGTCACACAAATGGGCATATGCTACGGTTGCGACGGTAAATAAACAGAAATACACACACACACACACACGGTAACAAGTACAAATTGATTTGTCTACTCTTTCTTTTGTAGTGTTTTAATCTTTCTTTTCTCACCTTTTTTCTCTGAACAGCAAATCTTAGTAGCACTTCTTGAAAGAGAATTCGGATAGACTCCATAAAACCGTCTATTTCGTAAAATTAAATGAACACATAGGATTTTAATCCTACAGGTCTTATTTAATAATATAAAAACATGTGTGTTTGATTTTTGTTGTTGTTGTTTGGGTTAGTGGGGTGGGTGCAAGGAATCAATGGGTTTCTATGGGTTTAAAACAATTTACTCTTTTTATAATTGTCAAAATTGAAAGAAGTTGCAGACTACAGTATTAAATTGGTGAAATTTGTTCATTTTATTTTTTTAGAGGGGGGATGTAGAAATATTGGGGACAATGACAAAAATGCTTATAACAAGCAATTTCTTCATTTTCCACAATGTTTTCAAAGCCTTTTGAGGAGAGTCAAAAAGCGTTATTCTGTGGTAATTGGTTGATAATCAAAATTGATTGAAATTGAAGGGTATCTATAATTCACTACAGTACAACATAACGTTTCAACAAACAACCGTTTACTTTTTTTACTTTCTAAACGGTTAAACTGTGCACCAATCTTTACAGATGAGGTTCGTCTTGATATTCCCTTGTTCGTGGTTCCAAAAAGCATTCGATTAAGATTAATATCGGGTATTTAGTGTTACCCTAGACTTTGTCTAGTTCATGTAGCAACTATTTGAGATAGACAAAGTCAAGGGTAAGACTGAATACCGACATTTTGACATATCAAAGGGGCTAACTATGTTAGTGTTATGACATAATGATTACATTGCATTTTGGCAACCTTTGGCATTTTTTGGATATTTTTGTAACTTTTTTTTGTAAACTATCAAACCTACCTCAAAGTTGGGGTAATAAATTGTTAATTAGACCCACCTGCTTTTTAATATTCTAATGAAGATGCATATTGTGATCGTGATTTAAAAAAAAAATAGAACTTCTAGAGCGAAAAACATGAATAATAAAAAACATTCATTAACCCAATACCCGACAAAAAAAATTAGACTGATCTAAACTGAAAGAAGTTGCAGATGACAATTGCGCTGCGTGAAAAAAAGGTGCTAAATAGGGTAGTAAACATTGTGAGAAAAAGAGAAATTGCTTGGTACATCTGATATTTGATTGTGTATCTTCAGACGGCCAGAAAGCGTCATTTTTCGGTAATGGGTTAAGTATCACAACCTATCGAGAACTTCGCAAATGCTCAACCAATATCTAACAAAACCGTGATCTTAGTATTGATATACATTTCATAAGTTAGTGCCTTTCCTTGTCATCACGGTAAATCACGTAGAAATTGGCTGTCAATCAAATAATCCATCGACCAATCAAATCATTCATTTAAGACGGGAAGACAACTTTGAACTCCAACATTGGCCGATATTTATGGGAATTATTTTCGTTAGTTTTGCGAGTAAAACGTCTGTGGTACTCGATTAAACATGTGAAAACATTGTCTGACTTTTTGCGGATTTGGGAAAATAAGAGAGGAATTCAATTGCGTAAAGTGACATATATGTACATGGATATCACCCCAATTCTGGACAGACTAAAACAAACACATTTCTTAAAAAAGTTCACCTCGACCAAGCATGGTGACACCTGGCGAAAACAGGCCGCGGAAACGTTGTGAAAAAGAGAAATTTCTTATATCAATCAATTTTTCCATTTGGTAGAATTGTTTCATACCTGTTTTGACTTTTTTCTATATAGTTCCTCACTTCATTTTTCTATATAGTTCCTCACTTCACTATGGCGTTTGCAACTTCTATCAATTTGGATCAGTCTAAGAAAATGCCGTCTGTTTTTTTTTTTGTGTGTGTGTGTGTGTTTTGTTTTTGTTTTGTTTGTTGTTGTTGTTGTTGTTGTTGTTGTTTGTTTGTTTTTTGTTTTTATATATAAAAACAACTTCAGGCCGTTTATGGGTCATTTAAATGAGATAGTCGTTGTTGCTATTTTTATAAGTTTTATTATCATCTTTATGTTTTCGTCGGTTGGCGATCAAACTGTCGTAAATACAGCTTTATTTAAGCTGTATTAACGACATTTTGTTCGACAATCGACGTTATATTGACTTCCTTTGAATGAACCTCACAGTGTTTTCGAACTAACACCAGATATCTGCCATCTTCCTCGAAATAGATACAGATGCAACATTAAATCATGAACATCGTGTCAATTAAAACAGCTTTGCCAAAATTCACAATTTTCTGTTATTTTCTAATTGCTTTTATAATTCAGATGCCAAATTGTTCGTGCCACTTAAATAATATTTCTAACAAAACGTCGCCTGTATTTAAAATTTCATAAAAATAATTCTGTTCTTAGATTTAAAAATTCTCATGAATTACATGACCATTATTATTGTATGTTTTTCTTGTCCATTCCTTAAAACCAAAATTTTACTTTGTCTTTTCATTCATTTATTTATGTCAATTTTCATTCCTTTATTTGTTTATTAACTTGTTTTCTACTAAATTCATTCACATGTTCTCTTTCCACCACATCGATTAACGATACTTTTTAAAGGCAGTAAATTTATCTTTTATTATTATTATCATTATTTATTATTTTCATAAACAAATTTGTTGCAAGTTACGTAATGAAATCGATTCAATGTTCGAAGTAAAACGGTAGCGATTTAAGATGAAATACATTTTTCTTCAGAAACATCCAAACTTGGAGAGGTTTTTATCGTTTTGTCAAGTAAACGTGACCGCTCGTGCGAAAAAAAAATGCTTAACCCATTCCTGCACAATGTCGCATTTTGACACACACACCCGAAAATAAGTAATGATAATAAAGATGTGAAAACATTGCTCAATTTTTACAAAGCCTTTTTTTGATGATTGTAAAAAGCGATATTGTATGGGAATTGGCTAAAAGTTAGAAGATAGAACAAACTCACCTTCACATCTAGTGACAGGCTTGCAAGTATCCCATTCACAGTTCGGGGGCATTTTTGCTACACATTCACTCGCTATACACATAATGTTCTGAAATACAAAAAATGAAAATGTGATGTAAAAATAATTGGTGAGACAGAACTTGTATATCGAAGAATTAAACTACGTCCGCGAATTGTTCACAGGTTTGAAAATAATGCATTGTGGTGTTGATGTTGTCGGTACTGTAGTTATTTAGGTTGGTGTTGTTGGTGTTGGTGTTCTTGATGCTGCTGATGATGATGATTTTGATGTTGTTTGTTGTTGTTGCTATTGGTGGTGATAGTGATCAATATGATCAATATACATGTATGTCAACTGATTTTCAATGGAATAGCTACACAAGTAACGGAACGTTTTGCGACACACATAAGTATTATGTATCGAAATGAACACACGAACAAGCGAATTTCAGAAGAAAAGGGGCGTAGATCAGTATTATCCAAATAAAAAAAGGTTTTGTGTGTTTATTATTTAGTTCAATAATTCAATAATTGTGAATTCAGAAGCATCTTTCAAGTGCACATATTTGAGAATAATACAATGAGCAATATATAGGGAATATTACAACAGTGTCTTTTTCTATGCGTTGTTATCGTGTTCGAGAATCGTGGGTAGGTATTTTTTATTGGATGAGACCGAAGGTCGAATCCAATAAAAAATACCTACACACGATTCGAGAACACGATGACAACAAGTAGAAAAACACACTGTTGTAATATTCCTTTTATTATATACCTTTTAGGAAATGACATTAAGAAAATTCTCTTAAATGGCTAAGAAATAACCAACTTTCTAAAAAAAACCGGAATGTCAATACACAAAAAAGAAGTCAGTGTTTAACGGTACTCAACGAATACGGTTTTTTGCTACACGCCGAATATTGATTTTTTTCTGTCGAGTTGCATTTGACAGCCAGGTTTTACTCCATATCTTTTATAGGTATATAATAAATTAATATTTCTAGATAAGACAGGATAACCAACAACAAAAACAATTAGGAAAACATTGCGTAAAATTTTACACAATGTTTTCTATCCAGAAAGTTGAAAAAAATTCTAAAATTTCATAATCTTAAAATTGCCGTCTGCAACTCCTTGAATTTGGACCAGTCTAAAATTTTGCCGTCTGGTAATGGGTTGAAATTGTTTCAGAAGTTGTAACGTCATCATGATATGATAATATTAAGTTCACGGAAAGTTTAAATGTCCATAATTATCATGATAAACCATTTACCAAATGTTATGTTTGTTATTCAAGTTTAGGGTCAAACGAAGCGAAAAATATGGCAAATTGGATAAATCACTCTCCTATCCTTCACAATTTATAAACGGTAAAAAACATGGTGTTTATTTTCTCTAGAAAAGTTATAATCATCGACTGGAATACTAATAAAACTTCAATTAAGGGATGAAGAGAATATTTTTTGTTTTCATGTATAGGTATGAACCGAAAAACCTAATCACACTGTATGAATACGCGAAGCGGATTCATACATTGTGTGATTAGGTTTTTCGGTTCATACCTCCATGAAAACAAAAAAATATTCTCTTCATTTCTTATAATTTAATGGTATAGAGCGAAAAAAGCAAAAACCCTACATCTTTTGATACCTTTTTGCATGGGACTATTTTGTGCGGAAGCATACAAAATCACTGCGTGCTCAAAATTTTGTTCATTGAGGTATGAATTCAATTTTTTCGACCAATCAGAACGCTCGTTTTTGATAGACGAAACTAACAATTAAATTATTAGTCATTGATAAGCCATTTCAAAAAGTTTATCGGTAGAATATCAACGACCGCTGCTGTCAACGAATAAATCAACCAATCAAATCATTCATTAAGACCAGCAGTGAACTTTGAAATCTGACATCGGCCGATATTTATGTGAAGCATTCTAGTTGGTTAACCGATTTGAACGTCGTAACTACAGCTTGAATAAGCTGTAGTTACGACGTCTAGGTCGCGAAACAACGAGTGTTTATTTTAACTGCATGTAACTGGCCATAAATTTTGCATAATAAGGTCGTTTGATATCGAAGTTGAACTTCGTGTTGGAGTCAGTTGGTGCGGGTAGTGGAGTTATGGGGCGGGGCCAGCGATCACTAAATTATAATCATGATCAATCAGGCGAAAAAGGACCTTATGGGAAATCCGAAAACTGTTGACTCTGGTTCGTCGCAGTCTGACCAAGGACGATTTGGGGTTTGTTTTGTTATCTCGGTGTAGAGTTTTGATAAACATGTAAAACGGTTATTGCACATTATCATACATACTTGGGAATACTTTATCTGTATCTTACTGACCTCTGCTTGATCATGTCGCTTTTTCAAGCATTTTTGTCACGGAAGATAAGGGAAGTTCCTTTTCGCGAGAAGAGTCACTATTGACGGATTGCCAATGGTGTTGAATATCAAAGTATTGGAAGTACTGTAAGCTAGCAAAGCATGGTTGAATTTTGAAAATCTTTCCCTTGTTGGGTGGAAAACATTGTGGACATTGAAGAAATTGCTTGTTACAAGCAATTTCTTCATTGTCCATAATGTTTTCCAAAGCCTTTTTGTTTAGAAGCTTAAAAAACGGATCTGGGTGGGAATGGGTTAAATAACATACATTGGACAGAGTTCTCTACAATTTGAGTTTACAATATTACTGAAATACATAAGAACTATTTTTTATTGCGTAGGCATTCCATGCATTTGGAGGTTAAGCCTCCATTGGAAGTTTGCACTCATTGAACTTTGAGAAGACCTCGAAATTTGTCGCTTTGCAAGCTAAAAAATCTATCGCCCTTTCAAGTCTGTCTTAAATGGAACAAGCAGGTAGTGAAGACTAAGATCAGACGACTCATATGTGCAGGTTGATCTGCATGTATGTTCAAGCTTATGTTTGTTTTATTTCCTACCAAAACAGGAACATTCCGGGTTTAGCATGAGTTAAGATGTTTTAGGTAAAGGTCCTATTGTTCTTGTAGGGACAAAAATTCTCACAAAAAGGATAGGTCACAAGCCAGATATTTAAAGGGTAGCCGAAAAGAAAACGAAAATAAAACGAATCTATTAAAATATTCGTTTATTTTCCCTTTTCTATTCGGCAAATTTCTCGAATTAGACCTCTTTCCTGTAACACGTTACATTTTGATATACCACTCTTCATTTCACCCTTCATCATGACATAGATCATTTTCGTCACCACAATGATGGTCGTCAGTAAAACACCGTCAACGTAACTAAAAACCTCTTAACTACAGCTTTATTAAAGATGTAGTTACGAGGTTTAAGAATAACACCGACGACACATGATTTATGCAACATCATCTAACCGCAATATTTTGATGTAGATTTTTTAGTATAGACCACAAATTACAGGTCATTCTCGGGTCAGGGACCTTTCAACTAATTACATAGTTTCGAATTGCTGGTATACGTAAACCGGGAATTGAACTTTTTTACGACCAAATATAATTACCACAGACCAATTTTAGAATCGAGACGTTTTGATAAACTTTTTCCATATTCTTTTCTTGTAGACCGCAATCCAATGTAACAACGATTTGGAATCAATCGAGGGCATTAAATGAAATGAAGACATCTTTAAAATCACATCAGTTTCTAACTGTTAGCCCCCCCCCCCACACACACACACACACACTACCACCAACAACAACAAAATGACAAAATTCATTCCGAAGCCATGGTTACTGATAATATGATGATTTATGTGTGTTTGAAAGATTTAAAAAAGTATCGTTAGTTAAAATATTAATTTTCGAAAATAGTCCCGATTTTTCCCGCAAGGCATAATCTTCACGCACAATCCCGCTTTTGTATGTTCCCAAAGATAAGAGCTTTTAGAAGCATTGTGCAAAATGATAAAAACAAATAATCTGATTGTTACAAGCAATATCTTCATTATCCACAAGTTTTCTACCCCCAAAGACATTTCTTGTTAGCCCTTTCCCGTTTTTGGAATTTTTGGACTAGTCCAAATTGAAAGAGGCAGATGACAATGACAACTGGATGCAATTTGAAATGAACCCATCCTATGGGGTAGAAAATATTGTGGAAAAAGGAGAAATTGCTTGTTACAAGCAATTTCTTCTTTTTCCACAATGTTTTCGCAAGTATAGAATCACAGGAACGTAAAATCCCGTATTTGAACGGGAAAGGGTTAAATTTTCATCAACTAAAAATCGTTGTCTGCAACTTCTTTGAGTTTGGGCCAGTCAAAAAATGTGTGGATTGGCAATGCGTGAAGTATTCTCGGTAAATGAGATATTACTCGTTATAGTAATATCTTATTTTTCTTCTAACTATATCGACACCTATCAAACCTCAAAGGGAGCTTTATATAAAGGCTCATAGATTTCTTGCCTCCATTGCTCATTTTTCCAAATCGAGATAAGAAATTAACGAATCACCTTTCCAAATCCAAAAACAGATAGACCAAGGAAATCGTTGATTTAGACATTTAAACTTAACGTTTTTGTTGATGGCCTAAATGTCGTAAATACAGCTTATCCAAGCTGTAGATATGGTGTGCATGTCATAGTTCCATAACAGAGCCATTTTTGTATGTGTTTCAACCATAAGTTAGCGTAATTGTGTCGTTTGAAATCACAGACAATCTTTCTTGTCGGAATCGAAGTGTAGGATACGAAAGGAGGTTCAAATTCAATATTTGCAATATTTATGGCCAGTAACATGTAACTAAAAGTATTGATAAAGTTGCGACCAACAAAAATACTTTTCTTGGCCCATTCCTACACAGTGGCGCTTTTTGACGCCCCTCAAAAAAAAAACAATTTGGAAACATTGAGTAAAACGAAGAAAAAAATATTTTCCAAATTGTTTTTTCTCTAGGAGCGTCAAAAAGCGCCACTGTGTGGGAATGGGTTAAAAAATATTTCACAATATCGCGAAAGGTGAAAAAAATCTAACGATATATAAACTTTAAAGTGTCGACTACAACTCCTTTCGATTAGACCAGTCTAAAATTTTGTTGTCTTGTAATGGATAAAATGTCCTTCAGTGTAGGAGTTCAAAGTTCGCTTCTGTTCTAAATAATTTAATTTTTAGTTTCGTCTATCAAAAACGAGCGTTCTGATTGATCGAAAAAATAATTCATAACTCCATGAACAAAATTTTGAGCACGCATCGATTTTGTATGCTTCCGCACAAAATAGTCCCATACAAAAAGGTATCAAAATGTGTAAAGCTTTTGGTTTTTTCGCTCGATGCTATTAAATCATAAGCGATGAAGAGAATATTTTTTGTTTTCATGGAGGTATGAACCGAAAAACCTAATCACACAATGTATGAATCCGCTTCGCGTATTCATACAGTGTGATTAGGTTTTTCGGTTCACACCTCCATGAAAACAAAAAATATTCTCTTCATCTCTTAAATGAATTGTTTGATAGGTCGAGTGATTCCACAATCCGCTGATTCGATCTGAGTGCTGATTCAAGTATGTCGACGTCAAATTTCAATAAAAAAAAAAAACAGACAAAGCGAAAATAGTGAGGCGAATGTTAAGAGCACAATAGTCGTTTCCCGTGGAAATTGAGATGTTTTAATTGTAGGAGTTGGTCGTACACAATTTGCTATGTCATCCAAATTTGATCTGTTTGAATTTACGAGCCTCTTGCGGACGAATAAACAAATGTGTCAAAATCGTTTTGAAAATGTGAGCGCGTGGGAGGAGGCGGAAAATAATTTAGATTCTTGTCACGAGTAAATGGGAATGTTTGGAAAATATGGCCACGTTTTGAATAGATATTTGGTCCATTTTTATCAAAACTGTTTTATCTCGTGAATGTTTTTGCTTTATTTTTGATAGCACTGAACATGGAAAAAAAACCAGACAACTCCATTCCACTACCCTTGTCTGAATACGAGCCTTTTTTTATATTTCCGAAAGTACTTAAGAGGCGAAGAGAACATTTCTTTTTGTTTGTTTGTTTTCATTGAGGCATGAACCGAAAAACCTAATCACACTGTATAAATACGTGAAGCGGATTCATACATTGTGTGATAAGGTTTTTCGGTTTATACCTCCATGAAAACAAAAAATATTCTCTTCATTTCTTATAATTTAATAGCATCGAGCGAAAAACAAACACTTTTTGATGCCTTTTTTATGGAACTATTTTGTTCGGAAGCATAAAAAATCGCTGCGTGCTCAAAATTTTGTTCATGGAGTCATGAGTATTTTTTTTTCGACCAATCAGAACGCTCGTTTTTTGATAGACGAAACAATAAATTAAATTATAACTTTCTGTACGGAATGAAAAAAGCAATCCTTTAGATACATATTATATAGTCCTTACTTTTCTATATTGCAAAACATTTTTTCTTTATTTTGAACATATCATACAAAAACCTACCATCAGAAGTTTCGAAGAAAGCGCAAAGTAAGCAGTAGATAAAGAATTTGGCAATTTCTTCTTTTTCCACATTTTTTTTTCTATCCTACTCAACGAATATTTTTCAAATAAAATATTGACTATAAATTATCGTCCGTTTTCGTTTGTTTGAATAGGGGTTAATCGCTACTTTCAACAGTATTTCATTTATATGGCGGCGGTCGGAGCACCTAACAATGGATTCCTGGTATTTCTCACACCAGTACTATCACAACATTCCTTTCCGAGCCACAAACTGCTCATCCCATGGCATGTAGGTTTACGATAATCCACCCATTAGAGGGGGACAAATGTCGGTAAGGATATCCACCGTGGCCGAGGATGGAACCCGGGGCCCCGTGCTTAAGAGCACTACGCGCTACCAACTCCGCTATGGACGAGGCTACACAAAAGCTAAAACATTGTATATAATGCGTCTAAAATTATTCAAATATTTTCACTCAACGAACAGACACTATTTCGATTGAAGTAGTGAAATTCCAAGGAACATTAAACTTAACCCTTGTAATGCTGAACCCAGAATATTCCGGTTTTGGCAAGAGGTGTATACTAAGATCAGACTGCACTTATGTGCAGGCTGATCTTAGTCTACACCTCCTGCTTGTACTTTTCCTCCCAGAGTTGTTTATGAAGTTGATTTTTAAAAGAAATATTGATTTTTGAACAACAAGTTCTATCAGTGCTTTCAGCCCTTTGATTTGACAGTATTTCAGTAAGGTAATTTATACAGCATGACAATGGTTAAAATCAACATACACTTATCTAACTTTTTCTAGTAATGTATATAAAATGTATAAGTCAAAAGAATTAACCAATACCCAGTCCCGCCTTTTTACGGCTCTAAAGAAAATTGCTTTAGAAGACATTGTGGGAAATGAAGAAATTGCTTGTGACAAGCAATTTCTTCATTTTTCACAATGTTTTCTTCCGAATTTAAAATTTTCACCAACTAATGATTGTCGAGTACAACTTCGTTGTATTTGACCGAGTCTGAAATGTCGTCCTTTGGTAATTGGTTTAGGTAACGTTACCCGATGTTTATGTTTTACGCCTTATTTATGAGGTACACTCAAGGTTACACTTTCGAACTCGTCAAAAGTAGAAGTTTATTTACCCACTCTACGACTTAATATTAGTTTCGTCTATCAAGTTTCAAGCGTTTTGATTGACTGATTTTTTTTCACACTTCAAGGAACAAAATTTTTAGCACGAAATTATTTTGTTTGCTTGCACACAAAGTAAATGCGTAAATTTTTACCAAAAACTTGTAAAATACATGTATTTGCTTCGTTTTACTTGATAGCAATAAATCATAAGAACTGAAGATATTTTTTTTTCCTTTTCATTGAAGTTCGCGCAATCATATAGTGTGATTAAGTTTTTAGGTTCATACCTCAATGAAAATAAAAATGTTTTTTCGTGTCTTATAATTTGATACCATCAGACAAAGCAAAGCAAATATTTTACTTATCATGAGTCTGTTCAGGGTGGGTGATTAACGCAATTCCAGGAAGGTCCCCTTTTGCATGATATATCACATATACCACACATTTTCTGTTCAAACCCACGTTTATGATACTGAGATTGCGGAAGAACATAGTTGGGTAAAAGAAATCAAAGTACCCAAAGTACTGTAAACTAGCAAAGCAAAGCTTTATTAAGTATTCTTCTTAGTCAAGGATATCATGATGAATAAACGACGTTAAAGTAACCTAGGAGTTAACCCATTACAAACAAGACAAAATTTTAGACTAGTTCATGTAGACGACAATTTCAAATTGGTTGATTTTAGAAAACCTTTTCCTTGTTAGGTTTAAAACATTGTGGACAATGAAAAAATTGCTTGTTACAAGCAATTTCTTCATGTTTCACAATGTTTTCCAAAGCTTTTTCTTGAGATTCTTAAAAAGCGGAATTGAGTGGGAATGGATTAAAAAGAATGCTTCAAAGAGTTCACTACAATTTGAATAGAGTTTGCAATATTCCTGAAATAAACGAGCACTAGTTTTTATGGGATAGGCATTCAATGGATTTAGTGGTAAAGCCTCCAGTGGTAGTTTGCACTCATTGAACTTTGAGAATGTCTCAAAATTTTGTCTGTTAACTTAAGCTTTGCTAGCCAAAAACAACTACTATCAAAAAGGCTAATGCAAGGGTGGTCAATTGATTGATTGAATGGGTCGGGTTTAACGCCGCTTTTAACAGTATTTCAGTCATATCGCGGCGGCTGGAGTACCTAACAACAGATTCCTAGTATTTCTCACACCAGGTCTACCACTACATCCTTTCCAGGCCTCCAGCTGCTATCCCACTTAGGTTTACGATTATCCACCCAACGGTGAGAGACAAATGTCGGAAAGAATATGTGCAGCCGCCAGGGATCGAACCCATGACATCCCATGATTGAAGATTAGGAGTCAGACGCGCTACTGACTGCGCTTTGACGGCGGCAGACAAGGGTTGTCAAAGAGTGTCTTCAGTCACAGAGTATCATATATAACCAAGGAACAGAGACAGAAAGCAACAGCACTTAAGTACCACTTACACTAAATTGCCTGCATTTTTAGACAAGACCACTTCAATCCCTTTTTCCAATCACTAGGTTATTTACTAAGATTTGTTCACAACCTAAATGTCGAAACTACAGCTTGAATAAGCTGTATGTTTAGGTCATGAAACGAACAATAATGCTTTGTATAATTGTTGACCAAGATGGGAATTCAAAGTTCGCTTTCGGTCTAAATGTATGAATTGATTGGTCTGTCGATTTTTAATTGACACACGCGATCCGTCAATTGTAGATATGTATAAATGTTAAAATTCTAAAGAATCTAGTAATAGCAAGAACTTTTATACACTTAACCCATCACCACACGACAAAATTATAGACTTCTCCAAACTGGAAGAAGGTGCTGACAACACTTTCAAGTTGGTGGGATTCAGAAATTCTTTGTCTTTAAGACGACATTGGAGTTTTGTGGGAATGTACCACATACACTAAATTGCCTCGATTTTGCAACAGGGCTTCATTGGTCATTGTCTCGCAAGACGCTTTTTTGTATATTGTCGTTGGGTGAATAAAGCTGTAGTTACGCTATTTTGCACGCCCAAAGGCGAAATGTAACAAGATTTACTCCGTACGAAATCATTTGACTGGAAGGAAGTTGAGCAGAAAACCATCGAAGATTCGGGTCATTTTCTAATGATAAAACGTTCACAAAGTCAAACAATGGGACCATGTGTGGTGAGGGGGCTAAAATGAGAGTCACACTTCTGTATTAATTCTCTGAATTGCTTTATATATTGTGATTAACTTTTTAGTTTAATACCTTTAAAAAGACAACATCGCGCATCGTGTTGATTCTGCCAGGTATAGGAATATTCAATCCATTTCTACACGACTGGTTCAAAATAAAAGAAGATGCAGACGACAATTTTAGGTTGATAAAATCCTAAAACTCTCTGTCTTTTGGGGTAGAAAACACTGTGAACAGTGAAGAAATTGCTTGCTCTTTAATGTCCAAAATATTTTCCAAGGCTTTTTTCTTGAGAGGCGTTAAAGGAGGGATTGTGTGGTAATGAATTAAACCGAGATTAAACTTTAAAAACAGGCGCTGAATGACCTTGATCTTATCTTGTCCGGAATAACATGTTTTTGAGTATTTGGTCAAAAAACAAGTTCTTAATCGAACAAAAGCAAGGTGACCAACGATGGTCAGCTTGTTTACATTGCTGTCAGTTTAACCTGCATGGTCAAGGTAGAAACGATCTCCTGAGTCTTTTCTCAAACAACATTGTCCATTTTAACACAACACTGCTTTTGTATGACCCTGAACGTTAACACCTTTTTTTTCATTCCCGGTAGTGTTTTCTAGCTCGAAGGACAAAAATTACAAAAAAAATATTATCTAAAATAAGTCGTCTACAGCATCGTTGAATTTGGACCAGTCTAAAATTTCGTCGTCTGGTAATGGGTTAAATGCAAACACCGATCCCCTGAAAGTATCCATAACTTTAATATTACTCTTGTTTTTCTCGTATCATCTTATGATCAATTATATATAACAACTTAAGAGTTGAATTATGGGCTTAACCCATACCCACACAATCCCTCCTTTTTACGCCTCTTTAGAAAAAAAACTTGGGAAAAAATTGTGGAAAATGAAGAAAATACTTATAATAAGCGATTTCTCCATTATCCACAGTGTTTGCCATCCAAATTGATTTAAAAAAAATAAAATTTCACCGACTTGAAATTGTCGTATACTGCATCTTTCACTTTGGACTAGTCTGACATTTTGTTATGTGGGAAAGGGTTAATCATTCTGACATAAAAGGGGTAAAATGCCTTTTTAAAAAGCTGTTTTTCATTTTCACACAGTCTTTGTTATAATAAGGTTTTCGGTAAACACTGTCCTTTCATTACTATCGGTACCTTCTTTTCAAAACAGATTGTTAAAAGTTTTATCGTTTGTGATTGTTGGGTCCAAAACGTGCACAGGTTTTTGTATGTGTCTTTTTGTTGTTTTTTGTTGTTCTTCTTCTTCTTGTTATTGTTATTGTTGTTGTTGATTTGTCAAGCAAAAGAAATGAAATAGACGGAAAATCCAATTATTTTGTTACCTGTTAATAGATGGCACCGTTTTGTAAAAGGGTAAAATTCCTTTGGTTAAAAATGCATGTCATTCACGATTATAGTATAAAAAGATAAGATTTATTCGCAAATTAAGGCGTATAATCGTATATCTTAATATCTACTCTTAGCTTTCTCTGCAAATACTGTTTTCAAGGACTTTCCTTTACTCTACATTCAAAGACGCCATTTCATTAGAAAAAGTACGCACAGCTACAATAGCATATTTATCTCTTGTTATGTTTATAGATCTTACAACAATGTCTCTCTGTCTCTGTCTCTCTCTGGCTCTGTCTCTCTGGCTCCGTCTCTCTGGCTCTGTCTCTATCTGTCTGTCTATCTGTCTGTCTATCTGTCTCCCTCTCTCTCTTTTTCTTTCTCTTTCTCTCTCGCTCTCTCTGACTGTCTCTGTCTCTCTCTCCCCTCTCTCTCTCTCTTTCTCTCTCTCTCTCTCTCTCTCTCTTTCTTTCTCTCTCTCCCTCCCTCCCTCTCTCTCTCTCTCTCTTTATCTATCTATCTATCTATCTATCTATCTATCAATCTATCTATCTATCTATCTATCTAGCTATCCACCCATCCATCTACCTATCTATCTATCTATCTCTATCTTTCTTTCTCTCTTCGAGAAATGACGTATATTTCATTATAATCTTTAAAAGATTATCACCTTCTTAACAGACAGATAACGCAATTTTTCTTTGTGTCCAACTGATTTCGAATTATATGAACTTTGTATAGAAAGCGACAGACTTCCTAATTTTTTTTTGTCTATAAAAGATAATAAAACTGCACCAACATAGCTGCCCTTAACCCGTTTCCACGCAATGAAATTAACCTTTTGAAAACATGGTGGATAATGAAGAAATTGCTTGTTATAAACAATTTCTTCATTGCCTACAATGTTTTCTCACCCAAAATACAAAGATTTCATGAATTGCAGCATTTAGAAATTGTCGTCTGCAAAGTCTTTGAATTTCGACAAGTCTAAAATTTCGTCGTCTGGTGATGGGCTTGATTTCACCAGCATAGCTGTCCTAAAAAAGCAAGCCAAATGACCTGGATTATGCCAAAAATTAAATTGTTGAATAAAAAGGATGAATGAATGGACCGTCAAGTTGACAAAGGCGATGCCCTCTCGTCTGAATGCAAAATACCTTTACAAAAAAGGCTGACAGGTATAACCGCCGCCAAAGGTTCGGAGACCTTTTTTTTCAGAGCAGTCGATCTTGCTCATGCGACCACGTCTATTAAGCAACCTCTTTCATTGGGCGACCACAATCGATTAATTTTCAAATCAAAAACACTCGTTAAGATGTGGTTGTAATCTAGAAAACATATTATACCGAAATCCAATGTGGTTGAAACTCATTAGAATCGTCTCATCGAGACGATTCTAATGAGTCCCAACAACATTGGATTTAGCGAGATTTCTGTAACAATTAATGTATGTATCCGAAGCAATCCTTTGTATATCACAAAAGCGTGCTTTAAGTGATCATTTTCTTAAGCGACCACTTTTTGGGCGACCATTGAATGGTCGCTAAATGCAAGATTTACTGGTTAAGTTTTGTACTCGTACAAAATGACTGTCCATTTAATCTAACTTTATTTATAAAATTCATTTATTTACTTTTTTTTTCATTATTACAATTTATCATTATTTATCATGATATAATATAATCATTATTTATTATCACTCTCATTATTATTCATTATCATTATTGTTATATTAAGTTTGTGCCTTTTTTTACCTTTTTAAAACGGCCAACCCAGGTAGCTCAAGAAATTAGCCTTTGCACACCGTTCCAAAATAATTGTCGGGCCGCTGGCCACGCCCACTGAGCTCCGACAGGAAGTTCTACTTAGATCGGCCAAAAATGGTTGTTTGGCGATTTAATAAAAATGATTGCATGAGCTGCAGTTACGATGTTTAACTCACCAAACCAATAAAAATGATTCACATAAATGTCAACCAACGTCGGGGATCTATGGTTTACTTGCGGTCTAAATGTATGATTTGATTGATCTATCCGTTTTGATTGGCAGTCGCGATCTGTCTATTTCAAATAAGTGAACCGTTAGGCGAAAGTGAACCTCCGTAGAAGTACGAAAATGATCGACATTAGTCAGTTTGGACCACTTAACCCATTCCCACATGACAAAATTTTAGACTGGTCCAAATTCAAAGAAACTGAAGACGACAATTTCAAATTGGTGGAATTATGAGTTTGTTCATCTTTTTGGATAGAAAACATTGTGAATAATGAAAAAATTGCAAGCATTTTTTTCATTTTCCACAATGTTTTCCAAAGCTTTTTTTCTTGAGGGGCTAAAAAGGTAGGATTGTGTGGGAATGGGTTTACTCTTGTCCTGCTGAATTAAATCCTTGGCTGAATTACAGCAAAATGAAAGGATTGAAAGCACTGTTAACACTTGTTGTTGGTCAACATTTCTTTTGAAAACAAATTTCATAAAACTGGGGTTTGAAAGTAATAAACAGGTGGTGTATACTAAGATCAGACTGCACGTGTGTGCAGACTGATCTTTGTATATACCTCCTGCTAATACACGATTATTAAGGGTTTAGCATAAAAGGGATAATTTCTGAATCTGGATTGAAGACTCTACCGTTTTATTTGGTCAATTTTCAGAAAATCGGATCACCTTGGGTTAGAGCAATAATTCAGTCAATGCCGTGGACCGTGTTTATTTCTGTAAACGTTTCCTGTTTTGAAAAAAATTCACCCATGTCCAAATTCAAATGTTTGAAAGACATAAATTGAAAGTGGATTTAATTTGAAAAAAAACCATTCAGTAGAGTAGAAAATATTGCATTTTTTTCTTTTTCTTCAATCATAAAATTACTTAAAAAAGGGGGATTGAACTGGAAAGGATTAAATACCCGTGCATCCATTCCGTTTTTAGTTCATGCTAAAAAGTATTCCCGATCATGCAGATCAACGTAGACAGAAAGCGTTTTATCGACTATAAAACAAAAGACAACGAACAATTTACGTTTGTCTCGATTCGCGGAGAAGGAGACCATTTTTTGTTGTTGCTGTTGTTACCTTTTTTAAAATGACTGTAAATCGTGACAAATGTGTGCAGCATTATTTTACACCTTCCGTAAACCTAGGAATGTGACAGTCGTCATTGCGAACTTAGTCGTTTGTATAACGAATTCCATACTTTAATACAGTTAATTAAAGCGACATGCAAATCAACTTTTACCTTTACCAAACATTCCTTAGTTCTTATCCCCCTCGAAGATAATTAACCTTAAATATTGCGGCAGATGGGTAAAATAGGCTTGTTAACCCTTGCCATGCAGAACCTAAAATATTTCTTGTTTTTTTTGTTGTTGTTGTTGTTTGTTTGTTGGTTTTTTTTCGTTGTTGTTGTTGTTTGTTTGTTTGTTTGTTTTTGCAAGACGCATGGACAAAGATCAACCTGCATATAGAGTATGTAAGTATGATCTTAGTCTACACCTCCTGTTTGTCCCTATCAGTTCCTTATAAAATTGTTATTGTTCAAATACAAATTATTGAACCTCAAGCCTTCCCGTGCTTTCATCCGTTTGATTTTAATACAATGATAAAGAGAAGATTTTTATTCAGCATGACAAGGGTTAAAATGTTTTCTTTTTTTCTATTAGGTAAGATTCACACAAAAGTGTTACGTTTTTTGTATGTTTGTTGTTGTTGCTATTGCTGATGCTGTTGTTGTTGTTGACCTTCACAAGAATATTGGCGTATTTAATGACACGAAATACAATGCAACCTAAATGAAAATGTATGTGTCATTTCCAACAACTTCACTTTGACACAAAGTAAAGACTTAGATAAGCCTGTACATCCACACAGCCTGATTAAGGGCTACATTATGTAGTCTGTTGAAAGTTACAGACTCAAAGTTTGTTGTTGTTGTTGGTGGTGGTGGGGTGGGTTTTTTTTGGGGGGTGTTTTTTTTTCTTGTTGTTGTTGTTTTATTTAAATCATCAGCGAATATTCTACTTACAGTAGGTAGCGGATTCATACATTGTGTGATTAGGTTTTTCCGGTTCATACCTCCATGAAAACAAAAAATATTCTCTTCATTTCTTATAAATCAATAGCATTGAGCGAAAAAAAACCCAAAAGCTTTACAAAATTGATACCTTTTTGTATGAGACTCTTTTGTGCGGAGGCATACAAATTCGCTGCGTGCTTAAATCTTTTTTCACGCAGTTTTGAAATATTTTTTTCGATCAATCAGAACGCTTGTTTTTGATAGACGAAACTAAAAATTAAATTATACATCAATAATTTCAATTTCAAATTGTTTCGGAATTAACCCTTGTACTTGTATAAACTTCTAAACAAGGTAAAATATCAAACCATTTTTACATAAGTTAAGGGGTTATTAACGAGTTACAATTCAATTATAATATCTGAATATGAATTTTTCCGCGTCAATCAATCATTCCACTGCAGAATGTGACACATAAGACCCCGCCCATATACGTCAAAAGATGCACACAGCAGGTGACAAAATGCCAAAGTACAAAAAAATATAATTGAGTGTTTGCGTGACATTTGAGTCTGTGCGTGACGTTTGAGTCTTTGGGCGAAATTTGAGTCTGTGCGCGACATTTCCAAAATTTGGCGGATCGCTGGTCAGCTCCAACAGGAAGTTCCACTTCGCTATTAAACGGCTTAGTATTTTATTATTATTATTATTATTATTATTATTATTATTGACATTTTATGGCCAGCAGCATGTAACAAAAAAGAGAAATAGTAGGTTTTCGATTAAAACGCCGCGAAACCATCAAAAAACATTACATAAATGTAGGAGTTCAAAGTCGTTGATTTGTTTGATTTGGGTTTTACGCCGCTTTCAACGATCTTTCAGTTATATCGCGGCGGCTGGAGCACCTAACAATGGATTCCTGGTATTTCTCACACCAGTACCACCATCACATCCTTTCCTAGCCTCCAGCTGCTATCCCACATAGGTCTACGATTATCGACCCATTGATGGGAGACAAATAGTCGGAAAGGATGAGTGCCGCCGTCGGGGATCGGACCCGGGACCTCTAGATTGACAGTCCGACGCGCTACCAACTGCGCTATGACGGCGGCGAGTTCAAAGTCAAATAACTTCATATAAATGTCGGCTAACTTTGAACTCCGAGAATGGTCGGCATTTGTTTGACTCAACTTTGTTTGTTAGACGACATAAACGCCGATACTACAGATTATTCAAACTATATTTACGACGTTTAGGTTGCTATCTACATTCTATATTTTGTAACTTGTTACTGGCCATCCGTAAACTATTGATAACGTTCCACAGAGATTAACCCTTGCCATGCTGTATAAAAAACCATACTGAATTGCTGTAAAATCAAAGAGCTAAAAGCACTGATAGAACCTGCTGTTCAAAAATCAATATTTCTTATAGAAATCTATTTCATAAACAACTCTGGCAGGAAAAGTACAAGCAGGAGGTGTAGACCAAGATCAGACTGCACTTATGTGCAGTCTGATCTTGGTCTACAACTCCTGCCAAAACCGGAATATTCCGGGTTATACATGACAAGGGTAAAGTTGATTTTGCATGAGCTCTTAGTGCTTTTGAAAAACAAACAGTGTTATCATATTCGATAATCCACAGGACGATCTGAGTCTTTACATTGGCGCACACATTTTATTGTTGGAGAGGTCATATGGATGTCGATTTGGCAGATCCTGTAACACACTCATTAGTGAACGATATTGACGGATCGCTGACAAACTGACCTCCGACATGGCAGTTCGACCCAGGTAGTATACGACATTTAAAATAAAAGGCAAATCTTTGATTGGCACCTTAACTTCGTAACTCCAAATAATTTATAGTAACGATTTTAAAGTCGCTAAACCAATATAAATATTAGAGTTCACTTCCGGTCTAAGTGTATGATTCGTTTAAGTCAACATGTTTTTGAATGCAAGCGATGAATCGTCCATTCTTGTTTTTTCCGTTGACTTACCCGTGACTTCTTTAAACCATTTCCTAATTTTACAGTTGAGAAAACATTGCAAAAAAGGAAGGAATCGCAAGTTTTTATTTGCTTTGTTACTTAAGGGGCGTAAAAAGGAGGGATTGTGTGGGGATTAGTTAAGAATGGGCTTACATGCCTCAGCCTTTGAATGTTTTCGGATAAGAATTAATAGCCGTATTATTGTATTTTAAAATCATAACTGTCGGGGTTTATGATTTAATGAATGACATATGATATGCAAGTTGGGTTTTCTTCTAACATCTGGGATGTCAAAACAGAACGTAAGCCGATAGAAGTCGGTCGTTTGATGATTAAAAAATTACTACTGCACTTGTCAGTCGTTTCATAAAGATAATAGCTGAACTCGTATGAAGGCGCTAGCCCCAGATCTGGTAAAAAGAGTTCAAATCTTTAGTTGAGTATCCGTATTTCTAAAATCTAGGTAAGGTAACTTGGTCAAATTCCCTAACAATAGACTAGAACGGCCATTCAATACTTATAAATGTATCAGATACTGTCTTAGTGGTCATTTGATGAGTTAAAGTGGCTTTTTGTGGTAGTCTAGAAAAGGTTCAGTGGAATCACGCATTATTTTTAGAATTCATTTTTATATCCGGATTTCAACATTGCATGACCTCATTCACAAATTTACAAAAAATTATTCCAAAATACTTCTCTAAAAATCCAAATATGCATAAATTTGTCGAACTTTTAAATACATCAAACAAATCATTATTAACCAGATTGTCATCCTTTTTAAAACAGGCTTTCCATATAAGAAAAACGCCTTACCTAGAAATATAAGTTAATTGTTTGAGTTATACAATGTTTAGACTCTCACAAGCAGTTGTTGATTCTATTATTCGCCTTAAACATGTTATGCTTAAATCGCCTTCAATCTTGTACTATGTTTGTTATTTTCTTACCATGCATTTTGTATTTTTATTATGTTGTGACAATGAGCCTATGTGCTTTAAGTCGAAATTAAAGAATGTTATGTTATGTTATGTTAACATATGAGCCATATTTAACCAAAGAAAACAATGAGATATGCCAACAAACAAAATTATTATAGACAGGGTTAGGGCAAAGCTGTTACAAAATCGAAAAGTGAATTTAACCCGAACCCACACAACAAAATTTAAGACAGGTCCTATTTTAATGAAGTTGCAGACGATAATTTAAAGTTTATGAAATTTAAGATATTTTCAACTTTCTGGGTAAAAAAAAAAAACGTTGTGAAAAATGAAAAAAAAATTGCTTGTTTCAAGCAATTTCTTCACTTAACACAATGTTTTCCCAATCATTTTTCTAGACGGGCGTCTTAAAGCGTCACTGTTTGTGAAAGGGCTAACTCCAGGTGATGTCACGATGACGTTTTTTAACCGGATTCGAAGCCAATTAGGAAAATACCATATCCATTCTGATAAAAGATTTCCATTTGTTTTCAAAGTCAGAATATTGTATTTAAATAGTATATGAGATGGGGTAAAACCCTAAAATCCGCGACGTAAAAAAAACATAGATAGCCTCTTTAACTGATTCGCTCTCAACGCTACCTTCAGGCCTCTCAAGAAATTATTGTGAAAATGGGGAAGCAATTTTACCATTTCCTACTATATTTTATGTTTCAAAAAAACAAAGATCTCTTAGTACTTCGTCGCATGAAGTTTTTAGTCTGCGAATTCTTTGAATTTTTACCGGTCCAAAATTTTGCAAGCCAAGTATGTGATTGAGGGCATTGAAAAATTATTCATACATACAATATCGCATAGTTCTAATGAGATCCGATGGTTTCTGTACTCAATGGGGTTAATTAAGAGATGAAGAGAACATTTTTTGTTTTCATGGAGGCATGAACCGAAAAATCTAATCATAATGTATGAATTCGCGAAGCGAATTCATACATGAGTGTGATCATGTTTTCGGTTCATACCTCCATGAAAACAAAAAATATTCTCTTCATTTCTTATAATTTGATAGCATCCAGCGAAAAAAGCAAAAACTTTATACATTTTGATTCCTTTTTGTATAGGACTCTTTTGTGAGGAAGGGAACAAAATGGCTGCATGCTCAAAATTTTGTTCATAGAGTTATGAATAATTGTATTCGACCAATCAGAAGGCCAGTTTTTTGATAGACGAAAATAAAAATTAAATTATCTGGTAATGAAGCCATAACCCATATAACCACTTTGTTTTGTTTAAGGTGTTAAGAAAAGAATGTTGGGCTGTTTTAAACAAGAATGGTTTCACTTATTAAATAATATTAGTGTTCTTTTTGTTTATATACATAATAACCCTTGACAAGCAATTTCTTCTATTCCCAAAATGTTTTCTCAAGTATAAAATCACAGCGATGTAAAAATAAGGAATTGTACAGGACAGGGTTAAAGAACATTCAGATTTTAAATAGTTTAGCCCCTAGTATACGTTTGTACGCTGTAAAATTAGGCCATCGCCACACTCTTTTAGACTTCATTCGGGTCGTTTTTCCATGAAACCAAAGATTTTGCACACTATAAAATAAAAACGACTTGGAAGATGGGTTCCACTTTATTCTTAAATGTGCTCGTTTTCCGCAGTTGCGACGAAGATATATTGATGTAAAGTAATATAAAAAATCTGGTTCACTCCTGAAATGCAATAACAAGTCTACTTTAACGCATTTAGCTATCTTTATTAAACTTGCATTAAATGAAACGATGAACCACATTACGGATATAGTTGATTCACAGTGTTTTTCTGTACGATGTGTTTCAGATTTGTTTTCTTGTTGTCTTTTTGCTCATCCCTTAATTTTGATTTTGAATTTATTATCATCAGTATGATCGCTTTAGAAGGAGAGAGAGAGAAAGAGGAGGTGAAAAAGGGGAATAGGGCGACAAAAGCCTTTATGCGTACACGTTATGTATTCTTGCTTTTGACCATGTGCCTTAACTTGTCTAAATAAAGTTCATGTATGTGTTCTGTTGTAGGGATGGAAATGTTGTCGTTGTTGTTTTGTCAGTGAATTTCAGTTCGGTCGCTCTGTGCAGGAATTTTCTTAATGAATTATTGCTGTTCAATGTAATTTGGTGTAGTGATACAATGGTGACTTTAACCCTTTCCTGGTTAATCCCTGGATTTTACGTCCCTGAGTTTTTATACTTGAGAAAATATTGTGGGATAAGAAGAAATTGCTTGTAACAAGCAATTTCTTCTTATCCCACAATATTTTCTACCCCATAGGTTGGTTACATTTCAAATTACACTCACTTTTTATTGTCGTCTGCAACTTCTTTCAAATTGGACAAGTCTAAAATTTTGAAAAACAGGAAAGGGTTAACTCTGAATACTATGCAACATATTATTATCCTAAGAAAACAGATACGTTCTTCATTTACCAGAAGTGAAAGACTTTTGTCGTAGAAAACATTGCTTAACTGTCATCCTTATCGCAAAACTTTACACCTATCACATTTAAAGCCGATTTTTTAAAGTCTTTTATTATTCTTTTTTTATTATCGTTTATTTACTTGTATTTTTTAAAAAATTACCAGTAAGTGGGATAGAAAAATATTTAGAAAAATAAGTAATTGCTTGCGACAAGCAATTTCTTGTTTTTCAACAATTTTTTCTCATGTATAAAAACACAAAGGCGTAAAATACATGTATTGAGAAGGAATGGATTAAGCTAGTTTTGTTGTTGTTGATGTTGTGTTGTTTGTTTGTTTGTTGAATGTAGATTATTTAGATTTGCACTGTATAATTTTTATCCTTTTTCCAGGCGTTATTCTTCTTAAAATAGTCTTCGTTTACTGTAACTGTCATGAACCGTAATTTTCACCAGTAAGAGAAATAAAGAACATGGAGGCTTCATATCGGCATTGTGAAAATTCCGATCTCAATTCTATAGTTTAGTAAGAGTCAATGAATTATAATAGGCGGTACTCTTTCCATATTCAATTGGTATTTGTATTTAGATACTGCCGTACTTTGATTGATTGCGCTATAATCATCTCACCACATAATTCTAAATGGTAATCGCGATTTTAACATTTCAAAATTACAAACCCTTGTCCCATTGTGAAAGGAAACAGTGTTAAACCATTACCAAACAATGAGGCATATTGAGGCCCTTCGAGAAAAAAACTTTGAAACAGTGTGGAAAATGAAGAAATTGTTTGCAAAAAGCATTTTTTTGTCATTTTCCGAGATGTTTTCTGACCAGAAAGAAGAAAAATGTAAGATCGCATAAGCATTTTATTGTTGTCTACAACGCCTTTGAATTTCGACCAGTCTAAAAATTTGCCGTCTGGCAATGGGTTAAGTTACCATTTAGATACCAAACTGAATAAAAGGTTCACATTTGTTTAAAGCGCCCTTTTCAAATTTTTTCATATTATTTCCTCCTTGCATGTTGCTACGAAAGACGGCTTTTGTAAACTTGTGAGTCCAAAACTTAACAGTATTCTTATTCTTTTTTTTTTTTTTCAAAAGAAAATAATTTTGATAATAGGTTTCGCTAACTATTGAATATTCTATTTTCACCATGTAACATGCGTGCTACATTAAACTGAACTAGTTGTTTACTTTTTGGGAAGTACTATTCGTTGGGTGTCTGATTGTAGAATGACTTTTTTCCCCATGTTCTCGAAATACTCTAACTGACCTCTGCGAAATCCGAATTCTTTGTCAAACATTTGTATCTCGGCAGTTTCCGGAAATCCCGCTTTTAGCTAGCAAAGCGTTAGCTTTGATAGCTTAAGTTAACAGACAAAATTTTGAGGTTGTCTCAAGGTTCAACGAGTGCAAACTGCCACTGGAGGCTTAACCGCCAAATTCAGGGAATGCCTACGTCATTAAAAATAGTTCTTACGTAGATCAGGAATATTGCAAACTCTATTCAAATGGTAGAGAACTCTGTAAAAGCAGGTTATTTAACCCATCCCTACTCAATTCCGCTTTTTAAGCAACCTAAGAAAAAAAGCTTTGGAAAACATTGTGGACAATGAAGAAATTGCTTGTTACAAGCAATTTCTTCAATGTCCACATTGTTTTCTACCCAACAAGGGAAAACTTTTCTAAATTCAACCATGCTATGCTAGCTTACAGTACTTTCAGTACTTTGATTTATGATGTGTCATATATAAGACTCTGGAGCCGCAAATTCACTTCTGCATTTCCGTACAAGGAAGCAAAAGTCACGGTGATAATTATAATCGGTTTAACATTTGAAATCAAAACCCCCGGCTCGTTTAATATTGTTTGCCTATCCAATAAATCACGACAATTTCAGGGAGTATCCCCTCACAATTGATAAATGATCGGAAATGTTTTCATGCCTCTATTTTGACATGATTTGTAATTGTAATAATTTACGGAACTCCTACTATCAGATATCGAAGAATGCCTGACAAAGTTGAAAAGTTGGCTTCTAATGTTGTGAAATTAAGATCTTGATTTCAAGGGGACCGAGTAACAATAGAACACTTTTCGTGGGTAAATAGACTTACTATATTTTGGCCAAGTTTAGATTCTGACCTGTCGTGCATGTATGTTACCACAAAAGGATTTGCCGTCAATATTCCAATTCTTTAGTTTTCATTTCTTTATTACCTTTAACAAAATCACCTTTTCACGCCCCAAAGAAAAAAGAGTTTTAGAAAACATTTTGAAAAAAGTTACAAGCAATTTCTTCGTTATTCACAATGTTTTACCTCAATGATTATAATAAAATTAAAAGTTTCATCGACTGAAATCTGTCTTCTGGTGATTTGTTAAGATGTGCTTTCTCAGGATCAACCGGGCCATGGCTTTCGTTGATAGTTTTAACCCTTTCTTGTTTTATGAAATTTTATACTGGTTAAAATTGAAAAAGGGTTGCAGACGACAATGAAAAATGCATGCAATTTGAAATATGTTATAAGCAATTTCTTCTTTTCCCACAATGTTTTCTCAAGTATAAAATCTCAGGGACGTAAAAATCAGGGATTGAACTGGAAAGGGTTAGTTCTTTAGAAAATTTTTGGAATGAGAAGAAATTACTTGCTTCTCCCACAATATTTCCTGCCACATAGGGTGTATCTTCTTTCCAAAGAACGCACATTTTTCATTGTCGTCTGCAGCTTGTTTCAATTTGGACCAGTCTAAAACTTTGTAAACGGACCTCATTAAGTCATCCTTAACATAAAAGGGAGCATATCTGGTAAAATGATCACAGGGTTGTCCCTTTTCTTGTAAGGGTCCAGAGGTCACTTTTACCTTTTCTCACAATATTTCATGCTACATAGGATGGTTTCATTTCAAATTGCATCTAATTTTCATTTTTGTCTGCAGCCTTTTTCAATTAGAACCAGTCTAAAATTTAACTCATTCACACACAATGACGCCCTTTGACGCCCCCGAAGGTAAAAGCTATTATGAAAAATTAAGAAATTGCTATTGCTTGTTACAAGCAATTTCGTGATTTACCAGAATGTTTTCTACAGAGAAAGTGAAAAAATCTGAAATTTCACCATGTTTGAATTGCTGTTTGCAACTTCATTCAATTTGGACCAGTCTAAAATCTTCTTATGTGGTAATGGGTTACAAAACGAATTAGGGTTAACTTACCGAGCAGGGGTCCAAACAGCGACAAGTAAGGTCGCCTTCGACATCCGCTACAAATCCGAATGGACAATCGTTGTTACATTTTAAACTTTGACGTTTGATCATTTCATTGGTACTTTGTAACACCGAGTTCTTTATACTGTGGCATAAAACAATCTGCAAATAGAAAATTAACAATTAGTAATTTTAGATTAAGTTGAACGCCGGGAGAGAGACAGACAGACAGAGAGAGGGAGGGCGAGAGAGAGAAAGAGAGAGTCAACATACAATTGATGGATCGCAGTTGTCAATCAAAATGTCGATTGAGCTCTAAAACCATTTGTTTAGACCAGAAGTGACATGTTGAACTCCGATTTTCATTTCAACTAAATGTCGGAACAACTACTCATTTGGACTGTAGTTGCTACGTTTCGACAGCCAGTCAAGGATTAGCCTTGCCATATATATTACAAAATTTTGACGATTGAAATCTCAGTCAAATTGTCATGGCGGAGGTCAGTGGATAAGGTCAGCGATCCGTCAATTTCGTGATCTATTGGATTTGGTTTAGCCTGTATACAACTTTAGGTCACAACATGTCAAAGTTCTTTTTCCTTGTGAGAAATTCCTACTTAGATAACAAACGGCGTTATTTTGCAAAATTTATGGTCACTTACAAATCACTAAAAATAAATCGGTTTGTCGGCGACCTAAATATCGTAGCTACAAATTGAATGAGTTGTAGTTACGACGATTAAGTCGCAAATTAACAAAAGCGCTTCACTCAAGAGTAGACCAATGTCGGAGTTTAAAGTTCACGTCCGTCATTGAACAATCTACCTTACGAATTCTCCGACTGGAACCTTTTCTAACGACATCACTTCAAACACTTTCGATCCATAGTCTAATTAGATGCAAATTAAACAGCTAAAATCCCTGGAGCATAGATATATCGGGCTAAGTTTCATTCTATTTTTGGACCTTTGATCCGGGGTTTTCCGTCTCGTATTTGACGTCATCGGAAAACTTCGGTACAGTTCCTACCTTGGTAAAACAGCTGATTTACTTTCATTGAGGATGTCTAAGTGCTTTGATTGATAGATGATAACTCGGTCTAGATAGGGTCGATGATCAATTATTCAAAAACTGGCCCATCAAACTGAAAGAGGCCATTTGCTGTTCTAAGACCCAATCCTATACAGTCCCGTTTTTGTCGAAAATGAAGAGATTTTTTGCTATATTCAATTTCTTCAATGTCCGATCAGTGTTTTCTACTTGCTAAGTCAAAGATTAATAAAATTTAGATTTAATTATCTATTTTTTTACAACGTTTTTGAATTTGAACTAGTCTCAAATGATGCTACTTGGTAATGGGTTAATATTTTACTGTTTAACCCATTCCCACATAGCAAAATTTTAGACTGGTCCAATTTGAAAGGAGTTGCAGACGACAAATTTAAGTTATGAAATTTAAGAGTTTTCATCTTTCTGGGTAGAAAACATGGTGTTAAATGAAGAAATTGCTTGTTACAAGCAACTTCTTCATTTTACACAATGTTTTCCCATGTGTTTTTCTTGAGAGGCATCCAAAAGCGTCACTGTGTGGGAATGGGTTAAAATGTGATATTCCGACCGTGGAAGACTAAATACACAAGGATTAGTTTTCAAGAAATAAGCATCCAGCAAAAGGCGTCGACACAAATCGCGCATCGCTTAACTCATTACCAGATGGCAGGAATTTAGATTAATCCAAATTGAAAGAAGTTTCAGACGACTGTTTTCATTTGATCGAATTAAGAAATTGTTGTCTTCCAGGGCAGAAACATTATGGACAATAAAGAATTAGCCTGTCATAAGCAATTTCTTCATTGTTCGCAATGTTCACAGAGCTTCCTTCTTGAGGGGCGTTTAGAATCGGGATTGGGTAGGATTAGCTTTCTTAACCTTAATCTTAACCCTTGTCATGCTGTATAAAATACCTTACTGAATTGCTGTTAAATCAAAGGACTGAAAGCACTGTTGGAACTTGTTGTTCAAAAATCAACATTCATTTAGAAATCAGCCTCATAAACAACTCGAGAAGGAAAAGTATGACCAGGAGGTGTAGACTAAGATCAGCCTGCACATAAGTGCAGTCTGATCTTAGTCTACACCTCCTGCCAAAACCGGAATATTCCGTGTTCAGCATGACAAGGGTTAAGCATCAGCGTTTATTATGATATTGTCCATCAGCCGATTACGAGACAACAGCTTAAATTTTACACTGGTCGAAATTCAAAGAAGTTACTTTTTTGATAAAAGTCTTTTAGAGCATCGCAATTGCGGATGGATTGTGTGTAGTTGGCCAGCGCTTTTTTTTAATAATATATTGTGCCTTACTAGCTAAAGTTATAATTGCCAAATTGAATGCAAATTTAAGAGAGAGTGGGGGGAGAGAGAGAGAGAGAGAGAGAAAGAGAGAGAACATTTGAACATTTTATTCAATTTAAGTATATCAGGCCTCCGGCCCATAATACAAACACATGTACATAACAAACAATATAAATCACGTTACAACAACATTAATAGAATAAGTTTCAGACGTTTGTTTGTTGTGAATAAATATAAATTGGTTACGTTCCTTGGTTGTTCCATTTCCGAGGTAATCAAATTATAACATATATTTATCAAATTTAGCCCCTGTGGTGTACGTAATAACTCCGGTCATGGGCAGTCAAAACATTGCAACTACAGCCTTTTCCAAACTGTAGCTACGATGTTTTGATCGCGTACATCCAAATCCGAAACAATCAGATTACAACATAAATATTAATCTGCGGTGTATGTAATACCTTCGGTCATGAGCATGCACTCAAAACATCGCAACTGCAGACTTTTTCAAACTGCAGCTAGTGTAGATCCATATCCGAAACAATCGGATAAGCAACACGAATATTAATTAAATTAGTCTCTGCAGAATATGTAATACTTTCGGTCATGAGCAGTCAAAACATCGCAAGTACAGCCTTTTCCAAACTGCAGTCACAATGACTTGACCGCTTTGACTCTACATAACAATCGGAGAGCCGATAGAATATAATATACACATTCCGATGTTATTTATGAACGGGATTGTTAAATTTAGAACAGGTTTAAAGGTCATCACGCCTGCCAGCACTCGTCCTAGTGGGTCATGAAGTTCATTGAATATAATCTCTAAAATAATTTATTTTCTTGCCTTGTTGGTATTACTTGGAATAAGATTATGTTTGTTTACATCAAATGTTAAACTCAAAAGTTGTTTGTTTATTCTGGGTGCTGAAGATAAGTTTTGATCACTATTATTGAGTAAATAACTTTACACACTTTGAGATTAAAACAGCATATAAATATGTTCAACGGACAACTTGCTAAATGTTTCAGATAAGTATTTATTTTATTGTACGCTGATTTTGATTGATTAGGTAACAAAACTTAAATAAGTTTAATGTTTTTACATCATAAGGTATTCACCAACAATTACTGATCGTATAGAATAAGAATCATATTGTGTTTTTATGATTTAAATGACCATTGGAATTGTCCCGTATGAGTGAAAACTGAGAACGAGTCTGGTGTCTTGTATTAAACTTGCTCGATCTTGCTGCCCTAAATATAGACAAGATTCTTTGTGGATTATTTATATATTTTCAGATTAACCACGTCTTATTAGTCATGACAGAGAATATATACGAAGATTAACTCAGGTAAGTACTGGTGTTTCTTCAGATTTTTGTAGAAGATGGTGAACAAAAATTGCTAGCAGTCGAATTGTTTTCTCATTGGATTGATTCATTAGGTTATATAGGTTATGGTCATTTTGTCCACCTCTGTACCATGTATATAAGTACCTAGCTCTTATATCATCATATTTATGGCATTTAAAAAATACATGTTGTTCTGTTTCCAGGCAGAGGGCATTGTTTTGTTCAGAGCAATACAGGCATATTCTATTTTCCTTAGGTATATTTTGGTGTCTGCCAGTCTCAATTTGTAGTTTATGACTTGAACATCTAAATCTTGCCAATGACTTCTTAAAAGAAAATTTAAAATTCATGTTTAAATATTTTTCAGGAGTTAATAAGGATTTAAAATGTTTGTAAAATTGACATCTACTGGAGCTTGCTATTTTGGCATTCCAATTTTGGAGCGCACAGTCTTTTAACCGTTGGTGAAACTGATTTAAGAATTGATTAGTATCACCTACATTTTGAGTTAACCAAACTATTCCATATCCATTTTCAAAGAGAAGATTTTTTATTCTACTAGCCCATGTAATTCTACCCATGTCTTCTAAGGATTTCAGCATATTATAGCATTGTTTTGGATATCTTTTGTCATCCATATGAATTATTTTAGAATCGGGATTGGGTAGGATTAGCTTTCTTAACCTTAATCTTAACCCTTGTCATGCTGTATAAAATACCTTACTGAATTGCTGTTAAATCAAAGGACTGAAAGCACTGTTGGAACTTGTTGTTCAAAAATCAACATTCATTTAGAAATCAGCCTCATAAACAACTCGAGAAGGAAAAGTATGACCAGGAGGTGTAGACTAAGATCAGCCTGCACATAAGTGCAGTCTGATCTTAGTCTACACCTCCTGCCAAAACCGGAATATTCCGTGTTCAGCATGACAAGGGTTAAGCATCAGCGTTTATTATGATATTGTCCATCAGCCGATTACGAGACAACAGCTTAAATTTTACACTGGTCGAAATTCAAAGAAGTTACTTTTTTGATAAAAGTCTTTTAGAGCATCGCAATTGCGGATGGATTGTGTGTAGTTGGCCAGCGCTTTTTTTTAATAATATATTGTGCCTTACTAGCTAAAGTTATAATTGCCAAATTGAATGCAAATTTAAGAGAGAGTGGGGGGAGAGAGAGAGAGAGAGAGAGAAAGAGAGAGAGAGAGAGAGAGAGAGAGAGAGAGAGAGAGAGAGAGAGAGAGAGAGAGAGAGAGAGAGAGAGAGAGAGAGAGAGAGAGAGAGCAATAATATTATACATCATGGTACCGATCCTCATGATAATTGACCAATCGCGGCTGTTGGTCAAAGATACAAACGGCAAATCAAATCATTCATTCAGATCGGAAGTGAATTTTGAACTCCAACATTGAATGACAATTTTGTGAATCATTTTAGTTGGTTTGTAGACATAAATATCGCAACTACAGCATTGATAACCTGTAGTAACGACGTTTATGTCGCAAACCAACCATGTAAGTTTCTTATTGCATGTATCTGGCCATAAAAATTGCGCACCAAAAATACGTTCAATGGTTGAACTTCCTGTCGGAGTCAGTGAGTGTAACTAGCGGAGTAAGTGGGCGGAGCCAGTGATCCGTCAATTCTGTAGAGTTTGTGTGATAGATCAATGTTGATGCATATAGCAACTGAAACAGAGTATATCGAAATATCCGCTTAATAAGAACAAGCTAGAGTTTATTTATTCTTTTGTCTTTTATCTTTTTACATTATCGGGCTAATTTTTATGAAAATATCTTAAAATGATTTCTGCGAAAAAGTCTAGCTTTTCCTTCCGATAAAATGTAAGGTCTTTGATCGTTTGAACGCGACTCTTTAATAGTACATACGTCATTGTTGTTTGAAATAAGGCTCTGATTGCATGTTATTAAAATATTGCTCCATAAATAATAATTCAAACGAGTATTGTACGTTCACGCACGTCAGAGGAATAAACCATTTACATACAAATTCTAAGACCAAGATGAAGTCTACATAAACGAGTGTTTTAACCCTTTCCCGTACAAACATGGGATTTTACGTCGCTGTGATAATACTTGAGAAAACGTTTTGGAAAAAGAAGAAATTGCTTGTAACAAGCAATTTCTTCTTTTCCCACAATATTTTCTACCACATAGGATGGTTTCATTTCAAATTACATACATTTTTCATTGTTGTCTGCAACCTCTTTCAGTTTGGACCAGTTTTTAGAAAAAGGAAACGGGAAAGGGTTAGTTTATTATCTGTACGGGATCCTCCGGTAAAAGGGCTATTTTTGACATGTACAGCGAAGTTTAAAATTGATGTTAAACTAAGGTAGAATGACCAGTCTACTACACCAGAAAATCTTCTAAAGGCAAAGCATTTCGACTCCGGTTATAACCAGTGCAATCTGATCATGGTCATATTCTAATCGCCCTTGTAAGAACGCCTTTTTTCACTTCGTTGGCCACATTTATCTCTATCTGTTTATTAATATGATCTATATTTTTCATATTTCTCAGAAATTAGTAAAAGAAAACAAAAACAAAAAACTGTAAGTCTCTCATTTTCTCAGATAGATAAAATTCCTCAATTTTCACAGTGTTTTCTACCCAGAAAGTTGAAAAATCTAAAATTTCGTAAACTTTAAATTTTTGTCTGCAACTCCTTTCAATTATGGCTATTCAAAAATTTGTCGTCTGGTAGTGGTTCAATCCATTCCAATTCAGCTACTCTACAATCCACCAAAACATCAAGTATAGACCCAATAACACATCAACCCATCTTTTCACTGACCCAAACATCGATTATCCCATCTCTCCATCCATACACATCTAGAAATCCGTCCATCTGTACGATCATCCATCTATCCATCCATCCATCAATTCATTCATTCATTCATTCATTCATTCATTCATTCATTCATTCATCCATCCATCAAAGAACAAGACTAGTTTGTAACTGGATTAATGTTACCTTAGCTGATTTATAAAGCTAAACATGGCTATTAATTGGCTATTCAACTGGTTATTTATTACAACCTTGACTGTTTTACCCATTCGCTCGAACATTCATTGAGAAAAAGCACTGCTTAAATTTTGACAGGTCCCAACCCTTGTCATGCTAAATAAAATCCTCTACAGAATTCCGTTTAAATATCAAAGTGCTGAAAACACTGGAATCAATAATTCTTTTCGAAAATTTACCTTTAAAATAACTCTGGCTGAAAAGGGACAAGTATAAGTTGGATGTGCAGACTAAGATCAGACTGCACATATGTGCAGGCTGATCCTGGTCTATACCTCCTGCTAACACGGGAATATTCTTGGTTCAGCATGACAAGGAATAATTAACTAAGGATGCAATGTAACAACGTGTACATGAAAAGAGTTTCAAATAACACGGGGGAGACAGAGATACAGACAGAGAGAGAGAGTAAGTTAGAGTGGACAGAGAAAAAAGGGGGAAGATAAACGGACAGTGACACTCTCTTGCAATCCGGTTCGTTCCCCAATCACAACTCTGCTTGGAAATGGGGACAGAGTGAGTATAAATAGAAAGAAAATTAAAATAAAAACTCACGACCGAGTTTTTTGTGAATAATGAACTACCGATATTTTGTTCGTGGGATATATTAAGGAACATATTTTCGAGGTGAACACCGAGACGACGAAAGAAAAGAGAGGGGACAGACACCTCGAGAGACAAGGGCAGAATGGAACATACACTATACTCATTACCAGACGGCGAAATTTTAGACTGGTCCAAATTGAAAGGAATTGCAGACGACGATTTGAAGTTGATGAAATTTTAGAAAAGTTCAACTTGTTGCACATAAAAACATTGTTTTATATTAAGAATTGTTTTGTTCAAGCAGTTTCATCATTTTACACAATGTTTTTTTCAATAATTTTTCTTTGGGGGCTTCAAAACGCGTCATTGAGTTGGAATGGGTTAACGCTTCGAATGTACCAAAGATTAGAATGGAAAGGGTACCAGCAAACATACGAAACAAACGAATTCCGTTATCTTCGGCGGGAGACTCTAACGTCGTAACTAAGGCTTTGTTCAAGCTGTAGTTACGAAATTTAGTCGCCAAACATCGATATGAACAACGCAGATAAACTTTTCACAAAGCAAAAAAACCTGCATATTGGGAGCAAAAAAATCCTTCGTGAATCAAAGATTAACTTTAGGGAAAAAAGGGTTTATGTTGATAAAAAGTTCGTTATCTATGACTTAAAAGCTTAATCAAAACTGGCCGTCTCGTATTTCGCATTTCACGAGTTGATTCTTAGACCCCCATCACGATCCCTTGATTACTGTGGGGTACTTCAAATTTTTGAGAAAAATATAGATTTCTGTAGATAAAGGTACATAAAAGCCCTGACTCATCCCTTGGCAGATCAGTTTCCACGTAACGGCCAATTAACAAGTCTTTCAAAACTTGACTCATCAAATAGTTTTCAGATTTACTTCTATGGAATCTTTGAAGTCAAATAAATCATCGAGCTTGGGAATTCATTAACCCTCAACATAATTTCTATTGGGGATATTGACTATAATTTAGTGTCTGCTCATATTTTCAAAGATAGCTGTAATTTTGAAGGGAAAAAAATAAGACAAAAGGGTCACAAAGCTACGAAAATCGACATCATTTAAGAGATCAAGATAACCATTTTTTAGCTATGAAATTAAAAATATAATCCCACTGTATTATGCCATGAAGCGGATTCGTAAACAAGTATATGGCGGATGAGCGGAGTCAGTTGGTGGGGTTAGCGGATACAGTGGGCGGGGTGAGCGGAGTCAGTGGGCGGGGTGAGCTGAGTCAGTGGGCGGGGTGAGCGGAGTCAGTGGGCGGGGTGAGCTGAGTCAGTGGGCGGGGTGAGCGGAGTCAGTGGACGGGATGAGCGGAGTCAGTGGGCGGGGTGAGCGGAGTCAGTGGGCGGGGACAGCGATTTGTCAATTGATTTTCCATTTAATACTTTAAATATAAAACATATATATTCTCGCCCTTTCATATTTATAAATATTAAATACATAAGAAATAAAAGTTTGGGATAGCTTTTTATTGAACTAATTTGTTCGCAAACATACAAAATAGTTCCGTACACAGATTGTTTTCATGGAGGAATGAAACAAATTTCTCACCAAATCAAAACGCCTTAATTTGATAGACGAATTTTAAATTGAATTATTTCGAAATTGAACCGATCAAAGTACACTGCTAGAAATGTAAAAAAAATCATCCACAAGAAATGTGACGTGCATATTTCTAATACTATCAAACACACAAACAGACGGACAATCAAGTCGCGAGAGGCAAATAGAATTCGACCTGTTTGTATAATCATTTTTATGGCGTATATTTCCACTTTATAGATATCTATTGGTGTGTTTAGGAAAACAGAATGTGATTCTATCAATCATCAATAGATTACACATGCGTAAATTTATCGATGAGTAACCCGCAGTTGTCAGAATTAAAATGAATTTTAAACTGTGAGCTTTATATGGGGTTACGGGAAAAAATGACTAATGTTTATATATAAATGTGTATTTATATATATTTCATGAAAATAATCCATTTCCGCTCATGCCTCAAATCAAGTTACACATACATGTACGTATTTCAAAGTCTTAACCCATTCCCACACATTGACGCTTTTAGACGCCTCCAAGAAATACAGTTTTGGAAAACATTGTGGAAAAAGATGAAATTGCTCGTGACAAGCAATTTCTTCATTATCCACATGTTTTCTACTCCATAAGTAAAAGAAATCCAAAATTCCAGAAGCTTTAAATTGTCGTCTGCAACTCCTTTTAGTTTGGACCAGTCTACAATTTTGCTGAGTGGTAATGGGTTAAGAGACGGACTTCCATTGTTTTTGCACGTTTGATTTTGAGTAGATATCTTTTGATCTATCAACAAAAGTCAAGAGGGTACGTGCACTAGAGCAAAGAGGAAACCATACATCTTTCAATAAAAGTGTACTATGACCTCGTAATACTGAATTACGCCAGTAAATAAGTATTCAAATGAAAAGTACAAAAATTGTCACCAACCCAAAATTTCATTATCGTATTAGATACTATTTTTTAACAGAAAAATGAACCAATTGAGAAGTGTTTGGCATCCCCAACAATCTACCCGTCTGTCCCTCTGTCCGACTTTCCTTTCAAAAGTTTGTCCGGAGGGTCAGAAAGTGTTAATTAGACCTTGTCCTGATTCAAAGGTTCTATAGACGGCAATTTATGGTCGAATTTATTTGTAAAAACAATCATTCATTAGGGTGGAAAATGTTGTGCAAAAAGAAGAAATTACTTGTCACAAGCAATTCCTTCTTTTTCCCAAAATATTTTCCCAAGTATAAAAACATCAGGGATTGGACAGGAAAGGGTTAATTATTTGCTCTCAACGTGAAACAGAATCGGTGAATAATTCCAACTGGGTAAAGGTTATTTGTCTTTGGTGATATTCTGACTAGATTTTGTCCTGAAAGTGGTTTAGAAAGGGGGTATCTATATGAAACTTCATTGGTGTTTTATGGTGGAAAAGTATACGGCTAAAGAACGACAACTGTGGCATAATTTATTAGTTAATGGCAGTTCTTGGTCTTTCCTAAATTATATCAACTCTCACTTCTTAATGTTTTAGCTACTACAATTTGTTAATCTTCTTGCTTTAATCTTGTCAAAAATATAAGAGCTATTTGAAACTTCATGGATCTATAGATGTCACTAAAGAGAAGTTTGGTGCCCCCCAAAATGTAGAACAGAACTTGTAACCTTGAAACAAAGAATTGTTTCCCCTTGCATTTAAGAAGATGTTTTCATAAAACTCGGGTATTTTTGGTCGAGGTTGTGGTAATGTTTAATTGGCTCTTTTTTCAATTATAGACTAACCAATCACGACATATTCCCGCTTTCATGCCCCTCTTGAAAATAGTTCAAGAAAACAATGTTTTCTATCCAGAAGAAACAGAGAAATTGGAAACTCTATCCAAGCGCTGTGTGCAACGTCTTTGAATTTGAAGCAGTCTAAGTTTTTGTATTGTACTAAAGGGTTAATCTGGACAGGCATTTAAAAAAAAAGGTGTGACAAAAATTACAATACGCTGTAACAAAAACTGAAAAAAGTACTCATCGGGGCAAAAAATGTTTTGTAACCTTGATCATAGCGCTCAATTCGTTCATCACCACCTTGTGCAGTTTTACGATAAACTATATGTTTTGATGTGGACTCTGCGATGTTCAGTCTAGCGAGCAGTTGATTTATTGATTGAATCGTGTTTAACGCCACTCTTAACAGTATTTCAGTCATATTGCAGCGTCTGGAGTACCTTCCAATAGATTCCTGGTATTTCTCACACCATTACATCCTTTCCTAGCCTCCAGCTGCTATCCCACTTAGGTGCCAGACTGCGCTATGACAGCGGCTTACGGAGAGCGAGTAATCCTATCTATGCAACGATCATACTTCTAGTCTTTAAACAAACCAAGTCACATTCAGTACAAAATCGGATTTTAGAGGGTTTTAATTGAAAATTCGTGAGGGAGGGAATGATGACATAAGCCGTTAATTCAGGTAGATGGCTGAGTCATCCTTGTCTATCAGTTATACTCCATTAACTTTTCAAATTGACTCATTGATATCTACACTCTTAACCCGTAACAAACGATTACAATTCTGATAGCAGTATGAAATAAAATATTCTAGGCGAAGGAACCTTTCGAAATGGAAAGCGGCTGGTGAATGGAAAATGAATTGACGGAAGTTGGTCAGACCCACTGAGCTCTGTAGCAACGAGTTTGCAATAAAACGAGTTTAGCAATGTAACAAAACTCGTTGATACAGAGATCCACTTCTTTCAATTTTGACAAGTCGAAGATTTTGTTGTTTGGTATACACGCAGGAAAACTTGAATCAACAGTTTGTGCGTGTCGTCAGATAGCCATCAGATCTATGTCACATCAACGTCAGATCAACGTCAGATCTACGTCACACAGTATTGCCGTACACATGAGCCATTCCAAAATACGGACTGACATTCACTTTGAAATTTACTCTTGATGTGCGGTCTCCGTTGACCAAGTGTAAACTAATCATAACGTAACGTAGAGAATATGATGACATCTATACAGTTTTGACGGGACTGACCACCGTGTTTGTTAGTAGGTCACATTTGGACGGAGACAATTATGAATCTTAATTGTCATTATCCTCATATCAATTCTGCCTCATCCGTGTTCTTAGCCCGTGACCAAACTACAAAGTTTTTGACTTGTCTAAATTGAAAGATGTAGCAAAACACAATTTCAAATATGTGAAATTTAGAAAAAAATCATTACGTATTCATTATAGAAAGCATTGTGGATACTGTAGAAATTACACGTTACAATTAATTTCTTCATTGTCTACATTGTTTTCGCAAACTTTCTTTTCGTGAGAGGTTTAAATTGTGAGATAGTGCGGAAATTGGTTAACCTGTGGGTGTTAGAAAGCCTTTTAACCCAGATGCCGCTTTTTATGATACTCAAGCAAAAAGTTCAAAAAAAAAAATTTGGAAAATGAAGAAAATGCTTTATACAAGCAATTCCCTCATTTTTTGAGATCGAATTTATCAAAAAAGACAGAGATGTTTACAATTTTATCAATTCGAAATAGCTATCTACGTTTTCTTTCTATTTGTACTTGTATGCAGTTTTGTCGGGTCAAATTTTGACAGGTTGCAACATGTGGGTTTGTTTTTTTTTTTTTTTTTTTTTTTTTTTTTTTTTTTTTTTGGGGGGGGGGGTTGGGGGGGGAGAGGAGGGGTCTAAAATACATTTCAATTGATCAGAAGAAGGGACAAAGAACTGACGCAGATGTTAACCCTCTCGCGAAGACGGACATGATGGGAAGGTTTGGTAAAAGAAAATCGTATATTCAACCAAGGAACGAAGCTTGTCGCAGTTGAATTATTTTCTGAATGTACAGAATGATCATTATTTCTTTCCTCATATTCGTGTTCGAAAACCAAACCATGATGGATTCAAGTGACGGCTTGCTGGCCACGCCCACTGACCTTCGACAGGAAGTTCTGCAGCAATTTTATTCATATTTCGAAATTAATGGCCATTTACATGTGACAAAATTGGAATGGTTGGTTGGCGACCCTATACGTCGTAACTACAGCTTATTCAAGCCGTAGTTACGACGTTTAAGTTGCCAAACTTACAAAAATGCAAGACTTAAATGCCAATCAGTGTTGGAGTTCAAAGTTCATTTACGGTCTAAATTTAGATTTGATTGGTCCATCGTTTTTTTGTGTATGTGTTTTTTTACTGACATCAGCGATCCTTTAACCACATGCACCAGAAGAATCGCGAATCCTGAAGTCGATAATTAGCCCTGAAGACCACGACTTAACATACATCCGTACGTATCCAATTGTTCAAGAACACATCCCTTTCTTTATATATTTCGACAGATATCTGTTTTTATACAACTACAATAACACGTTTACAATTTATATCTTATATCATTATTTGTATTTATTTCGGTAGGTAAGCGCAAGATTGTACTAACTGTATAATGTTAATACAGTCTATCTCTGACCAAGATGTATGTAAGACGTCACTTTTCAAGATAGAATAATAAATACAGAAGGGGTAATTGTTGGTAAAGAATTCGAAAAACATGTTAGTAACCGGTGTTACACATGTAAACAATCAACAATATAAATATTTGTTTCGCTGACTCCTCGTAAATAAGACATGACAGCCAGCACAATGAATGTTGAACATTCTTTCATGGTGACCTAGAGTTGTCATTTCACAACAATCGCTTTTTGCTTACAATTCACTTTTTTTTCTTATCCTTTTCATGATTCTTTATCGTATTCGTTTATATATTTGCATGGTGTTGTATACTTTTAAAACCCTTTTCATGCTGAACCCGTAATATTCATGTTTTGGCAGAAGATACAGACTAGGGTCAGCCTGCACATATGTGCATGCTGATCTTAGTCTAGACCTCCTGATTGTCCTTTTCAGGCTATAGCTGTTTGCAGAGCCAATTTTCAAACAAAATATTGACCAACAACTAGTTATTCCAGTACTTCCAGCCCTTTGATTTTAATGTAATTCTGAAAAAAAGGATTTATTCAATATGACAAGGGTTAATATTTTCTAATTGAAAAATAACGACATCTCTACTGTTTTCAAAATCTCGGTCTGTTCGATTTTTGTATTAAAATTGTGATTCGATTGAAAATATATGTTAAAGAGCCGCTTTGAATTCACGCCCTTTTGCTTTCCAAGTTGTAATAAATACTTTACGGCAAATGGGAACACAATCATGCGTTCGCTGGACCAGAAGACATTATAGTTAGAGGATAATAAGAGGATCGCCGCTGTCAATCAAAGAATCAATTAACCAATCAAATCATCCAAATCACACAGCAAAATCATCCCCCATTTTGCATGTAATCTTTAATTTCGTTTGCAGCCTTTTTTAAAAGTCATCTAATGATGAGCCAAAATTGCCAGTCCGATTCAATCAGCATTTAATTATTTTCTTAGCAGCTAACCCTTTCATGTACAATCCCTGATTTTTACGACCTTGTGATTTTTATACTTGAGAAAACGTTTTTGGAAAAAAGAAATTGCTTTTACAAGCAATTTCTTTTTTTACCATAATGTTTTCTACTCTAAAGATTAGCTACTTTTCAAAGTGCATGCACTGTTTTTTGTCGACTGCATTTTCTTCGTATTTGGACAAGACTAAAATTTTTAAAAAAGAAAAGGTTTAAACACTTAAATAACCAGTGAAAAAAAAATAAAGGATGATTGGATCGACTGAAGTCCTCTTAGTGGAATTGACTCCCGGAGGGGTATTATTGTGTGTGGGTTTTTTTGTGTGTGTGTGTGTGTGTTTTAGTGGTTGGGGGAGTTGTTATTATTGTGGGTTTTTTTGTGTGTGTGTGGTATTTTTTGGTGGGTGGGGTGGGGGTGGAGGGTATTTTCTTTTTTTGATTTAGAATATACATTTTCCCTTACTAATCATTCAATTCAAATGCATCCAGTGGTCTAGAGACATATGTTAGATGCACACTCTTTTACAAATGTTTGCTTACGGACACACGCTATGTCCTTTTACGCCTGCCAGGTCAAAAGTAGCTATAGGTCTGACCTTGCAGAAATATACATGTGAGTTTCCCTGTTGATTTCACCTCGACTGGAGGTTTGTTTTTTCGTGATAGCGTCGTTTAAATTTACATGCCGTAATTTCGACGTCATATCTTAAACACTTCAAACTGTTAGGTAATAAATACGATGAAAAAATAGAAAACATAACCCCTGTTATAATTTGGTAATTTGAATGTCTGACGCCATTGATAATGTGTATCTTGTTTACAATACAAAACAGATGTTTGTTTCTCTTGTTTTTTACCGGGGCCGTGACCTTGACGTGACCTTCCGTAAATCACCTTGGCGTCCGTGAGAATCATGTTGTTATCTAAGAAAGCGTGATTCGATCTGTTGTCTGGGTGATAGAAAATCATGATAAGTAAAGTTAATCTCTGTCCGCGTCAGCCACGCAGAAAACATCATAGGTTAAATGTAAGTAAGCAGTTTTGATGTGAAACAGGATTTTAACCCTTTCCTGGTTAATCCCTGGTTTTACGTCACTGTGATTTTTATGATTGAGAAAATATTGTGGAAAAAGAAGAAGTTGCTTGAAACAAGCAATTTCTTCTTTTTCCACAATATTTTCTACCCTACTGAATCATTTTATTTCATATAAGTAGGACTTTAAATTGTCGTCTGATAAACCTTTCAATTTGGACCAGTCTTAAATTTCAAAAAACAGGAAAGGGGTAAGGTAGATAACTGTTTGATCGCCGCTGCGAATCAAAATATCGATTGACGAAGAAAGCCATTCATTTAGACCGGAAGTGAAATACTGACCTCCGATATTTACTCAATTCATTTCGTTCATTCTCCAGCACAAAGTTTTTTGTTGCCAACCTGCGTTAAGTATTTTGTTGTTTTTGCTTTACGTTCCTGATCGTATTTTTAAAACCAATACCAGGGAATAACAAAGAAAAAAGCAGACAACAATTTTAAGTTAGTGAAATTTTACATTCTTCATCTTTCTCGGTATAGAAACATTGTGGTTAATGAAGATATTGCTTGTTACAAACAGATTTTGTCTAAGTAACTACTACAATGCGCTTAATTGTCCATCCTTGCTCCGCAAGTTTAAATATAAGAATCAGTTTGTTTGTTTGAACAAGGTTTTAACACCACTTTTAAAAATGTTTCAGTCATATCCTGGCGACTGGAGCACCTAACCATGGATTCCTGCTATTTGTCACACCAGTACTACCACTACATTCTTTCCGGGCCTCCAGCCACTCATCCCTTTTAGGTTTACGATTAGCCATCCATTGGTGGAAGACAAATTTCGGAAAGGATATTTGCGTGATTGAGGTCCAACGTGCTACCAACTGCGCCAAGGCCGCGACCAGTTCTTATCAAACGCGTTTTGCAACATCCAATGTTTCTGTGTATTCATTAGGCTAATATATTTGCTGGTGTGAGAGATTTACTTAATCAGAAAATATCATGGATGGTTTAAAAAGCAATCGATATATAGTACAAACTACCAGACGAAAAATTGAACTATAGGTTGCAGATGATATCGTAAGGATTGTTTAAATTTTCAGAATGGGTGCCATCAAAGGTAGAAACATTGTGAGAAAATAAGAAATCATTTACAACAAACAATTATTTCTTCAACTTCAAGGATGCTTTCCTTTGGTATTCTTATACAGCGCGTGCAAACTACCGGATTGTATGGGAATGGGAAAAAACGAAGGTTAAAGGTGATAGGAATTTAAAACTCCAAACTACGAATTTATATATTTTTTCCAAGATACAAAAATGTATTTTGTTTGTTTCTTTCTTTGTTTGTTTGTCACTTGCAACCGAGGAGTTTATGAATTCCCAAAATCAGACTTTTCCCCAAATCTGCCCATTCCCACCAAGAAAGAATAAAGTATATTAAAGTAATTAGCAAAAACGGCTTCTTGATCGTCAATAGGCTAGGTCAGTTATAAGTAATAGCTTAATAAACGTCAAAAAACACCGGCCTACTTAACCATGATACGCGATCATTACGCTCAAGTGGTGTATGTTACGTCAACTGCTTCATGATATAGAAATACTTAGTCCTAATAAAGTCATCTTCCCGGTATAAACTGTTTATAGATTGATTGAGTGTTGATTCGTGATACTTTATACTTGAGGCTGTAGACCTTTTTGACCCAATCATCATTAACCCTTTCCTGTACAAAAATTGATTTTACGTCGCTGTGATTTTATACATGAGAAAATATTGTGGAATAAGAAGAAAGTGCTTGTAACAAGCAATTTCTTCTTTCCCCGCAATATTTTCTACGACATAGGATGGTTTCATTTCACATTGTATCCAATTTTCAGTGTCGGCTGAAACCTCTTTCAATTTCGACCAGTCTAAAATTTCAAAAACGGAAAAGGGTTGATAGAATTCTAGAACTTTATTCAGCTCGAGAGTGTTAAATCTTTATGGGTTGAGGGTTTTTGGGTACGGATGCAGAAGTGTTGCTCAGGCTGTTGGTCAGCTTATCTCTTTTTTGTCCACTGGTTCGCTGAACCCACCCTCTGATTCCACGGGCCAGGCCCAATGACTCCAGCAGAAAGTTCCACTTCGATTTTAAACGGTGTTATTTTACAATACGGTGTTATTTTACAATACGGTGTTATTTTACAATATTTATAGTCAATAACATGGACAAATAAGTAGATCGGTTGGCGACCTAAATGTCGTAAATATAGCTTGAATTAGAAAGGACGTTGAAGTCGCCAAACCGACAGAAATACGAGACATAAATGTAGGCCAATGTTGGAATTCAAAGTTTTATTTCCGGTCTAAATGAATGATTTTATTGGTCGATCGATTTTTTGATTGACAGCCGCGTCGAGTGGTCAATTGTTCTCTCTCCACTAGAATGGATGGATGGATGGGTCAGTGGGTATATGAATGCATGGAGGGATGGATGAGTGGATAGATGGGGGGGTCGGTGGGTATATGGATGCATGGAGGGAGGGATGGGTAAGTGGGTCGATGGGTGGGTGGGTGGATGGGTCGCTGGGTATATGGATGCATGGAGGGAGGGATGGGTGGATGGATGGATGGGTGGATGGGTCGCTGGGTATATGGAGGGATGGGTAGGTGGGTGGGTGGCCGTAATGACTGCTGGCCGGAGGGACGGACTGAGCCGAGAGGTAATGTTAAGCGGTTTGATCAGTGGTTACTGGGTACTGGATTGGTTCCTCGTTTTGCTAATTTGGCGGGTGATCTCCTCACTGCTTTTTGTTTGTTTGTTTGTTTGTTTGTTTGTTTGTTTGTTTGTAAGGGTTTAACACCATATTGAACAGTATTTCAGTCATATCGCGACGACTGGGACACGTAACCATGAATTCTTAGTATTTCTCACACCATTAATACCCGTAAATCCTTTCAGATCCTCCGACTGCTCACCCCTCTTACGATTATCCACCCATTTTGTTGGAGACAAATGTCGGAAAGGATACTGGCTTGTTTGGCAAACTTGTCAGTCAGTCATGTTTAAATAGTGTCTCTAGCATGATAGAACGTAGAAGGGGCAAAGTTGTTTTCTATTGCAATGATTCATGAGGAAAGCCACGAGAGCAACACGTGCTGAAGGTATTGCATGTATAGGATTTTTATGATATGAGCATAAATGCATTTCAACCGCGCGTATATCATTTTTCTCAGTTATTGCGTTTTAATGTCTACTATCAAATATTCACACTAGATTTTTAAGTTGATATAGACATTTATGTTATTAGATTTAAAGGAAAGCTACTCTAAAACCTCTTTCAAACAGCAGTCTTTAGCTTTATAACCAAACCTTGACGGATAGCCGACCTCGCTCTGAAGGGAAGTTCCGGATAGAAAGTATAAGGTTTCATGTTGCGAAATTTATGGCCAGTCACATGTAACAAAAAAGTAAAATCGTTGATTGGCGACCCAAACGTCGTAACTACAGCTCGAATCGTTGATTGGCGACACAAACGTCGTAACTATAGCTTGAATCGTTGATTGGCGACCCAAACGTCGTAACTACAGCTTATTCAAGCTGTAGTTACGACGTTAGGTTGCCAATCGACGACTTTACTTTTTTATTACATGTAACAGTAGACATTACGACATTTAGGTCGCCAATCCAACATATATGTCGACAAATGTTGGAGGTCAAAGTTTACTTCCCCTCTAAATGAATGATTTGATTGGCCGATTGATTCTTTGGTTAATACTCGCGATCTATCATTCACCGTCGATCTATCAACATTACCACGTCTTTCAATCGTCCTCTTCTTATTCGGAAGCAAAAAACTCTTTAGACTTATCTTCTCTTGAAAAATATCGTTAATACAACTGATGCTTTGGTACTCGCTATTACAAGCACTATCGTTCTCTCCAATGGTGTTTCTACTAGTATTTATCACGTTAGATTGCTTTACTGTGATGTACTAGGCTAACCGTTCTCGCTTTCTGACCAGAAATAAAAGTGATCTTGGAATAGGAAGGTCCCAGGTTCAAATCTCGACTATGCCATTTTAGATGTAAGTGAAGCCTCCTTATCAAGCAGTATAATTTGATGTAGACTGGTACGTGCAAAAGAGCTCTGGCTTCAATTGACGGAACGCGGCTGTCATTCATGAGAAAATTGTCGCCCAATGAAATCGTTCATTTAGACCGGAAGTGAAATTTGAACTCTGACATTGGGTGACATTTATGTGAAGCAATTTTAAGGGCTGTAGTAACGCCGTTTAGGTCGCCAACTCTCAATTTCAACTTTTCGTTACATGTTACTGACCATAAATTTTGCAAATAACGCCGTTTAACCCATTCCAACTCAATCCCTCCTTTTTACGCCCTTCAAGAAAAAAGCTTTGGAAAACAGTGTGGAAAATGAAGAAATTGCTTGTATCAAGCAATTTCTTCATTATCCACAATGTTTTCTATCCAAAAAGGTGAAAAAAATTAAAATTCCATCGTCTGCATCTTCTTTCAATTTGGACCAGTCTAAAATTTTGTCAAGTGGGAATGGGTTAATACCTAAGTCGAGCTTCCTGTCGGAGTCAGTGGGTGTGGTCAGCGATCCGTCAATACTGCGGGTTTATTGAATGTTGAGCTGTTAGAAAGTGTAGAAAGAGAAAATACTAATCGCATCCATCAAAATAAAGTTTTGACCTTGGACTGTAATATACCTTAAAATATGCGGTAAAATACGTGTATTTGTGTCCACGAGATATGCATTTTATACGTCCTTTAGAAATAAACAAATTATAGGAATGTTAAATTGACGCGGCATCTTAAGTAACATACTAGAGAAGCTAGCCTATCTCCATGGGCAAGCATGAATACGAAGGTACCCAATTTTCTGTTATTTCGATCAAGATCGGCCGATACAACATGTACAATCTGATCTGCTCTACCCAACCTTTGTCTATTTCCCAGTAAAATGTAATGTGGAAAAGTCTGAAAAAAAACATGAGCCGAATAATTCGTCGGCGCGCTCGAAAAATATCGTAACTACAGCTTCATTAAAGTTACATGACACTGGCCATTAATTTTGCAAAATAACGCCGTCTTATATCGAAGAGGAAGTCCCTGTCGGAGCTCAGTTTGATATCGAAGCAGAAGTTCCTATCGAAGATCAATGGGCGTGGCTTGCTGAATTAGTGAGCGGGGTCCAGCAATCCGTCAGTTTCTTCAGTACGAGATAAGTCGAAATGACCACCGATATACTACAACGTTGAAGAAAGGTAGGCAAAGTCGAAAACTAGTTAGACTGACTTAACCCTTTCCTGATTTTCAAAAATTAAGACTTGTCCGATTCAAAGCAGTTGCAGACGACAATCAGAAATGAGTTCAATAAGAAAAGTAACAAACATACAGGGTAGAAAATATTGTTGGAAAAGAAGAAATTGCTTGTAACAAGCTATTTCTTCTTTTCCCACAATTTTTCTCAAGTATAAAATCACTGGGACGTAAAAACCAGGGATTGTACAGGAAAGGGTTAAACTAAACTGATGCCTGGCGTTTTGTATGATTATTTGCTATGATATCCCTTCATCAGAGTTACAACTTCATGCATTGAACCAGAGTTCAAAATAGTTTCGTTCTTATAAATATCAGCTATAATTGTATTCCTTCTTTTATGCTGAGAAAAACCCAACACTTTGTGTGTTCTCATGGCATCGGAGAGAATACCTACAACATAGCATTTCGAGAGAATTTACAGTATTGTCGATGCAATTGTTTCTTTTTTTGTGTGTTATAACAAGCGTTTGACGAATGGAAGTCATAAATCAGTTACTGTGGATTGAAAATATAAAGGTTGTCAAAACAAAGTACATTTAACTCTCAATAAGTCGACTTACTTATAACGAATAACTATCTATAAGCCATTGCGTGACTTTTCCAACATTTTCAGGTGCAGACACCGAGCAGCCTGGACAGACAGTCAATGTATTTTTAACATTTAATGATCGTCTAAAGAACTTTTGAGCCCATAACTATCTGTAGAGCGCTATGTGAAGACTCTGATCAGACTATGCGGATGCACAGGCTGATCTGATTCTTAACTTGGTGCACATTAGTAATGGCTAGAAATGCCATGCACGCTTTTAGGAATAAGTTAAGTTCTGGTCTTGTAAAGAACATGGGTTTTATAAACAGACATCAGAAAACATATCGCAAAAGTCCACAATAGTAAAGAAGAACGAAAGATCATTGTGCCTCTTTGTTTACCCTTTTTCTCTATAAAAAACCGATAAGTCGAAGATCGGATATCTCGAATAGTATGGAAGAGTCCAATGATTTCGACACCAATGATCTCGACACAACGTGAGTGAACAATGAAATCGCCTATACGTTACACTTTGACCAATTACATATGTTCTTGAAGCGCTAACATTTGGAAACCTAGCCAGCCATACAGTGAGAATACGCAGAATATTCGCTGACTATTTCGCCCATTCCCAAACGACAAAATTTCAGACTGGTCCGAACTGAAAGATGTTGCAGACGACAAAAAACTGCTTTAAATTGAAAGACAAGGGTCGTGTGAGGTAGAGAAAGTTGTTAGAAAAGGAAAAAATACTTTTTCAAAGCAATTTCTACTTTTCTCACAACGTTTTCCAAATAGTACTTTTTTCATCGCGTAAAATACATGGTTGTCTAAGAATTGGTCAACCTATTCCCATACAACTACGCTTTTTGTCCCCCCCCCCCCAACCCCTCAAGAAAAAAGCTTTGTAAAACATAATGGAAAATGAAGAAATTGCTTGTGACAGGCAATTCCTTCATTATCCACAATGTTTTATTTTCTTTCTCTTCCCCCCCCCCCCGAAAAAAAAGAGAGAAAAGATTATAAGATTTCAGCAACTAAGATATATCGTCTGCAACATCTTTGAATTTTGACCAGTCTTAAATGTTGTCGTCTGGTAATGGGTTAAGGAAACTTTGAGTCATAAGTTATCCACTGGGTGCTCAGTGAAGATCCTGATCAAACTGTCTGGGTGTACAAGGTGATCGGAGACTTCACTCAGCACTCACGCAAAATTGTTGGAAATGTCACGCCAAGGCTGAAATGTACAAGAAAGGAATGTTCAACTTACCCCAATCAAAGTACATCCGTACGTGAAATAACTCGTTAATTTCTGTATATACATCATGGAATAAAATCCAGTTGTCACAAGTATAACGCAATGTCAACGATAGTTGCAATTAATTTGTAAATATGTGAACGAAAATTAAATTAAATCACTTTGTAAAAATGTCCTTTTGTTCCTTTGCTTAAAGTAAACTTAAATAAATTTAACCAATCTATGTATTATGTTATGATATTTAGATGTAAAATTAAATGTCGCTTCCCGCTATTGCAACACGATAATAATAAATTTAACCGTACGAAGCTATTTTATACTCGAATAAAGCACGCTGGCTGGGCCGATGGAATGCGGTTTTTAAGTAGTAAATAAATAGTTGAACAATATGAGTAAATGACACACTCTACAAATTTAATTCAAGGTTTTTTCCTAATATGGATTTGACCTATGACGTAATGTAGTTCACTTGCAGTTTGTGCTATTCAATTGGCTGTCAGGGAGAAGGCAGGGTATTATTTGACCAATCAGATTACAAATGTTTTAGATATCCCTCTCCGGATCTCACACTCTACTGTACTGTCGAACCACCGGAAAACAAGACCAATATAAGTTTGCTTGGCTGTGTCTAATTTGATTGTTTGAACATGGTTATTGCACCGTTTTGAACAATATTTCAACTTAATCAAAACGAAGTTCACTTAAGCTCGGGCTGCCTTCGTATCACTAACACTAGGCTAGAGTTTTAGTGTGTGTGTGGGGGGGGGTTGTTTTGTGTGTGTGTGTTTTGTTTGTTTGGGGGGGGGGTTAATTGGGTTTAACGCCGCTTTAAGCAATTTAATAGTGATAGTAACCCATAACCACACGCCAAAATTTGAGACGTGCTTAATTCAAAGAAGTTGCACACGACAAATTCTATTTGATGAAATAATTAATTTCTTTGTCATACTGTATAGAAAATATTATGGATAATGAAGAAATTGCTTGTAACAAGCAATCGCTTCATTTTCCACAACGTTTTCGTAAGGTTTTTCTCATGTAGTGGGTAAAAAAGATAGGTTGTGTTTAATTTACTTATTCATGTGCTGCCTGACTATCTAAGGCACCAAGCACGGATTTTTTTCGGGGGTACACAATTGACCAATCGCTGGCCCCGCCCACTTACTCCTTTTGCCACGCCCATCGACTCCAACAGGATGTCCCGCTTCGAATTTTCACGGAGTCATTTTGCAAATTTTATGGCAAGTAGCATGTAACTAAAAAAAAGAATAGTTGGTTGGCGACTTGAGCGTCGTAACTACAGCGGCCAATGTCGGGCTGAATGAATGATTTGATTGGTCAATATTTTCCTTAATTGACAGTCGAGATTGGTCAATTTCGTCATATAAATAGTCATTTTACATTTGATGGCAGTTCTAAGCGAGATCCATTGGTGAAAATGAAAATGCAAAAAAGATCAGCTTTTCGCTTTGATATGATTTAGTGGGCATATTGTAACGGGTTGTTTAATAGGAATTTTACGAGGCTTTAGATGCTTGTTCAGTAATACCCCATTTTATTGTTTAAATTGATTGTCGTTTAAAGTGGCGTTTAACTTCTTACAGAGAATTCAGTAATACAAGGAAAACAACTATGACGTTTTCGTATGCTCAGAGCGACATAAGAACCTTTAATATCAATTAAACTACTTTGTATAACCGGCGGGATTCGAACAAGGGACCACTCTGTCCCGAAGCAAGCATTTACCATGTCGCTATTAAAGCTAGCTTGTACGACAAGGCAATACATGTATAAGTACCTCCTATACACTGCCGCCGTCATAGCGCAGATGGTAGCGCGTCGGACTGTCAATCTACAGGTCCCGGGTTCGATCCCCGACGCCTTTCTGACTATTTGTCTCCCCCCAATGGGTCGATAATCGTTACCTATGTTTAATAGCAGCTGGAGGCTAGGAAGGGATTTGATGGCGGTACTGGTGTGAAAAATACAAGGAATCCATTGTTAGGTACTTCAGCCGCCGCGATATGACTGAAAGAGTGTTGAAAGCGCCGTAAAACCCAATTCAAACAAACAAATCTTCTATACACTACCCGGTTACTTAATCAATATACCATTTACTCATGCGGCTCCGAGAAAACGATAAAAATGAAATAATTCATATTTTTAGCTTGACAGAAGCTTGTTTCTGTTTCAAGGCAAATCTCTAATTTCCTATCCGGCCCGTCAGACGGCAGGCAAACACTTAACGATACAGCCTAAACAAAAAACATCTGTTCGAAAACTTTATTTTTCATGAGTGAGATAAGAAGATTTTTATGAAGAACAAAGAAAACATGATTGAGGGACGTTAATAAAATACAAAACCACTCTTCAATTGACCAATCGCGGCTATCAATCAAGGAATCACTCGACCAATCAAATTATTTATGCAGCCCTGACCTAAGCTTTCAAACCCGACATTGGCCGCAATCTATGTTCATCTTTTTTGTTGGTTTGTTGACTTAAACGTCGTAACTACAACTTATTCAAGCCGTAGTAAAGACATTTAGGTCACCAACCAACCATTTTACTTTTTTTACATGCTACTGGCCATAAATTTTGCAAAAAGCAGTCTTCAAATCATCCATGAAAAAAACGGGAAAAAGTCCAAAGGGTCTACGGGACTCATTTCAGATTTTTTTAGAGTCCTGGCTGTTTATGAGTTAGACTTCTTCTCCCAAACCCTGTGTGCCTTAATCCATTAACACACAAGAAAATTTTAGACTGGTCCAAATTGAAAGAAGCTGCAGACGACAATTTAAAATTTATTAGATTTCAGATTTTTTACATCCATTTTGAAAGAAAACATTGTGGAAAATGAAGAAATTGCTTGTGACAAGCAATTTCTTCATTTTCCACAATGTTTTACAAAGCTTTTTTTGGGGGGGGATGGGTTAAAACCCTGGTTTTCACTGAATTTGGACATCGCAAGTCTCTTTGATCTCTTTATTTTTCAAGCAGAATTTAAACATGTACAAAAAGGCACTAACGACTGAAAGTCACGTACACACAGTTTACTTTAAAAAATGTCTATAATAGATCGTTTTGGTTGAGACATGTAAACGCAAGCTTTCGTCACTGTCAGTTTTGTTGGATGAACTGTAAATCTATATTTTAACGATTTGCTTGTTTCTTTAGGCAGGGTTTAATGCCGCTTTGAAAATCTTCTAGTTTTACCACCACGGCGAAGATAACTTATTCACTTGCTTCCTCGTTGTCTGCGTATGTCATATTCTCCCAAGATTGACCTGTCTTCGGGACCGTATCACTTATCCAGATTGGGAAAAATATTACTACGTCGTACGCATAACTCCATATTATATCGTCAAAAAGTAGCAAGTGGATAATTGCAATAAAACCTACAATTGCGGAGAAAGCAAACGTCACTGTCGCCCAAAATTAATTCGAAAAATAATTATTTTGAATTGCGAAAGCATTCATGTCTCACCTGTGCTCTAAGAAGAGGCATCCAGAATTCGAAGCGTGCATTTCATAGGCGCTGACATTTTGAATGTAGTTCGACGGAATCGACCGAGTTGTCACGAATGGCACTACCCAGAATGCTCAAATTAGATAGGTCAGTATTTGAAAAATGCCACCTATCGGAAGATAATGCTTGCTTCCTCGGTATCGTATATTACTAGGCCGGGAATGCAAAATATCTTCCCTATTGACACACCAACGGCATCAGGGGCGCGGTCGACATAAGGACTAGCGACCTTCGACCTCTTTCAGATAGCGACATTTATTTGGAGTATTTTATTGGTTTTACGACTTAAACATCGTTACCAAAGCCTTTTCAAGCTGTAGTTATGACTTTTAGATCATTAGCCAACTATCTTGACCATTTTTCCACGAATACACATAGACTACAACATCGGAATTCAGTACCAAGGTTGCATGGACAATCTTGAATTAGCATTCTTTGGAATAGCAATATTGTTTTTACATAATTGCATCTTGTGTTTACTTTTGTACAACAGCAGTTCGAGTACGAACTCAGGCGATTTATCAAGGAAAGTACGCCTTTATCCAAATTTCTTAAATAAGACAATCTTCTTTTACGGGTAGTTGAAAAGGGTGTGCAAGGTGAAAACAGTATAGGTTAGCAAAGTGGGTTGAAAAGGTTACAAAATACGAACAGTGAAAAAGATCCTTGATTAATTATCAATTTCCAACTGTTGTTTCTATTGTATAAGTCTATCGTGTTTAATATTAATGTTTGCTATGACATGACGACTTCAAGTTCTTTCATACAAGGTTTAGGCGCCTGTCAAAAGGTTAAACGCCATCCTGGATACCTAGCCGTAAAATAGTATTAACCCTTTACTGTTATTCAAAATTTAAGACTTTTCCAAATTCAAAGGGGACGACATTTTAAAGCAATTTCAATTTCAAACCTAACCATCCATAATGGTAAAAAACATTGTGGGAAAAGAAGAAATTTCTTGTTACAAGCAATTTCTTCTTTTTCCACAGTGTTTTCTGAAGTGCAATATCACAGGGACGTGAAGATTGGGGATTGAACGGGAAAGGGTTACCGAGCAACTGTCGGCAAGTCTACGCCTGTGATCATTTTGAACGCCCCTCTCTCGGATCATACCGTGGAGTAACTCCTACGAATACATTATGTTTTGGCATCATTAAACAAACATTCCAGTTATTCCATAGTAGATAAAACCAGGAGTCCGTGTTACTATTTTAAGAGATGGCATAATGATTCAAGGATTTTTTCCAAGAGGTTAATTAGCCGGTAAATCCCATCGCCGTATTTTGTTTATGTAAAACTCCCGCGCTTGATCTTATCTATTACATGTCGAAAAAATTACTTATTACCACGATTAACCCATTATTAAACAACAAAATGTTGGAGTGGTCAGAATTCAAAGAAGTTGCAGGTAACAATTTAAGGTTGATGAGATTTTGAAAAAAAGTATTTGCCTTTTAGGATAGGAAATATTGTGGATAATGAAGAAATTGCTTGTTACAAGCAATTTCTTCATTTTCCACAATGTTTTACAAAGTTTTGTTTTTTCTTTGGGGCGTGAGTGTTAGAGTGGTCAAAATTCAAAGAAGTTGTAGATGACAATTTGAGGTTGATGAGATTTTAAAAAATATTTGCCTTTTAGGATAGGAAATATTGTTGATAATGATGAAATTGCTTGTTACAAGCAATTTCTTCATTTTCCACAATGTTTCTAAAGCTTTTTTCCTTGAGGGCGTGAAAAGTGAATGAGTTACGAGTCTATCATAAATTTGATTTCGTCGTTTGGCTGCTCAAACGCAGTGACGACATTTTGGTCGCCCATTGACTATGGGTCTCCTATTGACTACGGGTCGCCCATTGATTATGGGTCTCCCATTGACTATGGGTCGCCCATTGACTACGGATCGCCCATTGACTACGGGTCGCCCATTGACTACGGGTCGCCCATTGACTACGGATCGCTCATTGACTACGGATCGCCCATTGACTACGGGTCGCCCATTGACTACGGGTCGCCCATTGCAAAAGGATCGCCACAAAAGCCTAATGAGAGATGACCTGTAAAGAATTTTCCGCTTTCTTGGATTGGGCAATCTAACTTTTCATAATATTAAAGATTTTGTATATAAAAAAGAATAACCCCAATAAACAGTTATTAAAGAATCACGTGTTTCAATCAAAATATCCATTGACTAGTCAAATCGTACATTTAGACCGGAAGTCAATTTTGAACTCAAAGATTGGTCGTCATTTATGAGAACCCTTTTTATTGGGATGTCGACTGAAACGTCGTGACTGCAACTTGTTCAAGGTATAGCTACGATGTTAAGATCCTGAATAGACCTTTCCTTGTCTTTTGTTACACGTGAATTTGGCAAAATCACGCCATTAATTATCTAAGTTGATCTTCCTGACGGAGGTCGACTGGGCACGACCAGCGATCCGTGGATTGATTACGGTAGAATTCTTATCCCTCAACCCTTTCCCACACAATCACGCTTTTTGCGCACACTAAGAAATAAGTTTGGGGAAATATTGTGGAAAATGAAGAAATTGCTTGCTACAAGCAATTCTTCGTGAAACAAGCAATTTCTTCATTATTTACAATGTTTTCTAATAAAGAGACGAAGAAATACAGAATATCATCAAGTGGAAATTGTCGTTTGCAACTTCTGTGAATTTGGACCAGTCTAGAATTTTGTCGTTAGGTAATGGCTTGATTGAAGAATGTAGTAGACCATTTAGTCCTGACAAACAAGGTGTCGCTTCGCGATATTTACAGGTAAAACTGTTACTGCTGACCATATTGCTCTTTTGGTTTTAAGAAATCGACGCCAGGAATTATGTTTCGATTTTGACATCCTAGAATTATAGTTTATCCTCTTCGTCTTCATTTTCTTCTTTTAGTAGCAGCAGCAGCAGTAGAATTAGCAGTAGTAGTAATAGTAGAAGTAGTAGCAAATGTTGTTGTTGTCGTTGTTTGATGTAAGCTCAATTGATATTTCTTTCTTTTTGTTTGTTTGTTTGTTAACCTCCCTACTCGACGACACAGTAGATCAATTTTACTATCAAGCACCAGTAAGTATGAAAAATGTCACGTATTGTGCTGGCTTCACGCTCCTTCAACAAATAATTCCCATCCGTGTCAAAGTGTCCTTGATCAAATTACGGAAATCCACGAGGTCTTTTAGGGGCTAATCGCTTACATCTAATCAATTTAGAACTACATTCTTCCTTCCGTTGTTTTTTTCTCTCTTTTTTTTAACTTTCTTATCAGGGGACAAACGTGTACATTATTCTTTCCATTTGTCTTTTATTGAATCTATATGATATTTAGCTAGCAAAGCGTCAGCTTTGATAGCTTAAGTAAACAGACAAAATTTTGAGGTCTTCTCAAAGTTCAACGAGTGCAAACAGCAACTGGAGGCTTAACTATTGAATCCATTGAATGTCTACGCTATAAAAAGAAGTTCTTATTTATTGCAGTAATGTTGCAAACTCTATTCAAATTGAAGAAAAATCTTTCAAAAGCACCCTATTTAATCCATTTTCACTCAATTCCGCTTTTTAATCTTCTGAAAAAAAGCTTTCGAAAACATTGAGTGCATTGAAGAAATTGCTTGAAACAAGCAAGTCTTCAATGTCCACAATGTTTTCTAGCCTAGAAGGGAAAGGTTTTCTAAAATCCACCAACTTGAAATTGTCGCATGCATTTTCTTTCAATTTGAACCAGTCTAAGATATTGCTATGTGGTATTTGGGTAAATCCTGGGTAACTTTAACCTCGTTATATACTCAGTACATTTAATTCCGCAGAGGTACTTCGTTCGCTCACAGCGTAGGAAGAACAAGCAAAAAATACAAATTGTTAATTATTTTTTGTTTACTCAACTCATTGCTTCAATTTCAAAAAAATAAATCAATTTTAAATACACGTTAGAATGAAATTCCATTACCTGAAAGTGTGAGGGGTTAAATTGATTAATAACGAGTGTGTCCACCTAAAGATTGAATTAAAGCCTGACACCTTCGTCGCATAGAGAGTACTTTTCTGTCAATGTGAACCTGTGGCATATTGTTCCACTCTTGAACTACAGCCAAATGTAGTTGTTGCAAGGTTTGGGGCGGTGGGTTACGTGCGTAAACTCGTCTCTTTAAGTCATCCCAAACATGTTCTATAGGAGACATGTCAGGAGATAACGCAGGCCAGTCGAGGACATGAACATTATTTTGTTGCAGAAATTGTTGGGTAACTCGAGCTGTATGAGGTCTGGCCCCATCCTGCTGTAGTGTTCGTATCCTGTGTCGCCTCATAAAGGGTAATACGACTGGTCTTAGGACATTATCAATGTAACTATTGGCTGTCACATTTCCATTAAGCACGACCAAATCAGTTTTGTTGTGTTGGGTTATTCCAGCCCAAAAATGAATCGACCCTCCTCCCCAGCGGTCAACCTCTTCAACACATGGATCGGTGTAACGCTCATTGAGCCGTCTCCAGACACGTATGCGGCCATCAGCTTGATGAAGTTTAATCCTGCACTCGTCAGAAAACAGTACCGAACTCCACTGCCGTCTTGTAAATCTGAGATGAGTTCTGGCCCATCGCAAACGCGCAGCCCGATGTCTTGCGGTCAACCTTGCACCACGGTATGCTCGTCTCGCTCTCAAGTTTGCAGCTTTAAGCCGATTTCTGACAGTATTAGGGTGTATACTGCGCCTGAAAAGAAATGCATGCTATTCAAGTCGGGGCACAGAGACGTTTTCTGAAAAGGAATTTTAGAGTAAAATATCGCCCTAAAAAACGAGAAGAGTTTAGAGACGAATACCTGTGACGTCCAATCGTTTCCCTAGCTGTTTTGGAAGCCGGTAGAAATCGATTTCTGAGGTGAACAACTCTGATGTGGACATCTTGTCTGTGTGTAGTGACTCGAGGCTGGCCGCTCCTTGGTCGATCTTTCACGTCCCCAGTCTGCTGATAGCGTGTCACTAGACGTGATATTGTTGAGTTATGACATCCAATGCGCCTTGAGATCTCCGAATTAGTAACACCAAGCAAATGCATTCCGATAGCTTGATTCCTCACATTTTGAGGAAGACGAGGCATGCTGATAAACTTAATACTCTCTGTATAAAACTTGCTTTTCTAGTGGCCCTATGGACAGGCTGTATAACCATGTCGAAATCAAACCCAAGTTTCACGTGCATAAACCTTATGCAGCGAAAAACGTGTTTTAAGCTTTAGATACGACGCGTGAAAATGTACCAGATACAGAAACTCCATTTTTTCCCGACATCGTCTCAAATTTTGTAGGAGAAATATAACAAATCTTTTCATGCCTTGAATAAGCTGGTAACTTCACAAATTTGGACTTTGGAAACTCTGCGTTTTTAAATGTACTAAGTATATTATCATGACAACACTTTACAAAGAAGATTACATAACGCAACCATGCTTTGCTAGCTTACAGTACTTTCAATTCTTTGATTTTACTGATCGCATGGCTGACTAATTATAAGACAAAGTACATGTATTATAATTTGCAGCTATTGTGGTAATGAAAATGTTGAATCTCCAAAAAATTTTGTTTTTCTGCTGAAAGTATGTCAAAGTTGTAAAATATTCCAATTGGGTGCAATTTTATGTGAGAAACTTGGTGGTAAAGGTAGAAATTGTTTGTAATAACTAATAAGCAATTGATCCCTCTACCACTGTGTTTTCAGATGTATACTTTCTCAAATACGTTTAAATCTGTTGTATTACAGGAACAAGTTTCTTGAAGATTCTCAACTTGCTGATATTACCAACACCCAGTTTTATTATACTGTTTTATTAAACAACAAAATATGTATTAGTTAACCCAATCCCACACAATCCTGCCCTTTTACTCCAACAAGAAAAAAGTTCTGGAAAACACTGTGGAAAATAAAGAAATTGCTTGTAATAAGCAATTTCTGCATTTTCCACATTATTTTCCATCCACAATAACAGAGATATTTGATTTCTATCAGCTTGAAATTGTCGACGGGAACTTCTTTGAATTTGAAGCAGTCTAATTGTTTGTTGCGTGGTAATGGGGCAACACAAGAAACTGATGAACATTTGGACTAGTCTCAAATTCATTCCAGTTTCGTTGTTGGCTAAAAATGATGATGCTTAGAAAAACGTTTTCAGATACTCCTACCTTGCTGTCAGGGGTATGGGGGATAAACTTTGTACAAAATATCTCTCCCAGGGGAGAGGGGATCAAATAAGACCTTTTTAACATGCCGCTGACAGTAACTCTACGTTTATTTTCTTTGTGTGGTTGTTTAACGTCGCCTGGTGAATTTCAAACGTGATTAAATAATTATACGTGTAGATAGATAAAAAGTCATACAGACTCCTGGATAGGTTACCGTGATAGCCACAAAAATTTAGATTATTTCAAACTTTAGCTTCTCGGCATGCATATTTGCGACCAAAATTTGAATATCTCAGGACTGCTTACGTGTAGACCCTAGTTATAAAGCGTAATTTGCCGGACTTGAAACGAAGAAGACTCGTTGGTGGTATTGCTTTATATATTCTCAATATTTGGTATGTCAGCGCGTGCCGTGAATATGCTAGGTGCATACGAGCGTCAATAGATTGATTGATTGGGGTGTAACGCCGCTTTTAACAGTATTTCAGTCATATCGCGGCGGCTGGAGCACTTAACAAAGGATTCCTGGTATTTCTCACACCAGTACTACCACTACATCCTTTCCTAGCCTCCAGCTGCTATCCCACTTAGGTTTACGATTATCCACCCATTAGTGAGAGACAAGTGTCGGAAAAGATATGTACCACCGCCGGGGATCGAATCCATGACATCCCATATTTAAAGATTAGGAGTCTTACGCGCTACCGAATGCGCTCTGACGGCGGCGCTTAAAGATTTTGAAGGGCAAATAAAGTAAAAACGCGAGGACAACTGAGTAACAACCGTTGTATATAAATCTTATATTGATGTAAAAGATAATTTTTATGTATAATCCAACGGCGAAAATGTGTCACCTGACGAAGACTGGCTTGTTCCCACGCACACATAATGCAGGTTAACCCATCACCAATACGGTAAAATAGCAGAACAGTCAAAGTCGAAAGGAGTTGCAGATGACAGTCTTATGTTTATAAAATTTTAGAATTTTTTTTTAACTTTCTGGGTAAAAAACATTGTTTCAAATGAAGAAATTGCTTGTTACAAGCAATTTCTTCATTTTGCACAATCACTTTTCTTAAGGGGCGTCAAAAAGCATCACTTTGTGGACATGGATTTAAAAGTGCAGGTATTATAGCTCATATACTGAGAATTCTTGATAGGTGACCGAGGTTATAACAACATAGTCGACAATGTTGTGATTTTAAAGGTTTTTGTTGGTAAACATGTGACATTTTATCCCCGTTGATGTATAGTAAAATTGATTTCGTCCTTACGATTATTCTAAATAATATTTTGACTGGGTGAAAAAATCTCTTCAATGGCGAAAGAAAAGTAAGGAGCTGTAATTGATTGTTTTGGTTTTACTTTCTACAGTGCCTAGCTAGGTGATAATAAAATGTGCACGTGCATGATATATGGCAATGATTTTCGATTACACGCAATATCAAGAAGAAAATGATATGAAAGACCACAAAAATTTCAAATATTAAAACGGGAATGTGGTTCTATTTCGAAACAATCCGACAAGGGGTAATCTAAATATTTTAGGAAAGTCTATGCTCGAAGGCGTTCCCTTTACCCATTACCGGACAGGGAAATTGCAGACTGGACCTAATTGGGAGCATTTTGAAGTTTATGAAATTGTTAATTGGGTTGAAAACATTGTGGAAATTGGAGAAATAGATTAGTTCGAGCAATTTCTTCAATTTTTACAATGTTTTCCCAATTGTTTTTCTTGAGAGGTGTCAAAAAGCGTCATTGTATGGGAATGGGTAAAAGACGAACCCGTCTCTGAAATCAAGTCAACCATATTTTATTATTTCAAAATGTTAATGTTCACTAAAATTTGGCATATCTGGTAATCTATTTGAAAAAGAGAACGAACATAGCTTGGATCATTGATAGTTTGTATTTAGAAATATATTATATTCTGAGCACAAAAGGTCTAGTTATTCGTTTTTACGTTCATAAACTCAAATTAAATACAAATAAAAGAATGTGTTTAATGTCAAATTAGTGTAAAATTTCTTTACTTTTAATTTTAAACTGGTGTTGCGTCGAGACTGCTAACCCATTCCCACACAAACCCTCCCTTTTACGCCCTAAACAAAAGCCTTGGAAAACATTGTGGAAAATGAAGAAATTGCTTGTATCAAGCAATTTCTTCATTATCCACATTGTTTTCAATCCAAAAAGAAAAAAAATTAGATAAATAAATTTCATCAAATTGTCTTCTGCACATTCTTTCGATTTAGACCAATCTAAAATTGTGTTGGGTTGGAATGGGTTAAACGAAAGGTTAATGGAAAGAACACAAGGGTCATTTAAAATCACACCATTCGGATATAGTATATCGTTGCTTTCTAGAAATGTTAAAACAACTTAACTAGAATAAAATTTTGTTTGGGGAAAAAGCCTTTACCCAATAACGCTGTGAGAGCTTTAGAGTTAAGTTTGAAGCTTCGTGTCGTCTCTAAAGCTTTGTCGTTTTAAGACCCCCTGTAGAACTGTTCCTCCAATAGTCGAAAGGTAGATTAACCCATTACCAGACGGCATAATTTTAGCCTGGCCCAAATTGAAAGACGTTGCAGACGACATTTTTATGTTTATGAAATTATGGATTTATTCAACTTTCTGTGTAGAAAACTTTGTGAAAAATGAAGAAATTGCTTGTTACAAGAAATCTCTTCATTTTCCACAATGTTCTCCAAAGCTTTTTTTCCATTGGGGCGTCTAAAAGCGTCACTGAGTGGGAATGGGTTAAATATGAAATTTTCTTGCGAAATAAGGTTGCCCTAATCATTTGCTAATCGATATCGGTGTTAAAGAACCGAAATAATCCTGGATTGGCGCTAAATGTTTCCCTGGTGTCAATTGACCAATCGCTGACACCGCCCACTTACTCCGTTAGCCACGTCCACTGACTCCCACAAGAAGTCCCTGTTCGATTCTAAACGGTGTTATTTTGCAAATTGGTGGCCAGTAGCATGTAATAAAAAGAGTAAAATGGTTGGTTGATGATGTCGTAATTAAAGCTTAAACAAATTGTAGTTACGACGTTTAAGTCGCCAACCAAAAATTTATTGTACACAAATGAAGTTCAGACCTTCATTTCGGGCGGACTAAATGCTTTGATTGGTCGATTGATTCCTTGATCGACAGCTGTAGGCTTAATGTTGACAAACATTAAGTCTCGCGGGTTGTAGCCGGTCACAAAAACCGGACAATTAATCAGTCCTCCAATTCACCGACCTTATACTACTAACAACATTTTAATTACCGATTACGACATTACACCATGACGTTGTAACTTCTCACTCTTGAAGGACCTCCCATGACGTATTTATGTACCGCCTAATTCAGGTTGTATCTAGCACAGGGACGACTTATTGCTATGTTACAGTGATTGAATGAGCAACAACCTACCTGTCTGTCGTTTCTGTTTTGTGCAATTAAATAGACGCTCTTTGTTCATTACCATTTTTCTAACTGTCGAACAGTTCGACCGTCGCCGGTCCGCAGGGCCGCGCAGCCTGACCAGAATCAGGTTCGGATGTATTTTACATTTTCCTGATGAAGCTCTTTTTCTTTGATAGGTCATAAATCGACTTTTCTTTGGGTGATGGAATAAAGTAGACCGTGTCGAGAATAAGTACTTAAGAAATGATACTTAACCCCTTTTCTGTTTTTCAAATTTTTTGTCTTGTCGATCTTGAAAGAAGTTGCAGATGACCATTAAAAACGAAAGCAGTTTGAAAAGCAGACACGTCAGGGATTGTACGGGAAATGGTTAACCCGTTCCCCATACAACGGCGACTTTTAACGCACCTCAAAAAACATTTCGGAAACATTATTGAAACTGAAGAAATTGCTACCAAGAAGATTGAAAACATCTGAAATTTCTATTAAGTTGGCCCAGTTTAAATTTCACCGTCTGATAATGGGTTAACATTATGAATATGTGATAGAAAATAATAACACTAATAAAGGTATGCAGATGTCTGTGATGAAACCTTGAATGGATCTCTTTTCGGATGCTCTTTGAATTAATCAATCGCGGCGGTCATTCAAGGAATCAACTGACAAATCAAATCGTTTTTAAGTCCCGACCTGAGCTTTCAACTCCAACATTAGCGACCATTTTTGTTAAGCTTATTAGTTTGGGATAGCGACTTAAACGTCGTAAATACAGCTTGTTCAAACTGCAATCAAGACGTTCAGGTCACCAATTAACCATTTAACTTCTTTGCAACATGCTACTGGCCAAACATTTGGCAAAAATCGAAGCGGAACTTCCTGTCAAGGTTAATTGGTGGGCTGAGCCAGCGATTGGTCAGTTAACGGATCGCTGGTCACGCCCTCTGACTCCAACAGGAAGTTCGTCTTAGATAACAGCGTCATTTTGAAACCCATTCCAACATAATAAAATATTAGACCAGTCCAAATTCAATGAAGTTGCAGATGACAATTGAAAGTTTATAGAATTTTAGATTTTTTCAACTTTATGAGTAGAAAACATTGTGAAAAATGAAGACATTTCTTGTTACAAGCAATTTCTTCATTTTCCACAATGTTTTATCTCTTTTTTTTTTTCTTTTTCTATAGGGATGTCAAAATGCTTCACTGTGTGGGAATGGGTTAAGTCGCCAAACCAAAGAAAATGTTCATCGTATATGTCGGAGTTCAAAGTTCAATTCCTATCCAGATGACTGATTTGATTGGTCGATCGATCGATTGGCAGACTCGATCAGTCATTTTATTTTCATAATATCTAATTAATATTTCTCTTTAGATCAAAAGTAATCTATTGCTTTTCCAGCCCAATAACAAGAAAAGTTTCGCCTATTTGACCTCCTTCTCTCTCCTCCCTCTCTCTCTCCTCCCCCTCTTTCTCCCCCCCCCCCCCTCTCTCTCTCTCTCTCTCTCTCTCTCTCTCTCTCTCTCTCTCTCTCTCTCTCTCAAGGACAGCTGTTGATGACAGCAATTTGTGGCTACATTCTTTTATCACATAAATCAAGATTTTATAATGCGGAAGAAACGCCTTTATTTAATGGTGCTTTTGTGGTTCAATCAAATGGACGTGTCATCGATATATGGCTCTCAGAGTATGGGCTTTGGTTTAAATTAGCAAGACATCAGCCATTATAAAAGGAATCCTTATAGAAGTGGCCAGTTTCCGAGGACTTATCAAAGTAAAAAAAAAAATACTGACACGTTCGTAGCTGCCGACTATCTATCTGCGGCGGATCAAAACAAAATCGAATATTATTGGTAAAATATGAAACGCACGGCCAACAAGAACCTCCTTCGAAGTACTTAAAAAGGGCCCATTGTCCACCTGCTCGGACTGTGCAAGGATCGGCGCTTTACCCTCTTGGAATATTTTCCAGAGTATATGTTGGTCAGACTACAATTATTATACGTGTCTGCTTTGGGTTCCACAGCTAATTTCCTCATTACGTCAAGATACGAGATTGTGTGGTCATGTTTAAACCCATTCCCACACGACAAATTTTTAGTCTACTCCAAATTAAAAGAAACTGCAGGCAACAATTCAAAATTGATGGACTTTTTTTGTCTTTTTGGATAGAAAACATTGTGGATAATGAAGAAATTGCTTGATTCAAGCAATTTCTTCATTATCCACTGTTTTCCAAAGCTTCTTTCTTGAGGGGCGTAAAAAGAGGGATTGTGTGGGAATGGGTTAATCCTTAAGTGTTTAGGATCATTTAAAATTCTCGACGTCTGCACATCAAATATCGTAAGTAAACAACCCTGGTTAGGAGGTTTGGAATATTTCATAACATAGTCTACATATTTCAAATAACTGAAATCAGATGATAATAAAACTTGAGACCACTATGAAATAGTGCGCAATTTTACGGTTTATTGAACTGAAGAAGCTTGAGGCGATCAAATAAACAACCGCCCTTGTTTATTTCTAAAAGTTCTTTCTAAAAAGAAACGCTTAATTGATGTATGTTTATGTGTATGTATGTGTGTATGTATTTGTGTATGTATGTGTGTATGTATATTTGTATGGCTGGCTGGCTGGCTGGCTGGCTGGCTGGCTGGCTGGCTGGCTGGCTGGCTGGCTGGCTGGCTGGCTGGCTGGCTGGCTGGCTGGCTGGCTGGCTGGCTGGCTGGCTGGCTGGCTGGCTGGCTGGCTGGCTGGCTGGCTGGCTGGCTGGCTGGCTGGCTGTATAAATGGATGGTTGGGTGGATAGATTGATCGTTGGATGGATAGACGGATGGATGGATGGATAGGCGGACGGACGGACGGATAGATGGATGGGTGGATAGATGCATGGATGGATGTATAAATGGATGGATGGATGGATGGATGGATTGATAGATAGATAGATAGATAGATAGATAGATAGAAAGATAGATAGAAAGATAGATAGATAGATAGATAGATAGATAGATAGATAGATAGATAGATAGATAGATAGATAGATAGATAGATAGATAGATAGATAGATAGATAGATAGATAGATAGATAGATAGATAGATAGATAGATAGATAGATAGATAGATAGATAGATGGATGGATGGATGGATGGATGGATGGATGGATGGATGGATGGATGGATGGATGGATGGATGAATGGATTGATGGATGGACGGACGGACGGACGGACGGACGGGCGGAAGGACGGAAGGACGGAAGGACTGACAGCCGAACGGATGGACGGACGTGAAGGGTTAGTAGATGGATGGAGAATTAGATATATCTGTGTCGGAACTTAAATGAGTCTCCTATATTTAGTGACGTAATTTTCCATTTTTTTTTTCTTGTAGGTGACTTTTGTACCCTCTTAATCAGGTCTAGTTTTTTTATGTATTGGTTGAGAATTATACGGAATTTATTTCACCTTCAAACTAGCCCCCCCCTTTTTTTTTAGAAATTTCAGACTGGTCTAAATTGAAAGAAGTTGCAGACTAACACTAGAGTTAAAATTAGATGCAGTTTGAAATGTGTGGTAGAAAATATTGTGGAATATAGAAGAAATTGCTTGTAACAAGCAATTTCTTTTTTTTCCACAATATTTTCTAAGGTATAAAATTGCAAAGCCGTAAAATATAGGGTTTGCCGAGGAAAGTATCAAATGACCTCATTATCAAGACATACATTTTGCATGAGCTATGCCACTCATTCATACATTTCATTTAGTTATTTTAGTTACTTATTTTTCTATTATTCTATTATTTTTCTTATTACCTATGACGCTCCAATGCGATAGTATTTGTTGTTGTTGTTGTTGTTGTTGTTGTTTTCTATAACACACACAAATAATGGACAGACGAATTACAGAGGGTTCGTTAATGTAAAATGTCAATCACTTTATGTCACAATGGATACTTCCGCTCGAGCTGAGTAGATGATATTTCCTTTTTAGGTAACAAAATAACTTATTGTTGTCGTAACCAAATATGTCGGTGATGAAGCACTTCAAAACTTATACAAAAAGGTAATGCTTTGTATTTAACCCATTACAACATCAACATTTTAGACTGGTCGAAATCGAACGGAGTTGTAGACGACAATTTAATCCTTTCTTGTTTTGCACAATTACAGACTTGTCCAAATTCAAAGGTGTTACAGGCGAAAATTAAAAGTGGATATAATTTGAAAAATAACCATGCTTTGGGATAGAAAATACTGTGGAAAAAGAAGAAATTGCTTGTTACAAGCAATTTCTTCTTTTCCTACATTGTTTTCTCAGTTAAAAAATCACAGGGACGTAAAAACCAGGTATTGTACAGGAAAGGGTTCAAGTTTATGAAATCTGAGGTTTTATCATACTTTCTTGGTAGAAAAAATATTGGAAAATGAAGAAATTGATTATTACAAACATTTTCTTCATTTTACACAATATTTTCGAAATCGTGTTTCCGGGTGGGGGGGGGGGGGGGGCTTCAAAAAGCTTCATTGTGTTTGAATGTGTTAAGAATTGATTCCGTTTTTCTTTTTCCACCAGTGTACTCAAGGCATATTCTTCCATTTCCACTGAATTTGAAGTGCGTGTTTAAAATGACATTTAATTTAGGCCAGTGCTTGATGCTTTCCTTAAACTTTGTTAACTAGAACAGCCGCGATGAGGACATAAACATCCCCAGTCCGCCTAGTCTGCCATCAAAAAAAACATTGACCTTTTGGGTACCTTGGTCGGGTATGGGCAATACTTGTATAACGTTTCGTGGTCCGAGAACTGGTTTTGCGCTTTGAAATCGCAACGATTTACAAACATCATATATAAAATTGACTATTGGTGTATCTGACAAAAAATTGGATTCTTCTTTGTCAATAGGCAAAATTCGTATAATAGTTTCATGATGATAATTAAGACATGAAGAGTATTTCTAAATACATGTAAAAAAGTTTAACCCATTCCCACACGATAAAATTTTAGACTGGTCTAAATTGGAAGGAGCTGAAGACGACAATTTAAAGTTCATGAAATTCTAGATTTTTTCAAGTTTCTGGTTAGAAAACATTGTGGAGAATGAAGAAATTGCTTGAAACAAGCAATTTCCTCATTCTCCACAATGTTTTCCAAAGATTTCGTATTGAGGGTCATTTAAAAGTGTCATTTTGTGGGAAAGGGTTGAGTATTTTATGCTTTCATCGAATTATGAACCTAAAAACTTAATCATATTATATGAATACGCGATCATATAATATGTACATGAATACGCGAAGTGGATTCATGCGTTGGTGTAATGAATTTTTTTTAGGTTCATACTGTTTTGAAGTAAGCACACAGAAAACAAAAAATGGTCTATACGGACGAATGGATGAACAGATTTACTTGCGAGCAGATATTTTGGTTGACCGACAGACAGCCAAAGTGAACCGAGTATACACCTTTTACTTCCTAAACAATGTCACTTTTTTACACCTCTCAATGAAAAAGCTTTGGAAAACACTGTGGAAAGTGAGGTGAGGAAATTGCTTGTATCAAGCAATTTATTCATTATCCACAATGCTTTCTATCCCACACGATAAAGATATCTAAAATCCTACTATTTTAAAATTGTCGTTTGCAACCTCTTTGAGTAAGGACCAGTCTGGCAATTGGTTAAATATTTGTATAGCGTCCATAGGAACAGGTGGGTGTATAGTGCTAAAATTTGACAGAAAGGAAAATGAAGCATTAATTTGTTCTGAATTGCTTTTTTCCCCAGTTTCCAAATTGGCTCCCCGATTTAAAATGCTTCCTACGAGGCTGTAATGTTTAATTTACCACTACCAATGGTTCGAACTATTAACCCTTTCCCACATGATAGAATTTTAGACCAGTCCAAATTCAAAGAAGTTGCAGACGAAAATTTTAAGTTGATCAAACCTTTAAAATTTTCATCTTTTCGAGAAGAAAACATTGTGGAGAATGAAGAAATTGCTTGTAACAAGCAATTTCTTCATTATCTACAATGTTTTCCAAAGCTTTCATACTGAGAAGCGTCATTGTGTGGGAATGGGTTACATACTATAACCTTAGTTTAGAATCTTTGGAGCAGAGTACGCATAGGTAAATCCCATAATTGTCCTGCTTGAAGTAGGAATTCTTACTTTTTCTACCAATTCAGGAATCGTGTCGACTAATTCTAGAATTGTGAAGGGTTAATGTAGATTTTTTAAATAGATGTTGTCATTTCTTTTAGCTGATTCTTCCACAGTGAAAATGATAAATCAATACTTTCTTCCGATTCCTTCATTGCCTTTGGACAACTGGCGGATCGCTGACTACTCCCATTGAGCTCCGTTCGAAATGAACGATTTGATTTGTTGATCGACTTTTTGATTGGCAGCCGTGATATGTCACTTCCGAAACCATACTGTGCAAATTCAGAAATCTGATTTCGTCACTATAATGTTGGCTTTACGATAGAAGAATCGGGTGGGGCTGGTACCCAGAGGTGACGTGTTCATTAGACCATTACCACATGATAAAGTTTTAGACCACTTTAAGTAGATAACAGTTTTAAAAACATTTGTCTTTTGGGATAGAAAACATTGAAGATCACGAAGAAATTATTTGTAACAGGCAGTTTCTTCATTATAAACAATTTTTTCTAAGGCTCATATATTTTCTGGAGGGAAAGGCGAGATTGTGTGGAAAGTTGTTGGTCTGAATTCAATGAATCAGAAAGAAATAATCTGTTATTTCTTGTATTTTCAAAAAAAGCTCACATTAAAATGGGCTGGTTCGACTGATACCCCTGTGGTGACATCACATAATAATTATATTGTACAAGTGTACACAGGAATTAATTATAAATCGATTAACAGACAGGGGTTATATATGGGGTTGTAATGCAGGTAATTCTACCTGATTCAGAAGCACTTATAACTGGATCCACCCATACAGTTGTCTCTGTATAACCCTTCCCTTCCTAGGGACAGTAGATATCCTTCATACAACTGCAACCTTAAATGAACTGCAATTACGATGTTAACCTACTCTCATTTTAGACTGTTCCAATTTGAAAGATTTTGCAGACAACAATTTCTAGGTTGATGAAATTTGAAAAAAAAAGTTTTATCTTTGTGGCTAGGAAACATTGTGAGAAATGAAGAAATTGCTTTATATAATCATTTTTTTTTTTTTCATTTTCCACAATGTTTTCCCATGCTGTTTTATCCTGGGAGGCGTCAAAAAGCGGGTATTTTGAAACTGCGTTTAACAAAATTTAGAAAAAAAGGCATCTTCAGGTATCGACAAAAAAATGACAGTATGCGTATAGTAACTTATATATATATTTATACACTACCAAAGGCTAAGGATCAGCTAACTGATGGATCTTTGACCCCACCCAATGGCGCTGGCCACGCCCACTGACCCTACAAGAAGTTCCACATAGATATTGAACTGCGTTATTTAGGAAATTGTAGGGTCATAACTATGTAACCGAAAAGTAAAACGGTTTGAATAAGCTGTAGTTAGGACGTTTAAGTCACCAAACCAATTAAAATTTTCCACATTAATGTCGGCCAATATCGGAGATCAAAGTTCACTTCCGGTCTAAATCTATGTTTTGATTGGTCCGTCGATTTCTTTTATTGGCTCTCCTTCAGTTTCCACGGAGGGTGGAGATATCATGTCCTTGAATTTTGATTCGGAGGAGAAGGGTCAGTTTGATTTAAGGCGTAAAAACTAGACCAAGTGAAGAAAGATGGGCCCGAGATAGACAAACAGAGCGCGTGTCTGATGTTACAACAAAAATACTTCAAACAGATCGGGTAACAATAGTGGGCTATGATATAATCATATTGTTAAACTACCCGCCACGCCCTGACGGTCGGTCACAAAGATGCACCTATTGAGACCGCGTCGTTTTAAAATATGCATCAGTGCTAACCTGGAGAACTATGGGAGCCTGATAAAGGCTACATCAAACGCAAAATAGTGTAAACCTAGGGTAAACACGTAAAGTACGGAGTAGGTTAAAGACCATCGCATAAATAATTTGTTGATTTTTAACGAGAGATTATAATAAGTGATGGTGATGTATGGGAATGCGATAACGAGAAAAAGAGAGATAGTTTCGTGATCTCGCCATCGTATCACGTGATATCAACATTATCCTCTAGCATTATAATCATCGTATTCTCGAGGTATTGCGATATAGTCGTCGTGTTCCAACGCAGTATAGCAATTGTTTTCATACTATCACTATCATCATCACACTATCGCAATATTCACGTTAACTCTCGTGATATCACCATTGGACTATCAGGCTATCGCCATCGTTCAATCGCATTATCATCATCGTACTTTTGTGATTTCGCCATCATACCATCGCATCATCGTTATCGTACCATCGTGTTAACGTCAATTTAATCTCGCGTTATCGTCATCTTACTCCCGTGATATCCTCATCGCACTACCGTTTTCCAGCCTTCCGGTCCTTGTGCTCAAAGAACACTTTGAATCAAGGCATTAAAGTTTGCAAGCGGTAGAGAGTTGAAATCTATTACGTCATGATGTCATATATTTCTTCAACTCGAACGCCCCGCGTGTTTTGGGGGAAGGGGCGGATGTTATTATTGTTACTGCGGCTATTTATTTTATTTATTTCTTCTCTTTGTTTTTTGTGGGGTTTTTTGTTCTTGTTTGTAAGAGTTTTATTGGCATTGATTTTCAAACCTAGAATAAACACACACACACACACACTAGTAAGGCCTTGTACATAGGAAACATGGAGGCAATTTAAATTTACAGTCATTCATGCAATATCTATTTTGATTACCCTGAACTAAAATGTCCTTTTCCCTCAAAGTATACATTGAACTTGATTTTAACGGAAAAATTTCCAAACAGAGATTTACATAGTAAATATGAAGGACCTATTACTTACTATTAAAAAATATGCCACGTGTTAATACGCTTACCGAGTGCTAAAAGTGACCTTTGCCATCAACAATGACTTTGACCTTGATATTAACCGAGAGATCTTTCCTCGGGGATTGCACATTTGGGATATGGAGGCCATATTACTTACAAAAATGTTAAGCCTAATGTTGATCTTACCTCATTTTTTAAAAATTTTGAAATAGTAAACCTAAAAAGGGTGCTATGCAGCTGAGCTAAACATTGAAATAAAAAAAATCCCATAACAAATGTGTATATGATATATGAAGGTCCCGTTAGCAGTTATTCAAATGTGATTGCCAATTCTTTAATCAACATTGGCAAGTGCCCTTGAAAATGGTATCAACAGAAATGCATTGTAATAGGGACAGTTGTACACACATACTTACAGAAAATTAAACCGTGGAAAAACGGAATTTAATCATGGCAAAAACTATATATCGATGGTTCAGCGCGAAACAGTTGTAACTGCCTATATGTTTATAGGCAGTTACAACTGTTTCGCGCTGAACCATCGATATATATTCGGGAAATCTGACAAAACAAGAGAAAGAAGTACTTCGTTCTCTGAAAAATAACAATACCTCGTTTCAAAACCAGCCGACAAGGGGTCGGCTGTAGTTGTCATGGACAAGAGACAGTCCATATCTGAAACAGAGACTCAACTTAAGGACACGACTTTTTATAAGCAAATAGAAACGACCGTACATTAGAATACAAAGAAAATGTAACAAAAAGCACTCAACAAAATGATAGCCTGTGGTATTATCAGTTGAGACAACTTCCAATATTTATCGTTAAAAAATGTCGGTGGATTTTACCTCCTACCCAAATTTATCAAGCCAGGTAATCCCGAAGGATCCATTGTGCCAGTAAATAGTCACTCCACCGAACGCATATTAGATTTTGATGACTTCCATCTCAGGTCCCATGTTACAAACTTATTGTAATATGTAAAAGACACGACTGACTAACTGCGTATAAACTGAAGCACAATTCATTCCAAAAGATACGGTATTGGTGTCAGTGGCTGAGATCTCTTTACACCAACATTACACACGAAGATGGCATAACAGCCTGGAAGGAAGTTTGGAACACGAGGGACGTCAAAGTCCCACCAACAGAAACTTCGGTGGAATTGCTAATCCTCATCCTCATCCTTAAGTGTACTTCGAAATAAATGGTAAACACTACCTTCAAATACAAGGTACAGCAACGGGTACAAAAATCGGACCTTCATATGCAAACTTCTTCATGGGTCGACTGGAATACCAATTACTGATGTTAATATCTCAAAAGCCGTTTTAATGGCTTAGATTAATTGAGGACATAGATATGAAGTGGTGTCACGGCTTAGAAAAAAATCACAAATTGGAAAGTATTGTTAAAAGCTTCCATCCATCAACAAAGTTTACTTTTAATTGAAGTCTCGAATGAAAAATGCATTTTCTTCGATACTGTATCGCGTTTGGATGAAAATGGACTATAGGTAGATCTACATTAAAAACAAACAGATAAGCACCAGTACTAACTCCCTGGTGGTTGGCATCTAACATCCCTTACAGCCTAGCCATTCGAATTGAAATAATCTGTATACAAAACAGAGAATACGAATAGTATGTTGTACCCGTCTCGATCTCCAGAGCTGTCGATGCCAAGCGCGGGGACCTCTTGTCAAATAAAATAAAAAGAGTTGATCAGCTGTCAAGCAGAATCGCTTTTGTTTTAACATATATACCATCTTGACTCGCAAAACATCAACAAACACTGGTACAAGAATGAGCCATCCATTCAGCTCAGCAAAATGTTTCATTAGAAACCAGTGGCCGCATACCGAAGACCGTAATCACTTTGAGACATTCTTATACGAGCTACGGTAGGTACTTCTGTGCACAGTGGTTCTCTGGAAGTTCTGGGTCGTGCAAAGCAGCGAGATCTCAAACTTGCAATATCATGTAGGACAGGCAGACTTTCAAGTCGAACCTTGGCGCTGCTCCTGCAGCCAGAGGTACACACAACTGAAAAAGGGAAGTGTATCTTATGACATGTACGATATGCTACAATAATATGTTGAAGATCCTCGTGTGCTACATTTGATTCGAATGTCTTGGTAATAAATATTTGAATCTGTGATAATTTGGACAACACTATATGAGGAAAATGCAGTCACCGGGCCATATCGATAAACAGAAGAAAAGGGAATTTTCTTCAAGTGAGATTTCAATTTTTGCTCAAAAGCTTTGAAACTTTGTCAGAATGTTTGCCTACGAAACGTTTAATATCGGATAGGATTGAGTCCAAGACTAGGCCAATAGCGTATATCTGGCCTATCGGGACATTCAGTCTTTCGAATTTTCTTGCAATTAACAAGTGTATGATATTTAAATAAACTGGTTCATAAGTTTCAGATTTACCCGGAAAGTTCGGCGGACTCGAAAAAACGGACGACCAGACGACGCTAACAGAACAAAATTATCCCGCACAGCGTCGGAAGACTGTTTCATAAAAGTTCAACAAATAGAAGGTTGTACATTTATATCGTCGGTGTGCGAGCAAAATCTAGTAACTGCAGCTCGGTGCGCGAGCAAAATATCGCAACTACAGCTTGAATAAATCTATAGTTACAACATTTTGCTCAAGCACCAACGATATACAGTGCACGCTAACGCAACATCATTCAAATTGACTCTTTACCGAACGATATCAGACTTGTTAATATCATTTATAATCAGAATGAGTAGTAGTAAGGTAGAGGTTGTTGTTCTTGCTGTTGTTGTTTTAATTATTATTGCTGTTATTGTTGTAGTTTTCAAAGGTCCAAAATGTCTTAATGAGTTACCATGTTTTGTTCGCTCATTGACCCATCTGAACTATGTGACGATGTTGTTGTTGTTGCTATTGTTGTTTTTAATCATTATTGCTGTTATTGTTGTAGATTTTAAAGGTCCAAAATATCTTAATAAGTTACCAAGTTTTGTTCGCTCATTGACCGATCTGAACTATGTGACGATGTTGTTGTTGTTGCTGTTGTTGTTTTAATTATCATTGCTGCTATTGTTGTAGATTTTAAAGGTCCAAAATGTCTTAATAAGTTACCATGTTTTGTTCGCTCATTGACCGAACTGAACTATGTGGCGCTTTTCATTTATCCTCTACAAATGATTTCGCTTTGAATCATTATAAAGTTTAATCGTCTAATGTTGAAATTACGTTTTTCACTTAAGCACCAATCGTTTTCGCATATCTCCAATGTGCAATCAAACCCAATGGCCTCCACCCCGCTTTTTCTTCATTTAGTGCCCAACCTTTGTAAAACATCTTATGTCATTACCATATTTAACCCTTTTCATGCTGAACCCGGAATATTCCGGTTTTTGCAGGAGGTATAGATAAGATCAGCCTGCACATAAGTGCAGTCTGATCTTAGTCTACACCTTTTGTCTATCCATTTCAAACAAGAATTGTTGATGGAATTAATTTTCCAAAAGAAGTACTGATGATGGAACAACATGTACTATCAGTGCTTTAAGCCCTTTGATTTTAATGCAATTCTGAAAGAAAATATTTTCAGCAAGACAAGTGTTTAGTAGTTTGGTGGTGATGGTGGTAGTGCTCGTGATGATGTTGAGACATGGTTCGTTTGTCTTAACTCGTTATCAGACGACCAGAATTTTAAGTTCTTGAAAGTTTAAAATTCTTTGTTTTATGGGATAGAAAACAAGGTAGATAATAAAGAAAATTTTTGTGATAAGGAGTTTATCCATTGACATCAATGGTTTCCTAATCGAATTATTTAGGGGCGAAAAATGTAGTATTATGTGAGAATGAGTTAAATATAAGTTAGTTTCCTCCAAAAAATGTCCTTTTTGAAATGTATTGGAATATCATAACAGCTAAAATAATTTCGACTGAACTATAAAATCATGTTTGAAGTGTTAAATGATTTCTCGTGTTCATTACAAGTTTATTACAAGATGGATACTAGCGGGGGACGTTATGTAAGCAATGCGTGGGCAGTTTATGAGGGCTGTTCTCATCTACAGAAATCAGGCACAAATTACCACGATCTAATATTGGTTGGATGTCAAGCCGCAGAAAATAGCTATTTTTGCAATATATCTCGATATAAACCATAAGGATGATAATATAAAACAACACTTTTTCATGAAAATAAATAAACTCGAATCGTTATCAAAATCTCTTTTATGTACCAATGAAGCATATCTAACCTTAGGTTTCGTCGTTCTCATTGATTCAAGCTGTGGTTACGAAGTTTTAGAATTAGAACGACGATATTTTTTTCTGGGTTATTTGTTGGAATATTTAAATGTTTGGATTCCGAGAACCAGGTCAGTCACGGTGAAATGAACCAAGGAATCTAAAATTTAACGAATTGATTTCTACAAGAAAGTATATAACGTCAATAATTTCTTAACCAATTACTAGGCAGCAAAATTTAGACTTGTCCAAATCGAAAGGAGTTGCAGACGACAATATAAATGAAATTTAGATTTTTTTTTCAACTATCAGGATAGAAAAAATGTGGATACGAAGAAATTGCTTGTTGCAAGCAATTTCTTCATTTTTCACAATGTTATTCCTAATTGTTGATTTCTTGAGGGGCGTCAAAAAGCGTGTTGGAATTGGTTAGAATTCCATTTACCGAACGACATCAAGAGGGCATTAGTTTTTGGTTAAGTTATAACGACAGGTCCATATGTACGTGTACGAGTACGTTGATTTTTAACGCAATGATCGAGAAGACGGTGATGTAAACCCGATGCTTTGATAGGGCGATGGTGAAAACACGAGAGCGCGACGATTTCGTCTTTGTTCTATCACACTCTCACGATATCACCACCATTATTACCAACTGTACTCTAGTCCTATCATCAACGTACTCTAAATCCTCGCGCTGAAAATCAACCATTCAATCTTACGATGTCAATAACTAATTTCCATAGTTGTTCAGAGGGGGCAGGACTTCAATGAACCAAAAAGGGAAGATAAAATGATAACTTTAAATGAGCAAATGTAGTTTTATATCCTCTCAGTATTGAAATTCCATTGTCAGTCCGTAACATCTGAGCTGAGAACATATGAGTTTATTTCTTATTCAACAATCGCGGCTGTCAATTAAAGAAGCAGTCATCCGATGAAATCATTCAATTAGGCCGGAGGTAAGAATCGAACTCCGACATTTCGACATACTTGTGAAGCTTTTTTTGCGACTTAGAGGTCGTAACTATAAGCTTATTCAAGATATAGTTTCGACGTTTAGGTCGTCAACTAACCACTTTCATTTTTGTTACATGGTTCTGGCTACAAACATTGCAAAATAACGCCGTATGAAGTCGTGGCGTAACTTCCTGTTGGAGTCAAGAGATGGGGCTGGCGGAGTAAGATGGCGGGGCCAGCGATTGGTCAACTATCTATATCTGCCAATTTGACCAACGTTCCCCTTTTTCTAAAATCCATATACATTGGTCTTTTGGAATTTGACAAGGGATATATATATCGTCGATAAAGTACTCAAGCTGTTTGTTTGTTTGTTTGAATGGGGTTTTACGCCGCTTTCAACAATCTTTCAGTTATATGGCGGCGGCTGGAATCTTGGTATATCTCACACTAGTACTACCATTACATCCTTTCCTAGCCTCCAGCTGTTATCCTACATAGGTCTACGATTATCGACCCATTGGTGAGAGACAAATAGACGGAAAGGATGAGCGCCGCCGTCGGGGATCGAACTCGGAACCTCTCGATTGACAGTCCGACGCGCTACCAACTGCGCTATGACGGCGGCTACTCAAGCTGTATTTGGGACGATTAGGTCGTCATCTATCAGTTTCATTTTATTTTATCTTATTTTATTTTAATTTATTTATTTATTTATTTATTTATTTTTTTATTTGTTACATGGTTCTGGCCATAAAAGCAAAATGACGCCGTTTAAAATCGAAGCGGAACTCCCTGTCGGTGTCAATGGGCGTGGCTAGCGATTAGTCAACTAATGGTCGGAAAAATTGACCAACGTTTTCCTTTTTCAAAATTCAAATAAATTTATCTTTTTGAATGGGACACGAAATTTATATCACTACGATAAAGTATGGAGATGTATAGCGATAGTACAATGCGACATGGTCGGCTTAAAGTATAATTATTGTTATTAAAATATTATTATTATCATTTTGAATTTTATTCTTAAATATCATCTCTGCCTTAACCACTGCGTCAAATGTATCCAACATTACATTCCTTGGTTACCCTCCGAAAAATATTTGCGAGATTTCCATATGCCTATTAAATGGGCCTTGAATGGTGTACTTTTACCTTCAAAGATGTTTTTTTCCAAGCAAATTCATTATTTTTATTAACCCATTCCCACACAAGCCCTCCTTTTTACGCCCCTCAAGAAAAAAGCTTTAAAAACATTGTGGAAAATAAAGAAATTACTTGTATCAAGCAATTTCTTCATTATCCACATTGTTTTCTATCCCAAAAGACAAATAAATTTAAAATTCCATCAACTTGAAATTGTCGTCTGCAGCTTCTTTCAATTTGGACCAGTTTAAAATTCTGCTGAGTTGGAATTGGTTAATAAACAAATCGCAATCTTTTAACTATTCGAATCCACAGATCAGTTCACTACTGATGAATCGCCGCTTTCAATGAAAATCGATAAGCTAATCGAATCATTCATTTTGAGTGAAAGTGTACTTTGAACTTCTAAATTGATGTTAAGCATATATGTTGATTTGGCGGCCTTAACATTGTAACTACGGCTTATCAAGCTGTAGTTACGACATTTAGGTCTCCAAAAAAACCCTTTGTGTGTGTGTGTGTGTGTGTGTGTGTGTGACTGACCATAAATTTAAGAAAAATAGCGCCGTTCAATATATAAGTCATATTCCTGTCGATGGTCAATAGACGTGGCCGGCGATCTGTCAACTGTTGTTCACCTCTTCCAAAGTTACCGACGTGGATAATTTTTCACATACAGCTACAAAATGGTATGCCCAATTAACCCTTTCCTTTTTTGCAGAACTTTTAGACCTGTCCCAAATGAAGAACTTGCAGACGAAAATCTAAAGTAGATTTAATATGAAAAGTAACCATTCAGTAGGGTAGAAAATAATGTTGAAAAAGAAGTAATTGCTTGTTACAAGCAATTTCTTCTTTTTCTACAATGTTTTCTTAACCCAATCCCACACAACACAATTTTAGACTGGTACAAATTAAAAGAAGCAGCAGACGACAATAAAATTTTACTTTTTACCATTGTTTTTCAAGCTCTATTCTTATAATATAAAACCCAGGGTTTGAACAGGAAAGAGTAAATGCATTTAAATTTGAAAATGTGAACATTTCTGTTAACTTGACATGCAAACTGCAGGCATTTAGGGCGTAGCTCTTTGGAATTCTGTTATTTTCATTAACGGCGCGTGCTACCAAATCGATGGGACATAAATCATGTTAATGGATGGGTGAGTTATATCTGATTTTCCCACACCTACAAACATTCCTGGAAGAGTTTCAAGAAATGACTCTGTAGTGGCCTTATCTCGATTTTGTGAATGAGTTACACCTGACGAAATGGCGGGAATTCATCATCGTAATAATTCAGGAATTCGTCTTCTTCATTATTCTCCAATCCTAGTATATTCTGTCTAATTCCTAACATTAAATTTTTTATGTGACTCGTCGAACGGGAAAGGGATGCGTATGTATCTGTAGGTATGACGTTTAGGTCACCAGCCATCAATTTTACTTTTTTGTTAAAGCTGACCATAAAAATTTGAAAAGAAAAACAAACGCCGTTTAATATCAGTGAGTTTTCGCGTCGGGAAGAGACCTTCTATTAACGGAACGTTTATCAAAAAAGTTTAAACGCATTCGCCGTAAAACACTACACCTTCATCATGTCAGCTTGTCTGAGATACCAATTTGTTGAATATGGTGAAGGGCATTTCGATGGGGAAAACACTACGACAAGTCGGCTTGTCTAATGTACCAGTTTGTAGAACTTTGTGAAGGACATTTCGATGGGGAAAGACTACGACAGAACGGCTTGTCTGAGATAGTAGTTTGAAAATTGCTATGTAAGGCATTTCGATGAGGAGAACACTACATAAGGTCAGCTTATCTGAGATACCAGTTTGTTGAATATGGGGAAAGGCGTTTCGATTGGGAAAGACTACGACAGGTCAGCTTGTCTGAGATACCAGTTTCATGAATGTTGTGATAGGTAGGGAAAATATAAAAACAGAAGTCGTTGGTACGGAGCCTTAACATTGTAGCTTCACCGCCGAAATGATTAGAAATGAATGCCGCAGATATACGAGTACGATGGAGCAATCGCTGGCCCCGCCCACTTACTCAGTAGGCCACACCCACTGACTCCGACAGGAAGTGCCGCTTTGATTTTAAGAGGAAATATTATGCAAAATTTATGGCAAGCAGCATGCAAGAAAAATATGAATAGTATGTTAGCGAGCTAAATGTCGTAACTACAGATTGAATAAGCTTTAGTTACGACGTTTAAGTCGCCATACCAACAAAAAAGCTTAACAAAGATGGCAGCCAATTTTGGAGATCAAAACTCATTTCTGGTCTAAATGAATAATTTCATTGGTCGACTGGTTATCTGATTGACAGCCGCGATTGGTCAGTTCGATTCTAGACAGAATAAAATGAGACCTGTTAGGCGAAAAGGGATCTTACGGGGTGATCCGTAAAACAAATGATTGAAAAAGGGGGGAGGATCTCTTGGGTATCAATTGGTGGGTCGCAAGTGTCAATCAAAAGATCAATCGACCAATCAAATCATTTAAACGACATTGACGTATATTTATATGAAGAATTTTTGTTGATTTGCCGACTTAAACGCCGTAAATACAGCTTATTCTCTCTTAATTTCGGCATACCTAATTCCTCATTTCATTTCCTTTGTACATATGTGATTTTCATCAGTCACAAGGTTAAAGGTAAAGATGAAACCAAGACCTCGGTCAAACGATAGGACACTAATTGCACTAACAATGTCTTAATTATTTAAGTTCAAATCTGGACTTTAAAAATTGATTTATCAATCTGTACAGATACTGGTAAGATGATCGACTAAACAACTGTCCTGGGATACATGCCTGTTTACATCTTTAGTGTATAACATTCGTCTCTTTAATCCAGGATAGTGATGAAAAACCACTTTTTTCGAGACAAGGGACCTAATTGATAAAATTACTTAGACTTGGAAAGATTTATTTCCCTTTGAAGAAAAGTTTTATAGCCAGACAAGTGTCCTGATTGTGATAGCGACATTGACGTTCTAGCGGAGTAGTCAACAACGCGGCTTGGTCTTAACCCTTGTCATGCTGTATAAATTACCTTACTGAATTGCTGCAAAATCAAAGGGCTGAAAGCACTGATAGAACGTGTTGTTCAAAAATCAATATTTCATTTAGAAATCAATTTCATAAACAACTCTGGCAGGAAAAGTAGAAGCAGGAGGTGTAGACCAAGATCAGACTGCACTTATGTGCAGACTGATCTTGGTCTACACCTCCTGCCAAAACCGGAACATTCCGGGTTCACCACGACAAGGGTTAAGGTAACTACCAATCTTTGACAGGTAAAAATTTGGAATTCCTGACATCTTATTGTACATAAATGAAATCCTATGGTATCTAAGTTTAAATTTTGCTCTTGAGGAAGAAAGTACTAGTAGTTTTAGAAGAGATTTGAAAACACGCATAAGACGTCGTGACGTTATCAAATGACCCTTTATGAGCTATCAAATTTAGTATACCATCTATTCGTGAAATAAACGATTCGCACCGAGAATATTGCAAGAACGCCGGGGTTTCTCATATATTTCTTGGGTACATACGTTCAGTTGAATTGACATTAACCCTTTCCTGTACAATTCCTGGTTTTCACATCCCTGTGGTTATATACCTGAGAAAAAATTGTGGGAAAAGTAGAGATTGCTTATAACAAGCAGTTTTTTTCTTTTCCCACAATATTTTCTATACTGTAGATTTGTTACTTTTCGAATTGTACTCACTTTTAATTGTCGTCTGCAACTTCTTCGAATTTGAACAAGTCTAAAATTTTGTAAAACAGGAAAGGGTTAAATCTTTTGGATTTTTGACGTTTCTCTTTTCACGGTCGCTTTTAGTAAATAACTACTATACTCAAAGTCTTTCCCTTCAATCTATGCTGACTTTTTTCTTCAATATGTAATAGCGAAGCCAATTTATTTTAGATTTGTCAACCAAGACCGATGTTTTACGGATAGATTCTTACTAAATTCGCCCATCTCGCTAGTCTATGGTTGAAAGCCAGTACAAAGATCTATTTTTATTCATTTATTTGTTTATTTATTTATTCTGATAAATTTATTTAGTTCGATTGCGAAGAAATCCCTACGCTTATACGAATTGAGTCATCCTCGAACACTAACAATACACATGTATTCGCATCCCTGAAAAGACTGACTATAGCTTAAACCTACTGCTTCCGAGTTTAACAGCTTGGTAGACGGGGGCTGGCTATTAAAGTGGCTCATGAACAGATTTTTATGAAAATTTGTTAAAGGTAAATAATCTGCTTTTCCAATAGTTATTAATGTAATATTCACGAGAAATATACTTTCCTCGCGTTAAATAGACAAATTCACTCAAAATTCAATTCAATGTGATACTTTCTCAGTGCCCTACTTTCAAATATCGGAATTTATCGGGTGAGGTCGTTTATTTTCGGATGATATCGATAACGACTGTATTACTAGCGGAAGGTAATGACATAATTTATACGTCGTTGAAAGTACAAAATAAGGCACTTTCGGTGCAATAGACAAAGGACGTATTTAGCCGGTGGATTCTGGTGCCATTCGGGTTGTACTTCGCTGACTTTTTGGCGTCAGGCAATGGCTTATTATTTTTTCTTCTTTTATTTCTTTTTTTAAAAGATATGCACAGTCATGTTCATTACAAAGTCGGCTTAATCACTTTCCTACAAATGTCTGAAAGAATTACAGTTAAAAATTTGAAAGTAGAGAGCCAAAACTTTTCATAATCTGTGCAAGAGCCGCTTTAAGTGTCTTACCAATGATAAACACTCCGGTGGGACTCGAACCTGTAATCTTAAGATCGCGATTTACGCACCTGTGCGACTCGCCCATCGAGACAGTCTTTGTTCATGCGTGCACCATTGTCATTGTGTTACTGATCCGTCTGTGCGACTAGGTGGCTGTTACAAAGAGTTTGTTTTTTTTTTCCTTGTGTTCGGTTACGTCCACACTACAATATCTAGCTTCTCGCTCGGGTTTCCAACATGTAGGCCCCCTACTAGTTAACCCATACCATACAGTGACGCTTTTTTGACGCCCCTCAAGAAAATGATTAGGAAAACATTATGGAAAATGAAGAAATTGCTTGTAACAATCAATTTCTTCAATATCCACAATGCTTTTTAACCCAAATTACAAAGATTTTTTAAAATTTCGTAAATCTTTAAATTGCCGTCTGCTTCACCCTTCAATTTGGATCAGTCTAAAATTTCGCCGTTTGGAAAAAGGTTAAATTAAACGACAGTAATTGAGCGTAGGCAGTGAAATGTCAGACAGATTTCAATACAATTCCAAATAATGCTTTTATTTGTACAGTATCTAAGTGAGCCACTGTTAATATGATTGGCAGTAGTATAATAAGTTTTTATTGTCATAAATCGTGTTTGACGTTCACATAATAGACAGTTCGTAGAAATCAGACAGAGACGCCGTCGACCAGTCAAATCATTGATTTAGACCAGAAATGAACTTTGAACTCCGACATTAGCCGACATTATATGTGAAATATTGTTTTCGGTTTGGCGACTCAAACGTCATAACTGCAGCTTATTCAAGCTGCAGTTACTACGTTTGGGTCGCCAACCATCCAATTCACTTTTGAGTTACATGTTACTTGCCATACATTTAGCAACATGAAACTGTTTAAAATGGAACTTCCTGTTGGAGCTTACTGTCCAGAGTTCCGTCAGTTAGTATTATGGATTGATATCCTATGTCTGAAATTGTCAGAAACAATTTCAAAGTTTGTTTAAGTCCATTTGGGACATAAAATGTTGTGTGAAAAGGAGAAATTTCTTGATACAAGCAATTCCTTCTTTTCTCTCAATATTTTCAAATGCTAATTTATTTTGACGTTGAAATACAGGAGTTTGGGTGATGAGTTATACAGTATATTGCCTGATACGCTCATCCACTATTTATCTCCCTTCCCTTAGCAAGAAACTAATTTACTGTGTAGTTATTCATGTGTGATGGCCGATGGCCTCTTTGTACAATTGACCAATCGCGGCTGACAATCAAGGAATCAACCGACCAATCAAATCATTTATTCAGCCCGGACCTGAGCTTTCAACTCCAAAATTGGTCGCAATTTGTGTTAATCTTTTTTGTTGGTTTGACGATATGAACGTCGTAACTATAGCTTGTTTAAGCTGTAGTTACGACATTTAGGTCGCCAACCAACCATTTTACTTTTTTGTTGCATGCTATTGGCCATAGATTTTGCGAAATATTGCCATTGAAAATCGGAGCGGGACTTCCTGTCGGAGTCAGTGGGCGTGACCAAAGGAGTAAGTGGGCAGAAAATTGAATTTAGTAAAACTATGTAGTAGCTTCAAAAATTCCCAAATGACCATACAGTGTACAAACACTTTATGCTTTAATACCTGACGACGAATTAGGTCCTCTTTGAGAAGGTTTGATAACATTCTAATGCTTTCTTTTTTAAGCCCTTACTGTGGGTACATATACCTTAGGTTCATTTCAGTAAGACAACTCAGTACGAAGAGATGAGTAAAAGTAATTGTCTATTTAAAAAAAAATTATCTCTATTTTGGGCGTGTACATAAATCAATAATTCTTAGAAAAGATTATCCTCTATTTATTTAAGTCCACATTTCGCGACAAATACTTAACTTAGCCAAAGTAAACATATGTATTGGCTTAAGATTACGCAGTTATGGATGTTGTTCCAATGCAATTTACCTATATTCTATGTGACACTGTGCGATAAGGTATCATTGGGGAGCGCCCGCGACCCCCCCACTCCAAAAAAAAAAAAAAGAAAAACATGGCCAATCTACGCAGTCTGAACAACGTTGAAACTTCCGCGATTACCAGATTTTCCATTTTTGCGTGAAGGGTAAAAAATCCTGACATTTCTTCACAATTTTGGAAGTATCAGACGAATAAAAAAGGGGAGACAAAATAAGAAAAAAAGAAATATTCTTAATTACAGACCTCATATTATAGTGACTTCAAATCAAACCCTTTCCACTACATACGATGTATTTAGTCTTTTACCTGCAAGCAGATGTATTTTCAATATGAAACCGGCTTTTAACCCATTAACAGACGACAAAATTGTAGACTTGTTCAAATTGAAAGAAATTGCAGACAAGAATTTTTAGTTGGTGGAATTTTAAAAAATCGTTTTGTCTTATAGGATAGAAAACATTATGGATAATGAAGAAATTGGTTGTAACAAGACATAATTGCCCTTTTGGCATAATTGCCTATATTACTGGCACAATCTATCCAATCTCCCAAAACTCTGCGTCAACTGTTTCTAGTTATAGAAACGGTTTACGACTAATAACGAATGTTGGTCTATTTGTATAGATGCCTGGAGTTAATTATCAATTCTAGGATATCAGCAAATACCTAAAATAGACAGAAACATGACCGTTGTATTTGAAAGGTAATTGGGATACTTAACCCTTGTCATGCTGAACCCGGAACATTCCGGTTTTGACAGAAGATGTAGACCAAGATAAGCCTGCAAATAAGTGAAGTCTGATCTTCGTCTACACCTCCTGCTTGTAATAATCCAGCCAGAGTTGCTTAAAAATTGATTTCTAAAAGAAATATTGAATTTTGAACAACAAATTCTATGAGCGCTTTCAGCCCTTTGATTTTACAGCAATATAGTAAGATAATTTATACAGCATGATAAGAGTTAACATTGCTGACCAAACATTTTAGTAGGTCTTATATACAGACGGATCCCTAACCACACCCACTGACCTCCTGAAAGGTGACTCGACTAAAACAATAGACATTATTTTTCAAATTACAGGGGCTCAAAATAAAAATCAAATCGATCGTGGGCGACCTTAAAATTAGTTGAAAAAATTTGATAATTGTCACACAAGGGTCAACCCTTTGAAATTTTGTTGAAATCCGTATAATGCTTTCTGAGATGCTCAAAATTTTCGCCTTATATGGAAATTACCCCCGTCAATTAGAGCCATATTTTAATCCGATCGAAATTCTTTGGAGAAATCTGACAAAGGGTCACCTAAGAGTCATTCCTGCGAAATCTTGTTAATTTCTGTTGAGTGCTTTCTAATATTTTTTAAGGAAAAGTTTACGGAGGGTGGACGCACGCACGACGGACACTCCGCAATGAAAATAGCCGACTGGCTTTCAACCAGTGGAAGTAATGATTAGTAATTCTGGTATTTTCTGAAATATCAAAGAGGATTTTGAAAACATTGCTTCCAAAGAAATACTTCTCGCCCGATATAATCACAAACGCAAATACCTAGTCAAAGGACTGAACGTCCTCAAAATCGTCATATTTTGCACGTTTAATCCACACAAAGGTGTTGAAGAAATACAAATCCTGAAGCCTGTATAACATCTATCTATCAAAACCTGTAAACAGACAGAAAATCTTACGACTGGTTAGAATTGAAAGAAGTCAAGACGACAATTTTATTTTTTCAATGGGAAAATAAGAGTCATTTAGGGTAGAAAACAGCGTGAGAAAAGAATGAATTGCTTGTAAGAAGTAATTTCTCCTTTCCTCACAATGTTTTAATTATAGTATTCTCTTCAAGGTGGAAAAAAGCGAGATTTGGTGGGAATTTATTAAATCTTAAGTCATTTCAGTTGTTTGAATTGTTTTTTTTACAAGCAATTTCTTCTTTTTCCACAATGTTTTCTTTTAATATGAGAGTATTGTAGTAAATAACTATCTTTTGGTTTTCTAAAAACTTTTACCGTTCAACAGTAACGTTCTAAATGATAGACGCCGTCATAGTGCAGTCGGTAGCGCTTCAGACTCTTAATCTTAAATCATGGGATGTCATGGGTTCGATCCCCGGCGGCGGCACATATCCTTTCCGACACTTGTCTCTCACCAATGGGTGGATAATCGTAATAATTTGGGATAGCAGCTGGGGGCTAGGAAAGGATGTAGTGGTAGAACTGGTGTGAGAAATACCGGCAATTCATTGTTAGGTGCTCCAGCCGCCGCGATATGACTGAAATACTGATAAAAGCGGCGTTAAACCCAATTCAATCAATCAATCGATCTAAATGATAGATGTTAGTACCTCAGATGAAAAAGCCACAAAATTCTAATGAAATTGAATTTACAGCTACTATCCTTGATTGTAGGGTTAATAATATGATTTTTTACCTATCAACGGACGGCCAAATTTTAGACTGGTCCAAATTGAAAGAAGTTACAGATGACAATTTAAAGTTCAACTGGGTAAAGCAACATAGTGGAAAATGAAAAGAATTTGCTTTATTTTATACATTTGTTTTCCATGTTGTTTTTCTGAAGGGACGTCAAAAAGCCTCATTATGTGGGAATGGACTAAACTATAAGCTCAAAAATAACATTTGTTACAATGTCAGGGTTGATTGACAGGTTAAGGAACTTGAAAGTAAGTCAGTCAAATTAAGTACAAGCATCTGCATTTTCATCTAGCCCATTCCCACTTAATCCCACTTTATAAGCATCTCAAGAAAAAAGCTTTTGGAAACATTGTTGACAATGAAGAAATTTCTTATAACAAGCACTTTCTTCTATTTTGATATTTTTTTCTGCCCTTATAAGGTAAAGATTTTCTAAACTTCAGCAACTTGAAATTGTCATCTGCAAATTATTTCAATTTAAACCAGTCTAAGATTTTTGTAATGGATTAAAGGGCCAGTTTTAACTTGTTACAAGAAATTTTTTATATTGTCCACAAAATTTTTTTCCCAAAGGTTCTCATATTTTCTAAATTTCGCCAGCTTGAGATTATTACCTGCAACTGCTTTTTCAACTTCAATTAGTCTAAAATTGTGTCGTCTGGTAATGGTTAAAATATTCAATCCACAATTCCCCTTGTTAATAATAAGCTATTTTCTTCCATATCCAAGAGCAGTAACCAACAAGACAAAACCCTACTTTCTTCCACTTTCTAGCATCCTTGCATCTCCTTGATCTATTTTCAGAACTGCAAAGAGGAATACGTCTTCTAAGTGCATGAAGACATAACATATGCAATTCAAGTTTACTGTAAATGAGTAAATGGCGTATTCTGAGTTGAAACAATATTCCTTGGAAATTGGGTGTTAATCAGTCCATACATGAATACATACACAAAACCTTGAAGTCTCATAAACTTACTATAAACTTATTACCCCTTAACATACTCCATTCTACCCAGACTATTGTAATAAATCTGCCATTCAAGAATGGCGATTTAAAAACAGGAAAGGGTTAAGTCGACCTGCCCTATTGGAGGTCAGTGGACAGGGCCAGAGATATGTCAATTTATTACCATACAAGGTATTATAGTCTTGTCCATGTAAAAAGAGTCTACGGATGAAATTACAGTGTTTGTTGAAATAAACGAAGACTTGTAAACATTTTTGGGAAGAAGAAATTCATTTCACGCACCCTTTTTTTTCCATATCATAACAAGAGCGCCAAAATAGTCCATCATCGCTCATCTGAATTCGGCAGGTCTTATTTGTGGAGAGGAAAGCATTAAACAAGGCTTGTAAAATTAGCTAATATTGATTAAGTTGTAATTGAGGCCCCTATCCCAAGTTTTCAGATGGAACCATCTCATTCACAAAAGGTTTCATCCTAATTAAAATTCTGACCAAATTTCAACAAGATTTGGTCAAAATTGTGGCTCCTAGAGTGTACACACACACAAGCAGGCATGTACACACACACAAAATGTTATCAAAGCCACTTTTTCCTGTGAATCTTCCAAATTTTAATTGAGTTCATCCATATGATGTAACAAGCATTTTGACCAAGTTTAAGCGAGATTGAGCAAAAATTGTGGCCCTTAGTGAGTAACAAAAAAACCGTCATTAAGGCCATTTTCCCGAGTTTTATTATGGAACCCATTTCCAATAGGATTCATCCTTATGAGGTAACAAAAAATTCAGACAAAGACTCATCAAGATTGAGATAAAACTGGCCTCTAGAGTGTACACACTTATTTGTTCACAACGGATGACAGACATTCAAGTATCACATTGTGCTCAAGTGAGTTAAAACATCAAGGTTCTCATGGTAACGAGTGGTATCTAGAAATGATGTGAAATATTACTTTTTCACCTCAAATGTTTTCAGATTACAGCAAATTGATCATGGGTTGGGAAACGAAAAGAAAGCAAATTGTGTTTATAACAAATTTTATTAGTTCATTACTTAATCCATTTTAGGCCAGTAAAAAAAATATTATACATGTATGAGCTTTTCAATAAAAAAAAATGATAATTGGTTTGAATCAAACCAAGCAATTAAAATCTTTGAAATATAAGAATAACATGTTAATACAATTAGCATTTTTTTTGTCAAATCCTGTTTAGCTTAGCATCACAGATAATTAACCATCTGCAAACACCACTTAACCCTTTACTGTACAATCCCTGTGATTTTATACTTGAGAAAATATTGTGGGAAAAGAAGAAATTGCTTGTCACAAGCAATTTCTTCTTTTTCCACAATATTTTCTACCCTACTGAATGGTTATTTTCCAAATTAAACCCAATATAAATTGTCGCCTGCAAAACCTTTGAAATTGGACAGGTCTAAAAAAATGTTAAAACAGGAAAGGGTTAATCAACGGACCATTGGCCATTCCCGATTAACCCGGATATAAAGTTCCAGTACGATATCAATCTTAGTTTTTTTGTAAAAATTGATGGAAAGTAACAAAAAGTATGTTGGTTGGCGACCATTACAGTGTAACTACAGCTAGAATAAGCTGTAGTTATGACTTTTGAGTTGTCAAACCAAATGTTCCATATTAATGTCAGCTAATGATGGAGTTCAAAGTTCACTTCCTGTCTAAATGAATGATTTGAGTGGTTGATTGATTCTTTGATTTACAACTGCAATTAGTCACTTTAAAGTCCACTTTTTCTTGTAATGACTTGTCAAGATTCATACAAAGTTGGCTTCTAGCCTATAATGAATGTGTTTGTATAATTATATTGGGAGTAATTTTTTGGCAATTATTTTTTCATTGTGCATGAATTTGACCTTGACATTTGAAGATAACCTTTGACATTGAATAAACAGAAGAGTCCTTCCACAGAGTTTTTACATGTGAATAATTGAGGATGTAGCATTTACGTTTCAAAAGTTACGTCCAATTACAATGTTTATATTGTGGGTAAATTTGCCCTTGAATAGAGACTTCTAACTAGCAAACAGGTATTTGCGCAAGTCCCATTAACTTGTATTCAAAATTCAAAAATTTAGTTGCTCCAAATTGAAAGGAGTTGAAGACAACAATTCAAAATTTATGAAATATTATATATTTTCAACTTTCTGGATAGAAAATATTGTGTAAAATGAATAAATTTCTTGTTCCAAGATATTTCTTCATTTTAGACAATGATTTCCCAATTGTTTTCTTCATGGGTGTCTAAAGGGGTCACTGTGTGGGGATAGATTAACTAAAATTTTCTAAGACCAAATGGGGTAAAAAAAAATACACTAAATAAATTCTGATATGATATAGTAAACAAGAGGACCATGATGGTCCTAAATCGCTCCCCTGAGTATGATGGTTCATGGCTTTATGATATAAACAAAATGGCAAAGCCCTCTGTCTAATTATTTTGGAGAAGTTGTTTACAGATTTCTCTTTTAATCCTAGGTATATTGATGATCCCACCATATAGCACTAATTTCCTGAATATGGTAATGCTTTGAAGTATAGACATCAATACATACCAAGTATAAAAGCTGTAAGCCTAATGGTTTAGGAGAAGAAGGTTTTCAAAGATATCATTATTTATTCCTATCTAAAATCAAAGATTGCACAGAAAAGGGCTAATCTTTTAAGTAATTTGGTAGAGGGTCAATGGCTGATGATATGTACCAAATATCAAAGCTCTAGGCTTTATGGTTTGGGAGAAGAAGATTTTCAAAGATTTCCTTCTTTATTCCTTTGTAAAATCAGGAATCGCACAGAAAAGGGCTAATTTTCAGAGTATGATAATTCTTTAAAGTATTTTGGTAGACAGTCAATATATTATGATATGTACAAAATATCAAAGCTCTAGGCCTTATGGTTTGGGAGAAGAAGATTTTTTAAGATTTCCTTCTTTATTTCATTGTAAAATCAGGGATCATTAAGAAAAGGGCTGATTTTCAGAATACGGTAATTCTTTTAAGTATTTTGGTAGAGGGTAATTAGATGATGATGTATACCAAATATCAAAGCTCTATGCCTTATGGTTTGGGACATGAAGATTTATAAAGATTTCCTTCTTTATTACTATGCAAAATCAGGGATCACAAAGAAAAGGGCTAATTTTCAGAATATGGTAATTCTTTGAAATATTTTGGTAGAGGGTCAATAGATGATGATGTATACCAAATATCAAAACTCTAGGCCTTATGGTTTGGGAGAAGAAGATTTATAAAGATTTCCTTCTTTATTTCTATCTTAAATCAGGGATCGCCAAGAAAAGGGCTAATTTTCAGAATACGGTAATTCTTTGAAGTATTTTGGTAGAGGGTCAATAGATGATGACATATACAAAATACCAAAGCTCTAGGCTATACCATTTGGGAGGAGAAGATTTTTTAAGTTTTTCACTCCGTTGCCATGGCAACCAGAGTTCTTCATGGATTTCAATTCTTTGAAGTATTTTGTAAGAGCATGACCTAAGGATCATTTCTGTGAAGTTTTGTTGAAATTCCATGGTTAGTTTAGGAGGAGAAGATTTTTTTGTAATTGTGATCGGACGGACGACGGACGATCACAATAGCTCCCCCAGAGCACTTCGTGCTCACGGGAGCTAAAAAAGGTATGGAAAGTTTCAAAGCAATTTCATACATTGGAACAGAGATATAACAAAGATTAGACAGTTGCTTGTAAAACTTTAAGGGGATGATTGGATGGTCACAAAAGGCATGTGCAAAGTTTCAGAGCAATAGCATACATAGAAAAAGAGATAAGAGACTTGCAAAACTATAGCATTAAGTAGCCCCCCCCCCCCTTTGATAGTCAAGATAAAATGTTGGCAAGATGAAGACAATACCTCCATACAGCCGATCTTAACCCTTTCCCGTTTTTGGAAATTTTAGACTAGTCCAAATTAAAAGAGGTTGCAGACAACAATGACAACTGGATGCCATTTGAAATGAAACCATCATATGTGGTAGAAAATATTGTGGAAAAAGGAGAAATTGCTTTTTACAAGCAATTTCTTCTTTTTCCACAATGTTTTCTCAAGTATAAAATCACACGAACATAAAATCCTGTATTTGAACGGGAAAGGGTTAATAAGATGTTACATATTTTCAAAAGTTTTATCAAATATAATCAAAATTAATGTATGATTATTCAATAAATCAATATTCAATTCGTCTTGACATAAAGGGCATAAGTATTTGCTTGAAATTACCCAAGCACATATATTGCAAGTAATTGGGTTCACTGAATGTTAACCAGTGTGGAACAAACAATAAATTTTTATTCTAAACAAGCTTACTTAACTATTTACTTTGTAAACATGATTCACTTAGTCTGTTCACTATTCTAAGGGAGACTGATGAAAAATGACATTGCTGATAAAAAATGTAGACTAATGAAGCTTTTTTTCTTGGAGACATAAAAAAGCGTCACAGTGTGGAAATGGGTTAAACCAAATACTACCAAATACTATAAGCAATGTTTCTAGCCTGGACAAAAGCATTCCTGTAAATCACAACACTAGTTTGTTGGTTCTTTTGATGAGAATATCGGGAACTATTTACTTTACCAAGTTATTCTGCTAATAGCTAGATATAGTTTGGCATTGAATTGATATGATCATGTTGTTTTCACTATAATAAAGTGGTTAATCAATCAAGACTTTGACTTAAAGCATAACACAGGAATAAACTCTGAACATATCATTATTATGCAATCATAAATCTTTGTCTAAATATTTACAAAATTTACATAATTTCATAGCAAGTAACAGGGTATAAGTAAATGACAAATTGCTTCTGTATATCAAACAATAAATAGACCAATCAAATCAGTTATTTAGACTGGAATAAAACTTTGAATTTCGGAATTGACCAATATTTATATGAAGCATTTCAGTTGGTTTGGCAATTTATTCAATTTGTTGTTAAGTTTAGGTCATCAACCATTTTACTTTCTTAACCCATTTCACTGACCATAAATTTTCAACATATTGCTTTTTGATATAAGAATTGGACTTCCTGTCAGTGTTCAGTCTGTATGGCCAGTCATTGAGAGCAAACAAGGTATTTCTAAGATTTGACCTAGTGACCTAGTTTTTGACACTATGTGACCCGAAATAGAATTTCCAAGGAGAGACAATTGAGTCAATCATTCCGACATAGTTTGAGTAAAAAATGTGGCCTCTACAATGTAAACAAGATGTTGTCACACTACGTTCAACAAATGTCAGACAAAGCATGATCACAAAAGCCCACCTTGAGCATGTTGTGCTCAGGTGGGCTTAAAAGGGTATGGAAAGTTTCAGAGCAATAGCATACATAGGAACAGAGATTGTCATGGTTGTATTCACTATCATAAAGTGGTTAATCAATCAAGACTGCTTTGAATTAAAGAATAACACAGGAATAAACTCTGAACATATCATGATTATGCAATCACAAATCTTTTTCTAAATATTTACAAAATTTACAAAATTTCATAGCAAGTAACAGGGTATAAGTAAAAGGCAGATCAGTGTTGTCAATCAAACAATAAATAGACCACTCAAATCAGTTATTTAGACTGGAATAGAACTTTGAACTCCAGCATTGGCCAATATTTATGTGAAGCAATTCAGTTGGTTTGGCGACTTATTCAAGCTGTAGTTAAGTTTAAGTCATCAACCATTTTATTTTCTTAACACATTTCACCAACCATAAATTTGCAACATATTGCTTTTTGATATATAAGTTGGACTTACTGTCATTTCAGCAGTAGGCCATGACCATGTAACAATGTGTTCTACCCTCTAGGATACTATTTTATAAGATACTGTCCTGTGTTCACTTAAATCTCTTTCCATTTACACAAGTTAGAATTTTTTTTATATGTTGATTGGTTAAGCCTTGTAGACCAAAGCAACAAAGCTTCAATGAAATATCAAACTTCTCCCATACATGTACTACCAAAAATCAAGTACAAGCTCCAATGAAAATACCACAGTATAGTATAGCATATTAACTTACATTAAAGACAATGTAAAACCATATGTTAACCTTTTCCCACACAAAAAAATCTTACACTGGTCCAAATTCAAAGAATATTGCAGAGAACAATTTCAAGTTAATGAAATTTAGAAAACCTTTGTCTTCTTGTATAGAAAACATTGTTAAAAGTGAAAAATTGCTTGTCACAGCAATTTTTCATTTACCACACTGTTTTCCAAAACCTTTTTCTAAGGTAAGAAAGCCGGATTGTGTGGGAATGAGTTAAGGCATCATGGGAAAATTGATGTTCCTATGAGAAATGTTCTATCTTTAACCAATACCACACAATGTAACATTTAGGGTCTCAAATTCTACTTAACCCTTTCCTGTTTAATCCCTGTTTTTTACGTCTCTATGATGTATAAGTGTGAAAACATTGTAGAAAAAGTAGAAATTGCTGGTAACAATCAATTTCTTCTTTATTTTCTACCCTACTGAATGATTATTTTTCAAATTAAATACACTTGAAATTTTGTCTGCAAAACCTTGGAATTTGGACAGGTCTAAAATTTTGTAAAACAGGAAAGGGTTAACCCATCACTGGAAAACAAAATTATAGACTGATCCAAATTCAAAGGAGTTAAGGACAACTTTTCATTGATGAAATTTTAACAAGATATGTTTGTGAAACACTATGCCCCTAAAACAGGAATTCTTTAGAAACAGGTGTTTTTTTGTCTTTTTTTTCATGGTTTTGGGGAAAAGGGTAAAATTTTGACGGTGACCTTGATGAAATGACCTTCCCCAGTTGCGCCTTGTTGAGACCTATCTACATACCAAATATTAGCATCATAACTTAATCAGGGTTGAAGTTATAGGAAAATGTTTAGTTGGCAGGTAAAGTTTTGCAGACAGATGGACAGACAGACAGACACTGGTAAAACAATATGCAAGGGCATAAAAATGCTTGTATTTTGGGGTAGAAATCAATGTGAGTAATGAAGAAATTGCTTGTAACAAGCATTTTATTCGTTTATACATTATTTTACAAACCCCTTTTCTTGAGGGTGTAAAATGTGTTTGTGTGGGAATAGGTTAAAATAGTTCTTGAAAACAATGTGGAAAATGAAGATATTTTTTGCTTATTTCAGGCAATTTCTGCATTTTCCATATTGCTTTCTACCTAGAGAAACAAAGATTTTAAAAAATTTCAATTAGGACCAGTCTAAAATTTCCCTGTGTGAGAATGGGTAAAAAGGCAAGGTTATATGGAGAAAAAAACACCATTAAAAGACTCAAATGGAAGACTTAGGAGTAGGGCATTTAACCTTGGATTTCTGAAAATAGAAACAAGTAAGCTTTAGCAATATGACCAAAGTAAAAAAACAACATTTGCTCTTCCTACAGAATCCTTTTCCACTTGTCAGGGCACAGATATCAACAAAACAAAAATTCACTTTAAAGAGCTTTGACAATCCAATATTGATTTAACCCTTTCCTGTTCAAATACGGGATTTTACGTTCCTGTGATTTTATACTTGAGAAAACAGTAGGGAAAAAGATGAAATTGCTTGTAACAAGCAATTTCTCCTTTTTCCACAATATTTTCTTCCACATAGGATGGGTTCATTTCAAATAGCATTCAGTTGTCATTGTCGTCTGCAACCTCTTTCAATTTGGACTAGTCTAAAATTTCCAAAAACGGGAAAGGGTTAATAACTGACCGATTAGGACTATCAGTCAAAGAGTTAGATATCCAATCCAGTCGTTCATTTAGATTGGAAGTTAACTTTGACAGTGGCCAACATTAACCCTTTCCTGTTTTTTAAATCATGGACTTGTCCGAATTCAAAGGTTTTGCAGACAAAAATTTAAAGTGGATATAATTTGAAAAATAACTATTCAGCAGGGTAGAAAATATTCTGGAAAAGATGAAATTGTTTGTTACAAGCAATTATTGTTTTTCCACAATATTTTCTCAATTATAAAATCATAGGTATACAAAAACGGGGATTGAACAGGCAAGACTAAGTGTGATTTTTTTAGTTGCTTTGGTGACATAAACATCTCAACTACAATTTATTAACAAGAGGATCCTTGGCCATGGGGCGCTCACCTGAGATAAAGGCTCTTTTTCTTTCAACGGTTTAATTTCATGTTAAGGTTAGAATTATAAAATTAAGTGGGCCACAATTACATATAAAGACTATGAACCTGAGGATTCAAAAGTCTAAATTACAGATTCCAAATCTTTAGTGCTGATTTGAAAGAAGGAAAAAACTTTTTCCAAGGGTTATAATTTCAGAAATAAGAAAGCGGTCTGCCAACTGATGCTTCATGCCTAATCCCCCCGCCCTTGATCCGCCCCTGGAGACCGAAGGATCATGATTTTAGCTATTTTGTAAGAGATCAATATACTGATGCTTCATGCAAAATATCAAGGCTGTACACCCTCTTGGTCATGAGGAGAAGATTTTAAAACATTATTTTAAAATTTTACTTTTGTTGCCATGGCAACCAGAGTTTTTAACGGATTTCAATTCTTTTAGCTAATTTTAAGGGGGACCACCTAAGGAACATTTCTGCCAAATTTGGTTAAAATTGGTCCAGTGGTTTCGGAGGAGATGTCATCTAAAAAATCTTCTTTATTTCTATATACCCCCGCCCCCCCTGGGGCTCCGCCCCTGGGGACCCAAGGATTTTATAAGAGGTCAATATACTGATGCTTCATGCAAAATATCAATGCTCTACGCCTTCTGGGTCAGGAGGAGAAGATTTTTGAAGATTATTTTAAAATTTTACTTTTGTTGCCATAGCAACCAGAGTTTTTAACAGATTTCAATTCTATTAGCAATTTTTGAAGGGGACCAACTAAGCAACATTTCTGCCAAATTTGGCTCAAATCAGCCAATAGGCTGGGAGGAGATGTCATTTAAAAAATCGTTCTTTATTTCTTTATAAACCCCCGCCCCCCCTGGGGCTCCGCCCGGGGGACCCAAGGATAATGATCTAAGCTATTTTGTATGTGGTCAATATACTGATGCTTCATGCAAAATATCAATGCTCTACGCCTTCTGGGTCAGGAGGAGAAGATTTTTAAAGATTATTTTAAAATTTTTCTTTTGTTGCCATGGCAACCATAGTTTTTAACAGATTTCAATTCTTTTAGCCATTTTTGAAGGGGACCAACTAAGCAACATTTCTGCCAAATTTGGTTCAAATCGGCCAAGTGGTTTGGGAGGAGATGTCATTTAAAAAATCGTTCTATATTTCTATATAAACCCCCGCCCCCCCTGGGGCTCCGCCCGGGGGACCCAAGGATAATGATCTAAGCTATTTTGTATGTGGTCAATATACTGATGCTTCATGCAAAATATCAAGGCTCTACGCCTTCTGGGTCAGGAGGAGAAGATTTTTAAAGATTATTTTAAAATTTTTCTTTTGTTGCCATGGCAACCATAGTTTTTAACAGATTTCAATTCTTTTAGCCATTTTTGAAGGGGACCAACTAAGCAACATTTCTGCCAAATTTGGTTCAAATCGGCCAAGTGGTTTGGGAGGAGATGTCATTTAAAAAATCGTTCTATATTTCTATATAAACCCCAGCCCCCTGGGGCTCTGCCCCTAGGGACCCGAGGAAAATGATTTTAGCTATTTTGAAAGAGGTCAATATACTGATGCTTCATGCAAAATATCAAGGCTCTACGCCTTCTGAGTCAGGAGGAGAAGATTTTTTAAGATTATTTTAAAATTTTACCTTTGTTGCCATAGCAACCAGAGTTTTTAACGGATTTCAATTCTTTTAGCCATTTTTGAAGGGGACCAACTCAGGAACATTTCTGCCAAATTTGGCTCAAATCAGCCAATAGGCTGGGAGGAGATGTCATTTAAAAAATCGTTCTTTATTTCTTTATAAACCCCCGCCCCCCCTGGGGCTCCGCCCGGGGGACCCAAGGATAATGATCTAAGCTATTTTGTATGTGGTCAATATACTGATGCTTCATGCAAAATATCAAGGCTCTACGCCTTCTGGGTCAGGAGGAGAAGATTTTTAAAGATTATTTTAAAATTTTTCTTTTGTTGCCATGGCAACCATAGTTTTTAACAGATTTCAATTCTTTTAGCCATTTTTGAAGGGGACCAACTAAGCAACATTTCTGCCAAATTTGGTTCAAATCGGCCAAGTGGTTTGGGAGGAGATGTCATTTAAAAAATCATTCTATATTTCTATATAAACCCCTGCCCCCCCTGGGGCTCCGCCCGGGGGACCCAAGGATAATGATCTAAGCTATTTTGTATGTGGTCAATATACTGATGCTTCATGCAAAATATCAAGGCTCTACGCCTTCTGGGTCAGGAGGAGAAGATTTTTAAAGATTATTTTAAAATTTTTCTTTTGTTGCCATGGCAACCATAGTTTTTAACAGATTTCAATTCTTTTAGCCATTTTTGAAGGGGACCAACTAAGCAACATTTCTGCCAAATTTGGTTCAAATCGGCCAAGTGGTTTGGGAGGAGATGTCATTTAAAAAATCGTTCTATATTTCTATATAAACCCCAGCCCCCTGGGGCTCTGCCCCTAGGGACCCGAGGAAAATGATTTTAGCTATTTTGAAAGAGGTCAATATACTGATGCTTCATGCAAAATATCAAGGCTCTACGCCTTCTGAGTCAGGAGGAGAAGATTTTTTAAGATTATTTTAAAATTTTACCTTTGTTGCCATAGCAACCAGAGTTTTTAACGGATTTCAATTCTTTTAGCCATTTTTGAAGGGGACCAACTCAGGAACATTTCTGCCAAATTTGGTTTAAATTGGCCCAGTGGTTTGGGAGGAGATGTTGTTTAAAGAAATTGTTGACAGAAGACGCACGACGGCCGGATGCCGGACAAAAGGGGATCACAATAGCTCACTTGAGCACTACGTGCTCAGGTGAGCTAAAAAAGTTATAACTTTTACTTCACCAACAAACCATTTTACTTTTTCTAACATGAACTGGCCAAAATTTTTTCAAAATAACACCTTTAACCTATCCCACAAAAATGCTTTTAGTCGCCCCTCAGGAAAAATGCTTTAGCAAACATTGTGGTAAATGTAGCAATTGCTTGTTTTGAGCAATTGCTCTAAAACAAACAATTTCTTCATTATCCATGTTTTCTATTCCCCAACAGACAAAGAATATCATAATTCAATCAACTTAAAATAGTAGTGCTAGTCTGCAACTTCCTTCAATTTGGACTAGTCTAAAAACATTTGAGTTGAATTGTCATGAAATAGAAGTGGAACTTCCTGTCTGAGCTAAGTGGGCAGGGCCAGCGATCCTCCAATTTTATTTTTTTCATTTGAACCATTGTTATAACAATAATCTCATATTGTCAAAATGTTTTGTTGCATGTATTGTGTATTTTGGGACTCGTAATTTTCTTGTAGGCATAAGCGTTTGAGAAGAACTCTAGGTTGCTGTATAACCAGCTGCTTACCTTTCCATTCTATTACAGTTGGAAATTCATTTGCATTTGTGTTTTGTTTATAGTCATTGGCATGAAAATCATTTTGATCAATACTTTCTTCGAACTTTCCAGCCTTGCAACCTTTGAGCCATGAATCGAGAGTTGTTTGGTCCTTAGAAATTTTTCTGGCATTTTTCCTGTAGCCTGGGGAAGTTTTAGGTGATGGTTGAATGTTATTCACAGTCTTTCTAGGGCACTCATCTATTGTATATGAAGATCCAACAGTACTTTCTATGTTATGATTGACATCGGATTTTAGTGTCTGTTTCATTTTCATTCTCTTTGCTTCAAACTCAAATAAACTTACCGGTTCAGACTGTCTTCTCTTTCTCTTATCTTTTTCTGCTTCGCTCTTTCGCTTCCTGACTGCTGTTTCACTATTTTCACTCGTAATTGTGCAGCTTTTTTTAGATAGTTTAGAACTTAAACTCATTCTACGTTTAGATGTAGGATTGAATTTTTCCGGAACATTTTTCTTCACAATGCTGTGTAAGGGCCCAGGATATTCGCTCTCTGTTCGTTTCTGAAATTCTGGTGAGGTAGCAGCATCAACTGGAGGCAGAATTGACCTGGGCTTTTTTTTCTTCTTTTTCTTTTCACTTTCTCCTAGAAAAAAGGATTAATCTATTAATATTGGTATTTGCCCATTCCCACACAATGATGCTTTTTGACGCTCCTCAAGAAAAGCAATTGCAAAAGTTGAAATTGAAAAGCATATCTGACAGGAGCCTTCCTCATGACCCTCATGACCCTGCAATCATCATGTGAAAGTTTCAAAGCAATCCATTAATATTTGTGATCCATAAGGCCCCTTTTCGTGAGTTTTCTGATGGATCAACACCGTTTTTACAGAAAAGAGAATATTTTCAGTAAAAATCCTTAAGGTCCCTTTCCCATGTTTCCAACGCCACAATTATTTCATGCAACTTTGAAGAGAATAAAATAAAAACTATGGACTATATTGTGTTAACGAGGATATTTAAAGCCCCTTTTCTTGTGATACTTGAAGGACCTTACCAATTTTCAAAGAAACCATTCTTAGGATTATACAATCATTCTGCAAAAGTTTGAAAAGAATCCGATGAAAACTGTGGACTTTATTTTGTTAACTAGGATCTTCAAATGATACTTTTGAAAGGCCTCTTTTCCTGCGTAACATGACAGGTCAGACCCAATTTCAAAAGGAATGATCCTAATCTGATGAAAACTGTGGACTTTATTGAGCTAACGAGGATCTTCAAAGGAAATTTTCATAGGGCCCCTTTTCAAATGATACTTGACAGATCAGACAAATTTCAAAAGGAACAATTCTTTTGATGGTACAATCATTCTGTGAAAATTGAAGAGAATCTATGAAACTTGTGGATTGTGGAGGGATAACAAGGGAAAGTTAATGGACAGCCTTCCTACAAGTGGTACTTGTGGGGGATTTCTTTGATGTTTACCCCTCAGGCTCCAAAACAAGAGGGCCCTAAAGCGCTCACCTGAGTCGATGACTGCAGAAGTAAAAATGCACAAGTGACCTAATCGTAGCAAAGAGACATGTTATCAAATCTTGTCTGAGTAATGAAGAACAAACATTTTTAAAAAGTTTCAAGGTATTTGTGCAAGAAAAGATGCAAATAATTTTCACAGACTTCTTCATATTAGACCTAATGACCTAGTTTTGTCCATGTGACCAAATATTGAACCTGACAGAAATTTTAATGGAGACAAGTTTTTTTAAAAGAAGTTTAAAGGGTTAAGGTGAACGCCACAGGACCAGGGAGTCATGGTACTTATTCACAAATGAAATCCTAACTCTATATGAGTATACAATTCAAATATGGTTGCCCTGTGCAGAGGCATCCGAAAAATATAAGCCAGGTTTAAATTTTGGTTATAGTTTTTAGTTAAAGTATATTAAATTGGGTCAAGGTCATACAGTGAGGGGTCTAGATCAAAGGTGAAAGCCTATTGCCTGATAAGTGTAGATAAAAAGAATTACGGCCCTAGGTATAAGCCCTTAAAGAAATATAAGAAAAGTCAGATTTTCTTAGTAGGTCAAAGGTAAAGGTCACAGTGCCACGAAACTTTGTACCAGGTGAAAACCTATCACCTTGTAAATGTATATATGAAGTATGATGACCTTAGGTATAACCATTCTGAAAATATGAGCAAGGTAAAATGTGTTTTTAATTTTTTTCAGTCATTAAGACATAGGTGTTAGTCTCAACTGGAAGCTTATCCCCCAAAAAGAAGGTTTCTGTAAAATATATACTGTCCAGGGGAAATATTGATAGTAATAAAAATACTTTAACGAAATGTGGACCCCGTCATCGAAGCTGTTGCCCATATACTAGGGTATGGTAATAGCTTTTCTATGACTTTTGCCCCTGGCAAGCCAACAAAGGATTTGATGTACCTTTCTTTTCAATCTCAAAGCATTCTGGACAGATGTATCTTCCTCTGTACCTAACAAGATAATGACAGGCTTCATGGCTTCCTTGGGATCCACAGAAATGGCACAGCAAAATCTCCCATTTACTGAAAAAGAGCAAAATGTACTACACAACTCATTGTGCACACACACACACACACACACAAAAATAAAACCCTGTAATTTTAAGCTGTTGTTAAGTAAAGGGCAGATAATTCAGTAACAACTTGACATATCAAACAAATTTTAGTCCTAAGCACAACTAGAAATCATACAGAGTCATTGTGGCAAGTTTCAGTTCATTCCTTTTCAAAATGTAGGAGAAATAAAGCTCACAAGAAAAAAAGTTTGTTTTTTATTTATTCAAGGGCAGATTATTCAAGATAACTAAATATGGACTGGAGCGATTTGAATTTCAAAGGTCTAATGCACAACTAGACATCATAGGGAGTAATTGTGCCAAGTTTCAGCTCATTCCTATTGAAAGTTTAGAAGGAGTTGCGCACACAATAAACAGTGATTTAGGTTCAATTCAAGGGCAGATAATTCAAGATAAATCAAGCATGACTAGAGCAATTTGAATTTCAAAGGTCTTATGCACAACTAGACATCATGGGAAGTAATTGTGCAAAGTTTCTGCTCATTCCCATTGATAGTTTAGAAGGACTTGCGCATATAATAAACAGTGATTTACGTTCAATTCAAGGGCAGATAATTCAAAATAACTCAAGAATGACTGGAGCAATTTGAATTTCAAAGGTCTTATGCACAACTAGATATCATGGGGAGTTATTGTGCCAAGTTTTAGCTCATTCCCATTTATAGTTTAGGAGGAGTTGCGCACACAAAAAATTGCTAACAGATGGACAGACAGACAGATGGACGGATGACCAGAGCCATTACATAATACGACCCTTAGGGCTTATAAAAAGTTTCTTTTTACTTTAAATTTTACAGAATTTATGAAACAATATGAGTAAAATTTTAACTTGATCTCTCCATGATATTTGGTCATTTGTGTTATTAAAGCAAGGCATACAGAGAGGAAAACTAACTTTCTTAGAAGATTCTATGTAATTGCCATGTCTAAATGAGACACAGTGAAATTAGGCAGCTTGGGTGGTTCTTGCAAAGCTAAATGTGAATCAAGTGGCTTGAAAGGCTGATACTGATTATATCAGTGAAGTTTGAATCAAATCTGTCCAATGGTTGCTGAGAAATTGAGCGGACACGAAATAGCTACAGACAGATAGATGGACTGACAAGCTGACTCCTATATACCCCCCAAATATATTTTGGGGGTACAATAAGGGATTAGGTTTTGGCAAAGATGATTTTCAATCGTATAAGAAATCAACCTTGCCCTGCATGAGCTTTGCCTCCATATACAGAGTAGAATTTTACAGTATACCCCCAAGTGGAAAGGCTATTAAGACAACACTTAAACCTTTCCCATTCAATACCTAGTTTTTACGTCCCCATGATTAAATTTTTGAGAAAACATTATGTCAAAAGAAGAAAATGCTTTAATTTTCTTCTGCATGAACTTTTCATTTGAAAAGGTCCAAAATTTAGAAAAACAGTAAAAAGAGTTAATCTTATGTGTTGATTGAGGCAGTCAGCTCTGTTTTTCAGCCGAGTCTAATTTCATAGTAAGCCATACAAAGAGCTAGAATTAAATTTATTGTCACAGGAAAAAGTACCTTACAGACTGCTGCATCTGAGATAGGGACAGATTTGGTAGGGGCAGTGTCATAGAATATTGTTGTATGTTATATAGGGAGGGTTTTTGTCCAGAATGGTTTTTCTTCCAAATTTCATCCGTGAGGGTCTGCGAGAATTTTGTCTCGGAGGGTTTTGTGTTGGAGTGTCCGGGACAGATATTGTTTCCACACCCACCAGCCAGATTGAAAAATGTCTTAAGGGGCTGAGAAGCCAATGCTGGTTGGATGAGCTTAGAATGCTGTTGTAGAAAAAAAAGTGTTACATGTGAACTATTTATTGGCATCAAAAAGTTCCTACCTTCCTTCTTTGTCAAATTTCCTGCCCTCAACACATTTACACACCTCAGCATCACAGTTACCATATCTCTCCAACAATTCTTGAAAAGCATTGGGTTCTGTCTCCCAAGCTGCATCCCTGGAACAGATTTAGATATGTTGAATTTATTGATTGAATGGAATTTAACACCCCTTTTAACAGTATTTCAGTCATATTGCAACTAGAGCAACTAACCATGGATTTCTGGTATTTCTCTCACCATTACTACAACTACATCCTGTCCTAGCCTCCAGCTGCTCGTCACACTTAGGTATGATACGACTATCCACCCATTGGTGGGAGACAAATGTCTGAAAGGATATTTGCTGCCCCCGGGGATCAAACCCAGGATCCCATGACAAGGAGTCCTACGCTCTACCACTGCGCTTTGGCCTTGCCCTAGATTTTAATTAGGTTTTCATGTTTTTGTACTACTTGAAAGATGAAAGATATAATCTGTATTAACCCTTGTCATGCTGAGCTCGGAATATTCCGGTTTGAGCAGAAAGTATATACAAAGATCAGCCTGTACATAAGTGCAGTCTGATCTTGGTCTACACCTCCTGCTTACACTTTTCCTGCCAGAAAAGTTAAGAAATTGATTTCAAAGAAAATATTGATTATTGAACAACAAGTACTTTCAGTGCTCTCATTGCTTTGATTTTAATGCAAAACGTAAGGGATTTTATACAGCATGACAAGGGTTAAGCCTTTCCTGTTCAATCCCTGGTTTTTAAAATCCATGTGATCTTAGAATTGAGAGAACATTGCAGGAAAAGATGACATTTCTTTTAATAATCAATTTCTTCTTTTTCTACCCTACAAAAGGGTAATTATTGTGTGGTAATGGGTTAAAAGATAATGAAATTTTAGACTAGTCTGATTTTCATGAAGTACATGTAGTAGATGACATTTATATATTGAAAACAAGCATTTGTGACTGCAGGTACCTTAAACCCATCCCCCATTTTTTTTTTATTTTTAGACTGGTTCAAATTGAAACAGGTTACAGACAACAATAAAAACTTCATGCAATTTGAAATCCAACCAAGGGATAAAATATTGTGGGAAAAAAAGAAATAAGTTATTTCAAGCAAATTTCTGTTTTTCAACAATGTTTTCTCAAGTACATAATCACAGTGACATAAAATTCCGGGTTTGTATAGGAAAGGGTTAATATCTCTACCAGCATTTTCATAGTAAAAGCAACATATTCAAAAACAAGATGTGTTTGTGAAATACTATGCCCCCGAAACAGGAATTCTTTAGAAACGGGTGATTTTTATTGTTTTTTTACTTTGTTTTAGGGAAAATGGTTAACATTTTGACCTTGACCTTGATGAAATGACCTTCCCCTGTTGGACCTTGTTGAAACCTATCTACATACCAAATATTAGCATTGTAACTTAATCAGGGTTGAAGTTATAGGAAAATGTATAGTCGCAGGTTAAGTTTTGCAGACAGACAGACATACGGACTCCGGTAAAACAATATGCCCCCGATCTTATTGATGCGGGGGCATAATAATTTTATCTTAACAACTATAAATGTTTCACAGACATGCATGGATGCCGCTGCATTATTGCTTGTTGCATGACCTTCAGTTGTGACCTTGAACTTTGGAGTATCCAACAAAACTTTACGCAAGACACTAGTACTCTTCAAGGGGACCAACTGTGCCAAAGTATTTTGAAATAGATCAATTATTGTAGGAGATATACTCTAGTTGCCCGTTGCAATTATATTGCTGGGTCATAAAAACCTCTTACAATAGGGGTAGACACTATAAAATTGCATCTTGCAAAACTCCAGACCATCAAAATGTAATGTTTGTGTGGAAATGGGTTTAAAGGTACATTTTAGTTCTTTTGAAGTGAAAGAGAACATAAGGAGACCATGATGTGTTGCTGCATTTTTGTATGGGGGGGCACTTCTCACACTATTTTCTACCACATAGCATGGTTTTGTTTTGAATTACACTCACTTTTGATTGTCAATTTGAACATATTTCTAATTAGAGCAGTCTAAAATTTCAAAAAACAGGGAAAGGTTAAAATAATTAGAAGGGATTATTACATTATAAATTTAATATTCTATAATAAAATATATTCAAAAATACTAGAAAAAGCAGCATTAAATCAGATCACAGATCATGTGGAGAGAAACAGCCTTCTCCCTGTGTATCAGAGTGCATACAGAAAAAATCATGGTGTTGAGACTGCATTAATCAAAATGTACAGTGATCTACTAGATGCCATTTACAACAAACAGGTTACCATTGCTGTTATGATAGATCTTAGTGCCGCGTTTGACACTGTTGATATCTCCATAGTTCTTAAAATTCTACAGAATGACTTCAATATACAGGATGTTCCGCTAAAATGGGTCCAGTCGTACCTCAGTCAAAGATCTATGAGGGTCATCGTTAATAATAGCTCTTCCAAGCTTGAAAACTTAAAATATGGTGTGCCGCAGGGATCATGTGCTGGACCGGTAATTTTTACTATGTACATTTAGGCATTAAGTCAAGTTGTCCCCCATATCCTATCGAGTTATACGGGTACGCTGATGATCATAAACTGGCGATGAGATTTAATGCTGGAGTATATGATAGTGAAGCTCAAACGTCGGTTGCTCTAAATATTGCCTTAGTGACGTAATTTCATGGATGAGTAATCATAAACTAAAAATGAACAACTCTAAAACCAAAAAAATTGTATATGGAACAAGACAGCAGCTATCCAAAGTCAATATTTCTAGTTTAAATGTTGGCGGAATCGATGTTAAGTGCGTTGATCATGTCAGAGATTTAGGTGTTCTATTGGAAAATAACCTTCGTTTTGATCGCCATATTAAAAACAAATGTAAAATTGCTCATTATCAATTAAAGGGATTAGTAAAAATCAGAAAATATTTGACGAAAAAAAGTACTGAGATCCTAGTGCATGGCTTAATCCATTCTCAGCTAGATTTCTGCAATGGACTATTTATGTGTATTCCTGAGTACCAAATGAATAAACTCCAAAAAGTTCAAAATCAAGCAGCTAGAGTTGTTAGTGAATGTGGATTTGATCAACCTATTACACTGATTATACAACATCTGCACTGGCTCCCGGTTAGAGCAAGGATAATGTTTAAGGTTCTGACACTTATGTTTTAATGTGTTAGGGGAACAGCTCCTAAATATCTAATTAACTTGATTAAGATCAATCAAATTTGACGTAGACTGAGATCATCAAGTAAGATGTCTTTACTGAATGTTCCAAAAACACGTACATGTATTGCTGATAGGTCATTTGCAGTGACAGGACCAAAGTGGTGGAATGGACTGCCAAACCATCTAAGACAAATTCAACAAGAATCTGTCTTTAGACGATCTCTTAAGACTTATCTTTTTTCAAAGTTTTACTGATATGATATGTAAATAATGTACTGATAGCTTTGTTCAGCGCAACAGAATGCCTCCTTGGCAGTTTTTGCGCTATAAAAATGTCATTGTATTGTATTGTATAATAAATATTCCACAAGAAACAGCCTTTCAGTAATAACCTCAAACAAGAGGACCATGATGGTCCTGTAACGCTCCCCTGAGTATGTTGGCTCATGATATATACAAAACATCAATGCCCTAAACCATTTCATTTCATAGAAGAAGATCTTCTCCTTTAATTCTAGGTATATTAAAGATCCCACCATATAGGTCTAAGGACTTATTTTCAGAGTATGTTAATTCTTTCAAGTATTTTGATATAGAGTCAATTATAGAATAACAAATTCCTACAGTTGTTAATTGAAAATTTAATCAGGCTTCTGAATTATAAGGCTCAATAAATAATCCACGAGAGCTTTAGCTCTAGGCCTTATGGTTTTAGAGATGAAGATTTTTTAAGATTTTTCACTAGGTTGCCATGGCAACCCAAGTTCTTCATGGATTTCAATTCTCTGTATTATTTTTAAAGAGCATGACCTAAATATCATTTCTGTGAAGTTTTGTTGAAATTCAATGCTTATTTTGGAAGGAGATTTTTTTGTAATTGTGAAAGGATGGACAGATGGACGGAAGCCGAACAATGACTGATCACATTAGCTCACCAAGAGCACTTCATGCTCAAGTAAGCTTAAAAGCTTACATATGATTAATTCATGACCTTGAAAGGACATTCTTAAAGTCATATCTTCCCTCCCTGGAAGGAAGAAACATTTGCACAATTTATTGTATATTTGGACACTAAAGCAAACAAAAGACTTCTTAACATCAATTTGCAAAAGAAGAGTATGTTCAAAGTTCCCTGGAAAGAGTATTTTGTATTTTTTTTTATCAATTTCAACTTGTGTTTGTTTACATTTTAAAATTGAGTCAAATGCACAGGATTCTTTACTGGAAAAGTTCTCTTATGTTCGTCATTGACTATTATAAACAAATACACTGATGAATAATCTCCGTGACCTAGCTAGTTGTTTGACTGACTAGCAAGGTTAAAATTTTCACCTTTGATGTCATTGTTTTATGTATAAAAACCTTAAATTGTGGTGGGTCACAATTTAAAGTATCAAAACTTCTTTCATGAACATAAGGCTAACCACGTGGAATTACTTTGATCTTATACTTTCAATCTTCATATTTATATTTGCTTTTAGGCTTTCTTATAAAATTTGTTATGTGTTTTTGGGGGAAGATATGGCTTTAAGAACAAGCAGTCTAAAGTAATGCATGGCAATACCAAGTCCCTACAAGATGTAAAATATTTCCTGCAAAACTATTCCCTGGTAGGGGACTACTGCTATTTGTCGTTTTTTTTTTCTACAACTCAAAACTTTCTGAAATGCCTCAAAGGTCTGTGATTAGTAACCCATTCCCACACAACAAAATTTTAGACTGGCCCAAATTCAAAGAAGCTGCAAACGACAATTTCAAGCTGATGGAATTTTATTTTTTTATTGTCTTTTTGGGTAGAAAACATTGTGGAAAAATGAAGAAATTGCTTGTCACAAGCAATTTCTTCATTTTCCACTATGGTTTCCAAGGCTTTTTTCCTTGGGGCGTTTAAAAGTGTCATTGAGTGGGAATGGGTTAAGTCCGAAAAAAGTACTTACTGATCAGGTATGTAGATACCGAAGGCTAACATCTCTTGTTGAAACTCCTCCTTGTTGTTACACATTGGACATTTGAAAAAGTACAGACCAGCTGATTTTGAGTATTGCTGAAATCAAAGACCAAAAATGTGGTCCCAAATAATGGTGGCATAAAAAAATTCAAGTGCTTCAAAGTTAAAGTTTATTCATTGCATTTAAACCTTTTTCAGTTGTGGTTGTTGTAGATAGATAAATTTTTATTTCAATTCTGCCAGATCTCAGCTTTTTTCCTTTAAATCCAATACCAACCTATCACCTGATACTGACAACCCTCATATTGAAAAATGTGCATTTGGTAATAAAAAACTTACCTTCAATTGCCAATTTCTGCAACTTCAAAAAATTACCTAGACCTTGGAAAATTATTAAAAAATCTGATCATTAATGTACCTGTGACCTCGACTATCTGAAAATTTATTGCAAATGGCATATCTAGTGATGACAGAGATTAACTCTGCCAAATAATTTTGAAATCCAACAACAGACATAGCAATACTCCAGACAAGCTCAGCCAAACAACAAGAAGCAAGACGGGCAATGCCTAAACAATATTCTCCTGCCTATAGGTGGGAGATATTTTTTCTGACAACAAAATTTTAGACTGGTCGTAATTCAAAGAAGCTACAGTCAACCATTTGAAGTTGGGAGAATTTTGAATATTTTTGTCTTTATAGGCAGGAAAAAAGGTTGAAAATGAAGCAATTTCTTCATTTTCAACCTTGTTTTCCTTAAGTGTTTTGTTGAGCGGCGTAAAAGGCGGGGTTGTGTGGGAATGGGTTATGGTACACTAAAAAAATTGTTAATTTGAAGAAGTTACTTGAAAAAATTTAATAAAGGGTATCTGGAGAATAAAACTTTGTTGAATTGACCAAGTAGTTTCTTAGGAAAACAATTAATTCATACTATAGGCCATAATATTGAAATGTGCCCTGGCCATAGACAGTCTTGTATTTGATGGCTCAACGTACCCTATTATTTTGACAGTATATCGTAATCTAATCTGCTTGTCCTTTTTTCAAACATTGCTGTTTATAAAGTAAATTTTCAATATGAACATTACCCAACAATTGGTACTTTTAGTGCTTTCAGCCCTTTGATTATACTGTAATTCTTTGAAGGTTTTAGAAAGTGTATCAAACTATCAATATTCCATTACTTGTGATGATGAAGCTTGAAATTATAGACTGGTCCAATTTGAAAGAGGTTGCAGACGTCAAAGAAAACTGGATGCAATTTGAAATGAAACCATCCTATGTGGAAGAAAATATTGTTGGAAAAAGGAGATATTGCTTGTCACAAGCAATTTCTCCTTTTCACACAAAGTTTTCTCAAGTATAGAATCACAGCAACGTAAATTCCCGGGTTTAAAGAGGATAGGGTTATACCATTCCCACACATGTATCCTTTTTGACGCCACTCAAAAAAAGCAATTGGGAAAACATTGTTTAAAATTAAGATGCAGTAATCTGTTAACAGTATCTAGTGACAGTGTTGACACCATCACTGTGAATATAAAACTTGAGACATGTGTCCATTACAGTGAAAGGAGATGGCTAGTCATCAGATACCAGATTGATAAAAACTTATTTTTTTTCCAGATCAACATTTCTTGAAGGAACTGATAAAGGATCACCTAGGAATCATTCAAGCAAAATGTTGTTGAAATCAAGCCAATCATTTCTATGGCCACTGGAATGCAATTCTGTACAAAATAACCTCACAAATTAATAATGTTAAAGCGTTTTGAAATTAATATTTACGAAAACAAATTTCATATTCTCAACTTCTTGAAACAAAATTTCATGGTAGGTAGCTATATACCTGAAGGCAATCTCTATGGTACCAGTTCTTGCTACAACAAGGTGCCCTTAGTGACTCATTACATGGTGCCGTTGTTACCGTATTTGTACATATCAGGCACACAACAGTTGGATCATGCTCAGCTGGTACATCCTGCTGGGGTCTGTGGGTTGCACAGTAAGAACTGTAACAAGTTAAACATTTATGAATTAACCCATTTACACACAGTAAAATTTTACACCTATCCAAAGTCAAAGAAGTTTTAGATGACAATTATAAAATGATGAAATCTTTAAAATCTTTATCTTTTTGGATGGAAAACATTGTGAACAATGAAGAAATTGCTTGTATCAAGCAATTTCTTAATATTCCACAATGTTTTCCAAAGATATATTGAGAAGGCATTTAAAAGCGTCACTGTGTGGGAATGGGTTGAATACAGAACATTACCCATGAGAACTATTTTTCATTTTTCTGCAAGTCTCATGTTTTTGTTATCAGATTCTTTAAATATTTAGAATTTTGGTCATTCTCCACTAGTGATAATTTTTAACTTAACCCATTCCTACGCATCAATGCTTTTAGACGCCTGCAAGACAAATATATCTGGAAAACAATATGGACAGTGAAGAATTTCTTCATTATCCACAATCTGTTCAATCGTAAACTGCAACTTGTCACAGTATGTGACTTAATACCCCCGCAAGTGCTTTCAGTGTATTAGAGCTTTAACAATACAAGGACATAGCTACTGACTTTGCTTTTCTAGAAAGGAGGAGTTCTCGACAAAAAATTGGTATTATAATTAGCAAACAATGTCTACAAAGCATAAATAATGTCTAAGTTTGAGGGAAGATAATTCTTGAACCAGAGGGAATTAAAATTTCAAAATTGCGTCTTGCAAAACTTCAACATGTGTTTAATCTTTTTATAAAGTTTCAATGGCATTGAAGCAAAACTGCAGGAGGTGTTTGTGACACAAAATTGGTAGTATGATTAGCTGTTTATGCATACAAAAGCATAAATAATGTCCAAGTTGAAGGGAAATAATTCTTGAACCAGGTGGAATTGAAACTTCAAAATTGCGTCTTGCAAAACCTAAACATGTGATTAATCTTTTTATAAAATTTCAATGGTATTTAAGCAAAACTAAAGGAGCAGTTTGTGAAACAAAATTGGTAGTATAATTAGCTGTATATGTCTACAAAAGCATAATTAATGTCTATGTTCAAGGGGAGGTAATTCTTGAACAAGGGGGGATTAAAACTTCAAAATTGCGTCTTGCAAAACTTCAACATGTGGTTAATCTTTGTATAAAGTTTCAATGGTATTAAAGCAAAACTGAAGGAGGTATTTGCGACACAAAATTGTTAGTATTTTAATACACAGACAGACGGACACACTGACAGAAGGACAGACAAAGCTGTTTCCAGTATACCTCTTAACACATTCCTTTTGTGGGGGTATAATGACAAAAAAAATTAGACTTTCATCATTTGAAATTATAGTCTGAAAATACTTTCAATTTGAATCAGTCTATAGTTTTATTGTGTATTAATGGGTTAATACAGTTAAATCTAGGTGTAACAATATCACTTAACCATTTCTAACACAAGACTGCTTTATATGACCCCCCCCCCTCCTCTCTTCCCAAGGAAAAAATATAGAAAGATTCTGGACAATGGAGAAATAGCTTGTGACAATTTCTTCATTGTCCAAAATGTCTTTTATCCCAAAAGACAAACAAGATATGTAACACAATTCCCCCCGTAAAAACCTATTTTTGGAAATGTGACCCTGATAAATGACCAACCTTGTCACATTATCTGTCTTGGTATGTGAAGATCCTTATCAATGAGATTTGTCATTATGCCAAAATTGAGAATTGCATCTTGAGTAGGTTTAAACTAAATCTGAATGTTAAATTTTTTGGTGAAGTTTTTATAAAAGTTTGATCTTCAAATTCGACTTTGACCTTGTTACATGACCTAAACGAGAAATCTTTACCTACCTAAATGTATCATAAAACAAGTGAAATGATTCATTCTTTCGTCCACATCCCAGATGAAAAGTCTTTTTACAATTTCTTGTCACACATCCAATGGTGGCTCCATGTTTCTTACAGAAACTGCATTTCTAATGAATAAACAACATAATTGTTATCCATACAAAAGCAGTGGTAACCAACATTCTGCCAAATCTAAAGAATGCTTTCAATTAAGCCTTATCAGACTGCACTACTCATGTTTTGGCAGGAGGCATGACAAAGATCAGTCTGCACATATATGGAGTTTGATCTTTGTCTACACAATCAGTATATAAAGTTAGAATTAGTGTTAACAAGATATGTCAGAGAATAGGGCTGTAACGATACAGAAAGTGACAAATACGAATACAAATCACGATACAGGGTCATGAATATGAATATTTATTCATGAATACAACTTATTCCAGGAACAGACCTATTTGTCTATATATTTCTTTGAGTAAAAAATGAAACAAACTTATGCCTATCTGTGATACAGACAGCTGTTTTAACTTAACTTTTTTATTATTTCTGCATGAACAATCAAGAGTGTATGGCAAATTCAAGCCTAACAAAGTGTGAAGTCAAGATCCGTCATTGTTTGAAGCTGGATCACTTCAAATTACTTACCTCCATGTGTGTGTGTATTTCCGTTTATTTATCGTCGCTACCGTAGCACATGCTCATATGAGCGACGCCCCCAGAAGACGGTTAGTTGTCACCGGGGGATAGTGCAAGGATACAGGACGAAACTACTGAGAGCCCCGCCTGGTTCTTTAACGTGCTCGATGGATAGCATCGTCACACAGGGCCTCTGTTTAACATCTCATCCGAAAGACAATTAGTTTGTTAGTAGATATGGTCAGCCCAGGGCACGAACCCGTGATCTTGAGGTTTGAAGTCAAGTGCTCTACCAACTGAGCTAATCGGGCTGACTTACCTCCGTATTGATTATTTCTGTTTATTTATCGTCGCTACCGTAGCACATGCCAATATGAGCGACGCCCCCAGAAGACGGTTAGTTGTTACAGGGGATAGTGCAAGGATACAGGACGAAACTGCTGAGAGCTCCGCCTGGTTCTTTAACGTGCTCGATGGATTGCATCGTCACACTGGGCCTCGGTTTAACGTCTCATCCGAAAGACAATTAGTTTTGTTAGTTGATATGGTCAGCCCAGGGCTCGAACCCGTGACCTTGAGGTTTGAAGTCAAGTGCTCTACCAACTGAGCTAATCGGGCTGACTAATTACCTCCATATAATGGATTTCACGTATTTGTACTTTTAAATTTGTATATTTTGAATTGTGTTGTAAACTTCTATCTGTTACAAACTTACCAATTAATATGAAAATTTTTGTCACCAGAATTGATCACTTATAATGAAAAGACAAAATATTTAAATTTTAGCCAACATTCAAGGTATATTGGACATGCAGCCATAGCTTACCTTTTAATTTTTTAAAGGGAGGTAATTTATACATTGCATAATTGAAGACGATGGTCTTTGCTCGGAAAGATTATGTCATTCAATTTTTTCAGAATCTGCACTTAATGGTCAATAAGATAGAAAAATTAGGCCATAAATACTAGAATTTGAATTGAAAATCTTGATTTAAAAGGTTTAGTAGATCTAAGACTTTGACTTAAAAAAGATGATTTTTGATTGTTAGTACACTGCAGCTCCACTATAACGCTGTTGGTGGGGTCCAAGAAATGAAACAGCAGAAGAAGTGGAGTTATTATGCTATAATGCTGTCCCCCCCCCCTCCCCTCCCCTCCGCCGTAACTGAAATTTTCAACCGTCGGAATCGGCACCAAACACCCGATAATTCATGATGAAATTCTTGTAACAGATTTAATTCTATACAAGTTACTAGTCAGGAAATGAGAAACAATTGTAGTTACGAGATTTTAGCAGAAACCGACGAAATTCAGCGTGCGGAGAATTAATTTCTAACCTTACCTTCCCGGTCTATCAGGATTGAATAATCTGTAAATTTCTACAGGTCTATAAATTGTGGTTCTCTTTCTCCCAATATAAAGAAGCTAGAACTTTTACCCGAGACATGTTTTATTATTTTGATAGTCGTCGGCATTAATCTAATTGAATTTAGTTTTACACGGACGTAAATATTTCCATCCTTACACAAAAGGGATAAATTCTAAGTACTCCGCATAGCGACGTCTCCTTGGAGACCGACGAGTTGTTGAACACCCGGGGTTACTGAAGCGTTCAGAAAATGTCGCGTGGATCGACCTTCGAACCTCTTTCGCGGTAATGGACTTGGTCTAATTTCTTTACCATTGTTGAAAATACGGTAACAATAAACCGACAAAGAACTCTATCTGAACCTAGTCATTTACGGATCGGGAATTTAAACCGACCAGTTGCGCATATACAAAACTGGATTAAACTTTGTAGCCGCTAACTTTTAATCGTAAAAATGAAGGTCATAATAATCAAAAAAAATCCGAGACGGCGGAATGTCTGGCTTCATAACGACAAGAGTAAAAAATTCGGTCAGCAAGAATTCTCATGGGGTACGCGTCTGGCATGTGTCAACTCCGGAAACTCTCCCATAAATAGCTGAACATCTGGCGGCGGCACCTTTGATCACCTTTCCTCCCTCAGAATAAAATAAACTGTACCCGAAAAAACTTGACTTCAAATTTGTCGACGAACTTTTAGCCGTGCGTTTGATCATACAGGATGGCATTAAATTTTCGGATTATTGAAATAAATGCGGAGAAATAACGGTATTTTATTTTAATCTACTTATATTATCTATCCCGTTTCGGATTAGAATCTTCCGATATTGTGACATTTACAATTCAAATTCACGTATTTTCTGAGAAAACGTCGCAACTACGACTGATTGTTTTCAAAGCACATTGTTGCGTTTTTATCATGAAGCCACTATCCTCTACGAGCTCCGGATACCAGCAAACTATGAAGTGAAATAAATAGTAGGCTCAAGTCAATTTGTCTAATTTCACGCTCGCACATTACTTTAAGAACACATCCTACCCGGGACTGAAGAAAATTAAGAACGCCGAGAGTGAAACAGTCTGATATTTAATCGCACCACCTTCAAGGTTTGTAACTGAAGGATACCGAGGTGCATGCCTATTCTCTATTGATTTAAAAAATATAAAAGACCTAAGGCATTGATCATCTCAATGTCAAACAGTAAGACCAAACAATCAAACTGATTTTGTAAATTGAAACACTACGCGTGTCATCAATCAAACAAAGCAATTACCTCTGAAGTAATGCATTAACGACCAGGACCGTCCATGTAAGGTGTTAGAAACTTACATGGCTTCGGGTAATTAACGACTTTTATGTGCAACCCTTTTTCTTCGAAGACGGGATGAAAAAATCGCGGCCAAGTCAGCATTAAAGTTGTATCTCAGCATCTGCAACCCGAAATGCCCCCCCCCCCTTCAAAATTTTGGGAGCCAAGCGGACCCCGCGTTATAATGGAGTCAGCGCTGTGCCCGGTAGCGTTATAGAGGAGTTGCAGTGTATTAACAGAGGTCTGACTGTTGACGATAAAAGTCATGCGTCGATTGTCCAATTAATCTATCATTTACTACCCAAAATGCCACTAGTAGACAACAAATAAATAGCTGTCACCAGTGAAATAGAAATTCTTTGGTTTAGTATCTAGAATATGTATTCAGTTGCATCAGAGGCGCCCTCTGTCAATCGACTATGGGAGCCGCCTAGGCTTTAAGGATTTACGTCTTTCTTCATAAAATTGATGAAACCGTCGCTATAGCTTGTGCATGTTGGATATCTATGACCTCTTGGATATTTTTTTGCACTTTGCATCCCGGAAAAATATTTCACATTTTGTATTCGCCAATATTAGGTTCTTAGACAGACGAATATGATACGTACTCGCCGGTAAAAAAATTTTCGATTCACCGAATATTCGAGTGTATCGTTACAGCTCTAGCAGAGAAGGACTATGCCCCCCAAACAAAGCCAGTCATAAAAAGAATAAAATACACTAGGAAAATGGTTTGACGAAGCGGCAGCTGTATGCTCATTCCTTCTCTAGACATGCTTCATTTTAACATTCAACCTTGAGCCTTGACCTTGGAGCAGATTGACATTAACAAACAAGAATATTTATTTCAAATGGCACATCTACCCGCGATAGAGAACAATTGTACAAAGTTATTGAAATCCATCCATAATTGAAGGGGCTATGTTTTAGTACAAGCTCATTTTTAATGTTTGACTTTGAACTGTGACCTTGACCTAGGAGCTATCCAAAAACCAGGTGGATCGAATTAGCCCAATTTCATAAGGAATTTTCATGTAAAGATTCATCCAATTCAGTCCAAAGATTGTGGAGAAATCCTAGCAGATTGACTAATGGACAGACAAACAAAGTGGCAGCTATATGCTTGCCCTTCAGGGAGCATAAAAAATGACCCAGTGAAGCCAAAATAGGAATTTAGACAAGAGCAACAAGGTGATAAAATGTGTACATATGGAACCTTTAGCCCTTATGGTTTGTAAATTGTAAGAAGATTTTTAAAGATTCCCTTCTTTGTTCATTCTTTGTTTCTTGGTAAAACCTGGCCGATCCAAAAGCTTTTTTTTTTTATTGTTACCTCCTCGAATCAGGAAACAAACAATAACAAGTGGTCATCCAAGTTTGAAAGTTAATCCTTTCCTGATATGCAAAATTTCAGACCTATCCAATTGAAAAAGTTTTGCAGAAGAAAATTTGAGTTTAAAATGAATAACAAGAAGGCCAAAGTGGTCCTAAATTGCTCACCCTGAGTTGAATGTCTCGAATTTTTTTGTTAATTTCATTGATGACAATTGATTGGGCAAAACAATGTGGCCTCTAGAGTGCATACAAGGTTTTTCTAAGATTTGACCTTGTGACATAGTTTTTGACCCTAGCTGACCCAGTTTCAAACTCGCACGAGATTTCATCAAGACAAACATTCTGGCAAATTTTCAGGTTGATCAGGCATAAAAATGTGGCCTCGAGAGATCATACAAAGTTTTCTAAGATTTGACCCTGTGACCTAGTTTTTGACCCCAGTTGACCCATGTTTGAGCACGTACAAGATTTAACCAAGACAATCATTCTGATCAAATTTCAGGTTCATCAGACAAAAAAATGTGGCCTCTACAGTGCAGTGACCTAGTTTTTTACCCCAGTTGACTAAGTTTCAAACTCGCACAAGATAACATCAAGACAATCATGCTGACCCAATTTCAGGTAGATTGGGCAAAAAATGTGGCCTCTAAAGTGCACACAAAGTTTTTCTAAGATTTGACCCAATGACCTTGTTTTTATCCCCAGTTGACCTAGTTATGAGCTTGTCCGAGACTTCATCAAGATAATCATTCTGATAAAATTTCAGGTTGATCAGACAAAAAATGTGGCCTCTAGATTGCAGTGACCTAGTTTTTGACCCCAGTTGACCCAGTTTCAAACTTGCACAAGATTTAATCAAAAAAATCATTCTTACCAAACTTCAGGTTGATTGGGCAAAAAACGTTGCCTCTAGAGTGTATACAAGGTTTTTCTAAAATTTGACCTGTGACTTAGTTTTTGACCCCAATTGACCCAATTTCAAACTCATACAAAATTTCACCAAGACAATCATTCTGACCTAATTTCAAATATATTGGGCAAAAAATGTGGCCTCTAGAGTGCATACAAGGGTTTTCTAAGATTTGGCCCCATGACCTAGTTTTTCGACCCAGTTGACCCAATTTCCAATTTGTCTGAGATTTCAAAAAGACCTATGCTTTGACCCAAGTTGACCCAATTTCCAACTTGTCTGAGATAACATCAAGACAATCATGCTGACCCAATTTCAGGTAGATTGGGCAAAACAATGTGGCCTCTAAAGTGCACACAAGGTTTTTCTAAGATTTGGCCAAATGACCTAGTTTTTGACCCAAGTTGACCCAATTTCCAACTTGTCTGAGATTTCATCAAGACAATCATTCTGACTTATTTTCAGGTTGATTGGGCAATAAATATAACCTCTAGAGTGCATACAAGGTAAATATTGACGACGAACGAAGGACGTTACATGATGGACATCTACCTAACCACAAAAGCTCACCTTGAGCACTTTTTGCTCAGGTGAGCTTATTACCATTCAAAAAGGTAGAGCTGCCGCCAAAGCGCAATTGGTAGTGCGTTGGACTGTCAATCTAGAGGTCCGGGGTTCGATCCCCGACAGCGGCACTCAACCTTTCCGACGTTTTGTCTCTCACCAATGGATTGATAATCGTAGACCTATGTGGGATAGCAGCTGGAGGCTAGGAAAGAATGTAATGGTAGTACTGGTGTGAGAAATACCAGTATTCCATTGTTAGGTGCTCCAGCCACCGCGATAAAACTGAAAGATTGTTGAAAGCGGCGTAAAACCCCATTCAAACAAATCAAAAAGGTAGAAAGTATTATGGAAAATTGTGGAAAAAGAAGAAATTGCTTGTTACAAGCAATTTCTTCTTTTTCTACAATGGTTTATCAATTAAGAATTCAAAGTTACAAAAAAAAGAGAAATTGACCAGGAAAGGGTTAAGCAGAGTGAATCTTTTCTCAGTATGAGTAATTAGCTAAAAGTGATCAACTAAAAGAGAGGTAGACAAGGGAAAAGATTTTACTAGCCCTATTCTGATTTTCCAAGTAATTCATTACTTTTATTTCAGCTTTTCTAAAGTAATACTATCCGCTAAGGAGTTGAGTGGAGTCCATAATAACATAAGTGAAGCAAATACACACCAATCTACAGCCCCTTCTGATTTCCTTTCTAACATCATTTGGCAGAAATCCAAGAATCCCTTCCTTCTCCGATCCTCCATTCTGGCTTAATCCACTTGAAAACAGCTGTAAGTCAGTAAATGAATACAGTCAATCTTGCTCGAGGGACCACCTCTATAAAGCGACCAGTTGCATTAAGCAACTAATCAAATTTCCCTTTGAAAATCAAAAGCTCACATAAGGTTGTATTTGCTATATGCAAAATTCCAAATCATAATCAAATCTAATATTGTTTGAAATCATTAGAATCGTCTAAGTGAGACGATTCTTATGTGTCCCAACAACAACGGATTTAGCAAGAATTCCATTATAGCTTGTGGTTGCAATTGAATCAATCCTTGATTTATTTCACAGAAATGTATTTTAACCCTTTCCTGTACAATCACTTGTTTTCACTACCCACAGGTTATTTATTGAGGAAAACATCGCAGGAAAAGAAGAAATTGCAATGTTTTCCACCTTTACATTGGTTATTTTTTAATTCAAATGCGCTTTGAATTTTCGTCTGCTGCCTCTTCCAAATTGGAGTTGTCTAAAATTGTGTTGTAAAGGGTTAAGCGACCATTTTCTTAAGTGATCACTTTTTAGGTGTCCAACTTTTAAATTACTCTTGCTTCAATGAGATGCAAGATTTCTGTATTTTTTTATTTGGTTCACTGAGATAGAAAAAGACTTCTGTATTTCTCATATCAGAAATGCTGGTGCAAAATTAACAAGCAAATCATGTTTGAATAGCAATACAATATATAATGCAGATAAGTCAGATATAAATTCATGTACCTGTAAATGTTTTCATTAGAAGAGCTTCACTGCAATACAAAAAAAGATTTAGTATATCAGATTTGCAGGTGCAAAAATTAATTCATGCAACCTTGTTTGAATAGAGATACCATATACCAGTAATGACAATATAAATGTATGTACCTGTTAATATTTTCATTAATTATATATTTAGTGCTCTCACAATATTCTGTTAACCCATTACTAGACAATGAAATTTTATACTGATCCAAATTGAAAGAAGTTGCAGACAACAATTTAAAGTTTATGAGATTTTATATTTTTTCAACACTCTGGGTAGCAATTTCTTCACTTACACAACCTTTCCCAATTTCCCAACTTCTTGAGGGGCATCTAAAAGCATCATTATATGGGAATGGCTTAAGTGTTGTTTTAAAAGTTCATGATAAAATTACTACCAGAAATCAACTTTGATAGTTATTTCAGATAAGCAAAGTCAAAATAAAGTAAATTAAACACAATTAATTATGGATCAGCAGACACCTGAGTATAGCAACAAATCTCTGTTTGTCTCTGTGGTTACTGAAAATTTGTTTCAAATGGCAAAACTACTCATGATGGGGACAAGTGTCCAAGGTTGATATTGAAATCTATCAACAAATATAAGAGATGCACTATAGACAAATTGAACAGACTGATGCACATACACCAACTTATAGTGACAAGTAGTCTCCCTCATTGCAAGCGGGCTGGAAAATCACTTTTCAGAAATCCAATATAGTTTGTAAAGAAATAAAGAAATTGTTAAACTACCAGACAGACAGCAATACAATACAGAGGTCCTGGCACTCACCTGAGATAAGGCTCTTTTTTCTTCAAGGCCTTATACAAACTGGGTCTGGAGAAGACCGCCTTAAACATTTAACTCAAATCAAAAGGCCCAATTTGGTTTAAATTGGCCAAATAGTTTTGAAAGCGTTGCCTTCTTTATTTCTATTTAAGCCTAATCATCCTGTGGCTCTAAAATTTGAAAGAGGTCAATGTACTGATGCTTCATGCAAAATTCAAGATTCTTCTAATTCTGGGTCAGAAGGAGATGTTTTTTTTTTTCATTTTTTTTCTTAAATATTACTCTTGTTGTCATAGCAACCAGAGTTTTCAACTGATTAAATTCTTTGGTTGAAATTGGCCCAGTGGTTTTGGAGGAGACGTCGTTTTAAAAATCCTTCTTTATTTCTATATCAGCCCCAGCCCCCTGGGGCTCCACCCCTGGGGGCATGAGGTTGGTGATTTGAGCAATTCTGAAATAGGTCAATGTACTGATGCTTCATACAAAATATCGAGACTATAGGCCCTCTTGGTTAGGAGGGGATAATTTTAAAAGTTTCTATTAAAATTAGAGTTTTGTTGCCATGCAAATAGAGTTTTAAACGGATATCAATTCTTTTAGCAATTTTTAAATGGCACCACCAAAGGAACATTTCCAACAAATTTGGTTGAAATCCGCCCAGCGGTTTAAGAGATGTCATTTTAAAAATCCTTCTTTATTTCTATATAAGCCCAACCCCCTGGGGCTTCGCCCTTTGTTACCTGAGGGTGATGATTTTAGCAATTCCAAAAGAGATCATTGTACTGATGCTTCATGCCAAATATCAAGGCTCTACGCTTTCTAGGTCAGGAGGAGATCACTTTTAAAGATTATCTTAAAATTTCAATTTAGTTGCCATGGCTACCAGAGTTTTTAACGGATTTAAATTCTTTTAGCAATCTTTAAAGGGCACCACCCAAGAAACATTTCTGCCAAATTTGGTTGAAATCCGCCAAGCGGTTTGGGAGGAGATGTCATTTTAAGATTGTTGACACACAATGGATGACGAACGATGCACACCGGATGCCGGACAGAGGATGATCAAAATACCTCACCATGAGCACTTTGTGCTCAGGTGAGCTAAAAAAGTGCATGTGATGTAGGACTTCTTTGGCAGGGCCCTAACCCATAACAAGAAAACAAAATTTTAGACTGGCTCAAATTGAAAGGAGTTGCAGACGACAATTTGAAGTTCTTGAAATTTTAGAATTATACAACTTTCTGGATAGAAAATATTGTGCAAAATGACGAAGTTACTTGTTGCAAGCAATCTTTTCATTTTCACAATGCTTTCCCAATTGTTTATCTTAAGGGGCATCAAAAAGTGTCATAGTGTGGGAATGGGTTTACAGTGTAATGTCAATACTGGAACACATATTGCGTACCATACAAAAGTAATGTGCAGTAACCCCAGCTTTCGACAACAGTTTTCCATTAATCTCTTCATTCTCATTTCCTTCACCGCAAAACACACATTTTCCCCTGACTGTAGCTGAAAAACAACAACGACTTTTAAACAAAATGTCTTGAAGAAACACAAATCCTCAGACCTAGATAACATATATCTTAAAACCTGTTAATAGACAGAAAATTTAAAGCTGGTCCAAATTGAAAGAAGTCAAGACAACGATTTCATTTTTTTGATTGGAAAATATGTCATATAGGGTAGAAAACTCTGTGAGAAAAGAATAATAAAATGCTTGTAACAAGTGACAAGTCATTTCTTCTTTTCTCACAATGTTTTCCTTAAGTATCTTTCTTCAAGGCGTAAAAGGCGGGATTCTGTGGGAATAGGCTAGGAGTTGAGTCCTTTCAGTTGTTTGAAAGTTACAAATGGGAGTAAATCACTTATTTTGCAGCATGAGTTCTCATACCTGAACCTCGTCTGTAACGTTCTACAGGATTTAGGTTAGTAATAAACCTAAGATGAAAAAGTTACAAAATTCCATTTAGTTACCATCTTTTATTTTAGAGTTTATATTTTATTTGAACAGTACTCTAATTTCTAGCACTTTGTAACATCTTTGCATCTCCTTGTTCTATTTCTAGAACAGTAAACTAAGCAAATAAAAACTTAAATATGCAAGTCCAGTTAACTGTAAATAACTAAATGGTGTAATCTGAGTTACAGCAGTATTCCTTGGAAATTGGGTGTTAATCAGTTCATACATTATGTATACATACACTTAAAACTTGAAGTCTCAGAAACTTACAATAAACTTTTGACTCTATAACACAGTTCACCTACTAAGACAATTGTAAAAATCTGCCATTCAAGAATGGCGATTTATAACTACAAGAGGACCATGATGGTCCTAAATTGCTCCCCTGAGTATGATGGTTCATGGATTTATGATATATACAAAATAGCAAAGCCTTCTGTCTAGATATTTTGGAGAAGATGTTTAAGGATATTCTCTTTTAATCCTAGTTATATTGATGATCCCACCATATAACCCTAATTTCCTGAATAAGGCAATGCTTTGAAGTATAGACATCAATACATACCAAATATAAAAGATCTAGGCCTAATGGTTTAGGAGAAGGTTTTCAAATATATCATTCTTTATTCCTGTCAAAAATTGGGGATGGCACAGAAAAGGATTAATTTTCAGAAAACAATAATTCTTTGCAGTATTTTGGTAGAGAGTCAATAGCTGATGATACATATCAAATGGAAAAGCTCTAGGCCTAATAGTTTGGGAGAAGAAGATTTTAAAAGATTTCGTTCTTTATTCTGTTGTAAAATCAGGGATCGCACAGAAAAGGGCTAATTCTCTGAATACAATTATCTTTTAAGTATTTTGGTAAAGGGTCAAGAGATAATGAAATGTACCAAATATCAGAGCTCTAGGCCTTATGGTTTGGGAGAAGAATATTTCCAATGATTTCATTGTTTATTCCATTGTCAAATCAGGGATCGCACAGAAAAGGACTAATTTCAGAATACAGTAATTCTTTGCAGTATTTTGGTAGAGGGTCATTAGGTGATGACACATACAAAATATAAAAGCTCTTGGGCTTATGGTTTGGGAGAAGGTTTTCTAAGATTTCCTTCTTTATTCCTTTGTAAAATCAGGGATTGCACAGAAAAGGATTAATTTTCAGAATATGGTTATTCTTTGAAGTATTTTGGTAGAGGGTCAATAGGTGATGATACATACCAAATGTAAAAGGTCTTGGCCTTATGGTTTAGGCCCCTTTTCCAATGTTTCTTGACGGATCTGACCCAACTTCAAAAAGAACTATCCTTACGATGGTACAATAATTCTGTGAAGGTTTGAAGAGAATCCGATGTATACAGTGCACTCGAGAGTATTAAAGAGGAATTTTTTAAGTTAAATTTTCAAAAGGCCCCTTTTCTCATATTTCTTGATGGATCATTACAAATTTCAAAAGGCACCATCCTTATAAACGTACAATCTTTCAGCTAAAGTTTGAAGAGAATCCGATGAAATCTGTGGACTCTAGTGCGTAAACGAAGATTTTGATTGATTTCTAAATCAAATTTTCATTTTCATGTTTCTTGACGGATCTGACCCTATTTTGAAAGGAACGATCCTTATGATGATACAATCCTTCTCAAAAAGTTTGAAGAGAATCCGATGAAACTGTGGACTCTATTGCATAAACGAGCATTTTTAATTGATTAATGGACGCTGGACAGGAAAAAGCCATCGCAATAGCTCTAATGGCCTTTGGCCAGTAGAGCTAAATAAACAGGAATGAGTTTGTCTACTTTTGTTTGTTTTGTTTTCTTATTTTACAAGGCAGCGGATCAGTCACAAATGATGCCATTATGAAACTAAACACAGGCGTGTTAGTTTCTCAACCAAGATAAAAATTAACCTCCAGAGTATTTGGTAAATCAGTCAGTGGCCCTGGTGCTCACCTGTGATATGGCTCTTTTTTCTTCAAGGCCTAATACAAACTAAATCAGGAGAAGACCTCCTTTAACATTTAACTAAAATAAACTTACTTTACCATGCCAACCAATGCTTTCAACTGATTTCAAATATTTCAGTAATTATTAATAGGGGCCAACTACTGTATTTCTACCCAATTCAGTTTAAATTGGCCAAATAGTTTTGAAAGGGTGCCTTCTTTATTTCTATTTAAGCCTAATCATCCTGTTGCTCTAAAATTCAATCACCATGAAAGAGGTCAATGTACTGATTCTTCATGCAAAATATCAAGACTAGGCCATCTTGGTTAGGAGGAGATAATTTTCAAAGATTTTGTTTAAATTTCAGTTATGTTACCATGGCAACCAGAGTTTTTAACGGATTTCAATTCTTTAAACAAGTTTAAAGGCACCACTAAAGGAACATTCCTCCCAAATTTGGTTGAAATCCACCCAATGGTTTGGGAGGATATGTCGTTTTAAAAATCCTGTTTTATTTCTATATTAGCCCCATCCCCCCTAGAGCTCCGCCCCTGGGTACCCAATGGTGATGATTTTAGCAATTATGAAAGAGGTCATTGTACTGTTGCTTCATGCCAGATATCAAAGCTCTATGCTTTCTGGGTTTGGAGGATTTGATTTTTCAGGATTATCCTAAAACTTCAGTTTTGTTACCATGGCAACTAGAGTTTTTAAAGGATTTCAATTCTTTTAGCAATTTTAAAGGGCACCACCAAAGGAACATTCCTCTAAAATTGGTTGAAATCCACCCAATGGTTTGGGAGGAGATGTCGTCTTAGAAATCCTATTTTATTTCTATATAAGCAACTCCCCTTAGGCTCTGCCCCTGTGGACCCGTTGGCGATGATTTTAGCAATTCTGAAAGAGGTTATCCATTGTACTGATGCTTCATGCCAAATATCAAGGCCCTATGCCTTCTTGGTCGGGAGGAGATAATTTTTAAAGATTATCTGAAAACTTCAGTTTTGTTACTATGGCAACTAGAGTTTTAAACGGATTTCAATTCTTTTAGCATTTTCATATGGCACCAACCAAGGAACATTTCTGCCAAGTTTCTTTGAAGTCTGCCCAATGGTTCGGGAGATGTCATTTTAAAAATCCTATTTTATCATAATATAAGCCCCAACACCCCTGAGGCTCCACCCCTGGGATTCCAAGGGTGATGATTTTAGCAATTCTGGAAGAGGTCATTGTACTGATGCTTCATGCCAAATATCAAGATTCTACAGCTTCTGGGTCAAGAGAAGATAAATTTTAAAGTTTTTATTACAATTTCAATTTTGTTGCCATGGCAAACAGAGTTTTTAACTGATTGCAATTCTTTAAGCAATTTTAAAGTGCACCACCCAAAGGAACATTCCTCCCAAATTTGGTTGAAATCCACCCAGCGGTTTAGGAGGAGATGTCATTTTAAGATTGTTGACACACGACGGACGCTGCATGATGGACGACAGACAATCAAAATACCTCACCATGAGCACTTTGTTTCAAGTTCTATTTCTTTCTATAAAATCGATTTTGGTAAAACAAGTTTTTTCAGTCATGCCTGTCATTTTTGAGCATCCAGTGTCTAGAATTACAAATCAAATCCAACCTCAAACACGGCCCTGGATTTGTAAGTGATTTGTAAGCGATTCACTTGGACCTTACACCTTCATGAAATTAATAGTTTGGAAAATCCTTGTTGCTACTTTTGATTTCTGGTTCAATAAAATCCATGGCCGTTTTAACTTAAATTCACAATGTTTTCCAAAGCATTTTTCTTGAGGGGCGTCAAAAAGCGTCACTGTGTGGGAATGGGTTAAGAGAAACAAAAGTACCTTTTGATTCACCTGCATTCTTCGGCTTAGTTACTGTTGTTGTTGATGTTGCTGTTGTTGTTGTTGCTGCTGTTTGCAACCAGGAATCCATCTGTGAAATAAACTAGAATGACTGATTATTGACAACTTGCATCAAGCCGGAAAATAATTGAATTTCAAACAAGACCTTGATTTTTACCTGTTTTATGTAGGAGTAATGGTCCTTAGCCCATTACCTGACGTCAAAATTTTAGACTAGTCCAAATTGAAAGGTGTTGCAGACATCATTTTAAAATTGATGAAATTTTAGAAGATTTCATATTACTGAATAGAAAATATTGTGTTAAATGAAGAAACTGCTTATTACAAACACAGGTCCAAATTCAAAGGAGTTCCAAACAACAATGTAAATTTTAGAATTTTTCAACTTTCTGAGGAGAAAGCATTGTGTAAATAATGAAAAAAAAACACTTGTAACAAGCAATTCCTTCATATTTTGACAATGTTTTCACAATCGATTTACTTTAATGGCATCCAAGTGTCATTTTGTGAGAATGGGTTAAATAACACAATTCAAGATGGAGATGACTGGTGTTAGATTATACTAGCATCCACCCAAGCAGGGGTGTAGAATCAGGGCTTTTTCGCCTATTCCTACGGGGCCGAATTTCGGCCCCATTCCCAATCCAAAACGGCCCCATTTTTTCCCAATCCAAATAAAAATTCCCAAACCAGTGTTCCATTTTTGTATTTTTTAAAAAAGGGAATAATAGAATAGTAAAATGCGCTCAACGCAATCAACGTTATTAATTTTGGAATCGATAAAAAATTCAAAGTACGACATGTGTAAGTGCCGAGTAACTGCTCGTGTAAAGCTAGTCAAATACGAAAAAATCGATAATATGGTTCCCACATAGGATAGCGGTAATCAATTTCCCGAAAATACGTATATTTTCGTATAGCTTTACTGTTAATAATAACAAATCAAAGAGCGTTGTTTTGTAGTCATTAGCAATGATGTCAACAACGGCCGAATTATAAAAGCGGGGAAATATGAAATAAATTTGCAATGTCGGGCTCACACAATAGTAAATATTATGTGAAGAGACTTCGAAAAGGTGATTCAAACTCTTGTTTGAAACTTGATGCATTTGGCTTCACAACCGTAACTGAGAAAAGTGACAACAATTCCCCTAAACCTTCGACGAGTACAGCAGCTGTTGAGAGAGGATTCAGTCACATGAATATCATATGTACACCCCTTAGAAGTTCTCTCACCCAGAACACCTTACTAAACTTAATGATTATTGATATAGAAGGCCCAAGGGATCTACGTGACCCACCCAATTCAATGTTGGATGAACTGTGTGATGAATTCAGGGCCAGAAAAGCAAGAAAACTGGACGTTTGAGCATCACAGGATGTGTATAAGCTAGTTTGATCATTAAAGCAAATGTTACAAGTTATACAAGTTTTATTTTTTCCCAAATTAAGGCTTTTGTCAATAATTTTTTCCCAATTTGGGGCCAGGGGCCCTTTCCCAAAATACCTGGAAAAAGCCCTGAGAATTCACATGTTCGACATTCGGCTCTCTACTGGTAGACAAGTACATTTTTAAAGCCACTTATCTGGGCACAAGTAATTGCAGGGCAAATCTTGGAATGGTACAAAAAGATCTAACAACTATGTTTATTCACTTCAGCATGTTAACAACAAGATATGTTTGTGAAACACCAGGCCCCCATAACGGCCCTTTTTAGAAATGTACAACTGTTAAGTGATCTTGACCTTGTAATATGACCTTGACATGTGAGATCTATCATAATGCCAAATGTGAGCAATGCGTCAAAACGGTCTTGAAAAGGATTGAGAAATTGTAAATTTAAGTCTTTTGGTTTAGTTTTGCAGAAGTTTGACCTTGACTTATAACTGTAACCTTGACACATAACCTCAACCCTGGTATCTGCAGATGCGTATTAATGAGATCTTTTATCATTCCAAACACAAGCATTGTATCTTTAACCAATTCCCATACAACACAATTTTAGACTGGTCCAAATTGAAAGAAGCTCCTGACGGCATTTTAAAGTTGATGGGATTTTGATTTTTTTTGTCTTTTTGGATAGAAAACATTGTCGATAATGAAGGAATTGCTTGATACAAGCAATTTCTTCATTTTCCACAATATTTTCAGAAGCCTTTTTCTTGAGGGGCGTTAAAAAGAGGGATTGTGTGGGAAAGGGTTAAAAGGCTTAGAGTAAATGTAACTGTTATGTTTATTGGATAAGTTTCAGACAGACAGAAAACAGGTACACAAAAAAAGTCTACACACAGACAAACAAACACAAATGGACGGACAGGGTGAAACCAATTAACCAATTTCTATTATGTAGGCTTGGATAATACTGAGGAGTATATATGTATCTATTTCCTTACCCTGAATTTCGTTTACATCAAGACCCTTTCTATTATATAACAAAATCTAAAGGTAAACGAACTCCCTTTCAGATGTGTTTCTTGTATCTGGCACTTTTTGGTGTATACCTGTAAAAAAAACAAAGATGATTAAGCTCTTGTAAGCCACCACATCAAACACCCTAGATTGAATTCCCCTTTTAAGAAGCACAGCCAGAGTTAACCCAGTTTATATTAACAAAGTATGATCCCCAGAGCTTGACACTTGGTGGCATGAGAGACCTTGAATAACCCATTTGGGCATTCCGAAACAATGACGCTCTTTTATGCCATTCCAGGAAAAAGCTTTGCAAAACATTGTGGATAATGAAGAAATTTCTAGCAATAAACTATTTCTTCATTATCCACAATGTTTTCTGCCCCAAAAGATAAAAAATTGAAAACTAATCAAATTTTAGTGTGAATGTCAAACTTGGCAAGGTTTTCAGCAGCATTTTATGAAAAGACTAATTTTGATAAAGAAAATAGCTTTTAACATTCTACACTTAACCCATTCCCACAAAACGATGCTTTTTGACATCCATCATGAAAAACAATTATAAATCATTGTGAAAAATTAAGAAATTGCTTGTAGAAAGCAATTTCTTAATTTCCCACAATGTTTTCTACCCAGAAAGGTGGAAAGTCTAAAATTCCGTCAACTTTACATTATCATCTGCAACACCTTTCAATTTTGGACCAGTCTAAAATGTTACCATATATGGTAAGGTTTATTTAACCCTTTCCAACACAATGACACTTTTGAAGCCCCTTAAGAAGGTAAATGGGAAAACATTGTGGGAAATGAAGAAATTGCTTGTTACAAGCAATTTCTTCATTTCTCAAAATATTTTCTATCAAGAAAGTTGGAAAGATCTTAAATTAAGTGCGAATACTAGAATTCTTTGCAACTGTTTTCTCCTTTCAAACAAAGTTTTCATTTCAATATGTTACAAATCTGTTTTTTTCCTAAGCAGGGCCCATAGAATCCACTTGTCCACTAGTAATAACAAGTTTCTATGAGTAAGGAATCCAGGAGGACAAGTGAGAATTCTGAGACAGTCATCCCCCATCATGGGTGAAAAGAAACCCAATAATTCATTTCAGGGAAAATACTAACAGAAATTACTGCTTCCCCCAAAGTTTTGGCGATTAAAGTTCGAAACAAAATATAAACATGTACTTTGATTTTTTGTTGTTTCCAGTTTTCGCATGAATTAACCCGGTACTCAAACATTGCAAATATTAATCCATCTTGAAATCATGGGATTTATTAAGCATATTGCAACAAATTTCATGTATTTCTTTTATATAAGTTGAGTATTTTGTCGTATAAAAAAAAATTTCCTTGATTTATACAAGAAAAAAAGTTAAAATATTGCAAGTACATGTATATCAATTTATTTCAAGTAAACCGGTTTTCAGGCCCGGAATAGAAGGTTATAGCCACAGTCTCATTAGATATTATAACACAAATATGTTGTTCTTTTTCAAGATCCCTAAGCTTGTTGCAGGATGAGTGACAATCAATGCAGGACAAGTAACTTTTTCAAGTTACTTGATCTGCAGGACGAGTGCCATTTTTGGAATTCTTTGGACCCTACTAAGAAGTTTCTTAAGTTTTTTTTATTCATATGATTTTCTCGAAAAACAGTGCTTAAAATTCTGAACTAAAACTAGATTCATCATAGGCTTCCTTTTAGCCAAGTAAGTAGCCCAATATAGATTAAGGATTCCTGTTAGTAAAATATCTGCCCAATCTGACCAGACCTGACTTCCACTTTTTATTGACTAATTAAATAGATTGAATTGGAAATTTAAGTCAAAAGGAACAAGAGCTTTGTCCACAGGACACAGATGCCCCACTGGTAGCTTTGATAATAACAAAGGGCAATAACTCCAAAATTATGCAAGCAAGAGTTGGGGTTCTTGTGCACTGCACTTCTCCTCAATGAGGTCTATCCACCTATGAAGTTTCAAGTTGAAAGCTATCATACTTTAAAAGATATGCCCCAGACAAAATGTAAGTCTTTAAAATAACAAAGGGCAATAACTCCAAAGTTATGCAAGCAAGAGTTGTGGTGCTTGTGCACATCACTTCTCCTCAATGAGGTTTATCCACCTATGAAGTTTCAAATTGATAGCTATTATACTTTCAGAGAAATGCCTTGGACAATTTTGGGATGGACGGAAGGATGGAAGTACAGACAGACAGACAAAGGCAAATCTATATGCCCCACCCCCACCATGAGGTCTATCCATCTATGAAGTTTCAAGTTGATAGCTATTATACTTTCAGAGATATGCCCAAGACAAAATGTAAGTTTTTTAAATAACAAAGGGCAATAACTCCAAAAATATGCAAGCAAGAGTTGTGGTTCTTGTGCACTGCACTTCTCCTCAATGAGGTCTATCCACCTGTGAAGATTCAAGTTGATAGCTTTTATTCTTTCAGAGATGTGCCCCAGACAAAATGTAAGTTTTTAAAGTAACAAATGGCAATAACTCCAAAAAAATGCAAGCAAGAGTTGGGATTCTTGTGCACAGCACTTCTCCTCAATGAGTTCTTAACATCTATGAAGTTTCTAGTTGATAGCTATTATACTTTCAGAGATATGCTCCTGACAAAATGTAAGTCTTTAAAATAACAAAGGGCATTAACTCCAAAATTATGCAAGCAAGAGTTGTGGTGCTTGTGCACTGCACTTCTCCTCAATGAGGTCTATCCACCTATGAAGTTTCAAATTGATAGCTATTATGCTTTCAGAGAAATGCCCCAGACAATTAAGGGACTGACAGAAGGACGGAATTACAGACAGACGGAGGCAAATAGATATGCCCCCCCCCATAATGAGGTCTATCCAACTATCATTTTTCAAGTTGATAGCTATTATACTTTCAGAGATATGCCCCAGACAGAATGTAAGTCTTTAAAATAACAAAGGGCATTAACTCCAAAAATATGCAAGCAAGAGTTGTGGTTCTTGTGCACTGCACTTCTCATCAATGAGGTCTATCCATCTATGAAGTTTCAACTTGATAGCTTTTATACTTTCAGAGATATGCCCTGGACAATTTCTGATGGACGGAAGGATAGAAGTACAGACAGACAGACAAAGACAAATCTGTATGCCCCCCCCACAATCAGCTTGCCCACTGGGTTTTCATTTTGGGGGTACATGTACCCCTTAGGTTTTGAAATGGGGGTACAAAGAAAAATCTGAGGGTACAGTGTACCCTTTACTTTCAGAGTTAAGGGTACACCATACGGCATACGAATCTGAACCCTTTACCAAATGACAATGTTATAGTTATATCCACTTTTTAATAATCAGTAAATTAGTGCCACACTTCATCTGCCAGTTTCAGATAAATTTAGAGCGAAGGATAGCAAAGCCGATTTTTGACAACTTACTTTTCTTAGTTTTTGGATTTGGGAAGGGCTGAATGGGATATGAGAGTGATGACTAAACACCTCTAACAGGTGAATTACGAGGGCGGGGAAGGAATTTTGGAGCAGACCATACCAGGCATGTCAGCTCATTGTTAGCTCAAACTCTGGTATTGAAACAATTCTGGTACAAAAAAAAATCAACTGGCCTTATCACTGTCCAAAAGTCACCATTTGTGGAGAAATAGAGTAGGTTTTGTTGTGACATTTTGCAGACAGCATATTACATAGCTTAAACAAAACTGCAACGTTAAATAAAAGGCTGCATTTTGTCACACCTGACTTATGTATACAACGGAACTCGCGAGAGAAACTCATTTCAAAATCAAATCCTATAGTGCGCATTATTGTCAGTTTCTCGCCCAAAACATGTAAATATCTTGCGTTTTGATTGCAAAATAGCGCAACTTTGGACTTATTTCAAAACAAACTGGTCAGGCCATCAAGATCCGCATTATACGAACTTTTCAAACTGCTGGTTCCCCTAATCTCTATGTAGAAAACATGCCAGAAAGAAGCGATGGTTTCCGTCGAATGAAAGGGAAATCACTTGCTCCTGAGGCGATTTTGTATTCTTTGCTTGCAATCTTTTGGTTTTTTCGGGAAAAGTACGCACATAGAGTTTCTCGTTTTGTACGCTAATAATTTTAGATGCACACACGCGTAATGGCATTTTTGTTTCTACATTCATTTATTTTTCTGTACTTTCATGCACGTCTTGGTGAAAGATTTGTACGTGAACCAACGTAATTGTACGTGAATTACGTACTGCAGTACGTAAATGGGCACCCTGACAATGAGGTCTATCCAACAATCATTTTTCAAGTTGATAGCTATTATACTTTCAGAGATATGCCCCAGACAGAATGTAAGTTTTTAAAATAACAAAGGGCAATAACTCCAAAAATATGCAAGCAAGAGTTGGGGTTCTTGTGCACTGCACTTCTCCTCAATGAGATCTATCCACCTGTGAAGTTTCAAGTTGACAGCTATTATACTTTCAGGGGATCTTGTGCACAGCACTTCTCCTCAATGAGGTCTTAACATCTATGAAGGTTCAAGTTGATAGCTATTATACTTTCAGAGATATGCACCAGACAAAATGTTAGTCTTTAAAATAACAAAGGGCAATAACTCCAAAAATATGCAAGCAAGAGTTGTGGTGCTTGTGCACATCACTTCTCCTCAATGAGGTTTATCCACCTATGAAGTTTCAAATTGATAGCTATTATACTTTCAGAGATATGCCCCAGACAATTTAGGGACGGACAGAGGACGGAAGTACAGACGGACAAAGGCAAATCTATATGCCCCCCCCACAATGAGGTCTATCCAACAATCATTTTTCAAGTTGATAGCTATTATACTTTCAGAGATATGCCCAAGACAGAATGTAAGTTTTTAACATAACAAAGGGCAATAACTCCAAAAATATGCAAGCAAGAGTTGGGGTTCTTGTGCACTGCACTTCTCCTCAATGAGGTCTATCCACCTGTGAAGTTTCAAGTTGATAGCTATTATACTTTCAGAGATATGCCCCAGACAGAATTTAAGTTTTTAAAATATCAAAGGGCAATAACTCCAAAAATATGCAAGCAAGAGTTGTGGTTCTTGTGCATTGCACTTCTCCTAAATGAGGTCTATCCACCTGTGAAGTTTCAAGTTGATAGCTATTATACTTTCAGAGATATGCCCCAGACAAAATGAAAGTTTTTAAAAATAACAAAGAGCAATAACTCCAAAATTATTCAAGCAAGAGTTGTGGTTTTTGTGCACTGCACTTCTCCTCAATGAGGTCTATCCATCTATTAAGTTTCAAGTTGATAGCTATTATACTTTCAGAGATATGCCCTGGACAATTTCGGGATGGACGGAAGGATGGAAGTACGGAGGGACAGACAAAGGCAAACCTATATCCCCCACACACACACATTATGTGGGCATAAAAAAACAGACATGTTCAATTTGCCTACAACAAACTTGGTACGGACCAAAGCTCTCTCAGACATATTCATTCCGGACAAAAGCCTACCCAAAAATCCCAATAAAAGCCCTCTGTTAGCTTGGTTTTTTCTTTCGGCAGATGAAATAAATACTCTGTTACATGTATAAAATTTATACTGTATATGATTGGGAGAGGTATTCTTTTTGTGACTGGAATTCGAAAGATGAACATTGTTATAGCCTTCCTAACTTATTAATCATCTGCAAAAGTGATAAACAACTTAAACACTGACAGTATGCCCACATCTTATCCTGAAAAGCACATGAATAATGACAATGCTCAAAGAAATAATACATTAGATATCCGATATTACTTGCTATATGTGGTTTGGTTTTTTTCTTAATTTTATCAATGCTTGCTTTGTTACATTCTCTTGTGTATACAACCACATGTGTTCATATTGATTTATGTTATTCATATTTATATTGCATGGGGAGGGCTTTTGTCCAAGATAGTTTTCGTCTTGTCTAGAGGGATTTTTTTTAGAGGGCTAGAATGCCCAGGGGGATTTGGTTTTTGTCTTCCACTGACTACAAGCACCTGCAGCCCTGAGCTCTAAGCAGGAATTTTTGTGTTTTTTCCTGTCTTTAGGTTAAACCTGGCACCATGTCATACAGTGACTAATTTACATAGAATCCGTTGAAAATTCCTGAATATTGAAGGCCTGTAAAATTCTGGGTCGTTTTAAATCGGGGTCGAATTACATTCTTCATATAGATTAGTATTTCATACTGATTATAAGTTTTTGGGGAAGGATTAAATCCACTGATCAAATATTAAGCGAAAATTTATATTTCGAAAAAAAGACAATTATTAGTTTAATTGGACTGCAATACCTACACTTGTGCTTTAAGTTCGTAAAGAGCGCCTGGGATTAATGAGCACAGAAGTTGATGACGTATTAGACAATCTCTCAATAAATGATAAAAAGATGCAAAATGTATACCTATAAACCACTAAACAAACTGCGTATAGTTAAACATGGATAGAAACAACGAGTACCACAAAACTCTCCCCTTAGAAGTTTATATATTCTGTGGGATACATATCTTATTGAAGTTGTATTTAACATCTTTAAAACATTATTTCACGTATACGTCTATATAGATTGATGTTAGACAAGCAAAAAGTCATAATCAAAACTGGTTTTTAATAATGTTAGAGACATAATGAACTTACATGAGTTTTTTTAACTGCTATTAAAATGTCTTGAATACAGATTAATCTAATCGTTCCACTGACCATATTTTTCATATTTATAGTGGGCTATTAGAACGTCCTTAAAACATATATTTCTTGAAATTGTAGTTAAGATATTTCTTTTACCCAACAAAATGATATTAATGTATAATCAAAGCCTATCTTCGGATAGTAGTAGTAACGTAGTATATGTTCCCCAATATAGCTTCATTTCGAGGTATCCTTGCAGTACCATTTATCCGGACTTCAAAAAAATGGACCGTTTTCCTTTGAAATAGCTGCAAGAAATAGAAGTGCCTCATCGAAATAACGCTAGAATTGAATTCATGTCTTCCGACTACGATAAATGTCTTTCGTTTCGTTCTAAAGAAGGACCATTTCCATTATATGGACTGTTCTGGTGTCATTTAATTTATTGAATATATCCACAAATATGGTATACCCTAATAGAAATGGCCATGAATACGGCATTTTAAACAGTTGAAAATTTATCTAAACAGGTGTGAGGCACTATCTGATCTCAAAAATGAAATTGATCATGAAAGTGACCGATCGAAATTGGTCGAGGTAGAGCATACTCATATAAAAATCCATTAAAACAGAACTCAATGGAATCGAGGTAATGCAAGAACAAAACATAATAATATAGAAAAGAACAACAGCAATGCAAATAATATCGGTAATCGATCAGTCAACAGACAATGACTTAGATCTAGCACACCGAATAAAGACTCTTAGCTGTCTTAGACCCGGCCCATTGCGGTTAGAATTTGAGTGAGATCAAATATTGATTAATTGATTGATTAGGTTTAACGCCACTTTAAACATGATTTCAGTTATATTGCGGCGGCTGGAGCAGAGATCAAAGAAGAAAGAGACACAGATTTCAAATATGACAAAGTAGGTAATGCGAAGATAGTAGTGCGTGTCGTGATCTGGACCAGCGTTATGCATCTCCTAGTTATTCAAACCCTGGTTTTGTTTCGGATGACAATTTCTTTGAGCCAGAGCTCAAACCCATGCCTTTAATTATATTCTCCGATATAAACACCAAACGAGTAATTCAGCATTAAAGATCGCCGCATTTCACATTAGTCGAAATTCCAGTCGGTCGCACACTTTTTAATGTATCATTTCTTTGTCGACCAATTTGAAAATTACTCTCGTAAAGGAAATGGCAAATGGGTTGATATCTGGGACGATTGCGTTACGTTGTCTAAAGCCGGACTTCCTGAGTTTCGTTTCGTTTCAAGGAATGACAATTTCATATCAATAACTCTAAAGGTTAATTCATATTGCGTCAAACACCAAGGAAAATTCTGAATGTATCTTTCCATAAAGATATATCCAAGAGGAACAGACCGTAGCCATAAAGCAGTTAGTAGCGCTCCAGACTCATTCACGAGGTCAAGAGTTCGACCTCAGATTGTGGCAAATATCCTCTCCGACATTTGTCTCCCACCTATTGGTAGATAATGGAAACCTAGGTGGGGTGGGCAGCTTTACAAATGACATTGACCTTATCACAAGACAAGACATGAATAACGCCAATTTTAACCGACTTTCAGTTACATCACGGCGAAGTTCACTTATTCATGTTCTTCCCCAGTGCACGGCGAAGTTCACTTATTCATGTTCTTCACCAGTGCTAAGCTTTGACTCTGAAATGTCTTGCTCAAGGACATACCCACGTTTTCATTGGCGCGTTCGGGTTTCTAACCAGCAACCCTCGACTTCTTTCATATAACGAGTCCACCGCCTTAATAACTAAGCCACGATATATCCCATGTTTCGTTCTTAATAATTTTCTTATTTTTTCAATCAAGGGAAGGTTAAGGTTTTCTAAGTTAGTTTTGATTGAATGTCATTTTCTAGCATGCCCGTGATTCCAGTTCATACCTTTTCCCGATCGACCTATTTGAATTAGAGTATCTTATTAAGTAAAGTGCCTAGTTTCAAATTTAGAATCGATGATAACCATATTATTGTCTGATTCACCAGATTGTTTATATCCTGTATGTGACCTGTTCGTGTCCATATAAGTAGTCCGTGGTATTTACGGTGGCGTAGAGGTGACATGTATTTTTCTTTTTATTTAGACCCAAGTATCTCGTTTAAAACTTTCTTCTCTTTTTATCAAATGAATAAATGAAAATAAAAAAAGGTAAAGGGGCAATGAGGGCAACGGGATAGCAATTTGTGTGTGTGGAGGAACATTCATTCCAAGTTTTGTTGAAACGGGCACAATCGTTACTTGGGAGATGATGTTTAAAGATTTCAAAGTCAAAATCTGCCCCGCCCTGTTTAGCCCAAATTTTGGGATAAATCAATTTTTTTGACAAATAGGTATTACAAAGGCTCACCTTCAGCACGCTGTGCTCAGGTTAGCTAAAAACATAGCAAGTGGCCAACTTGCCAAATATTTAATTCAACGTATTTGATAGGATTTTTAATGCATCACGAGAAGAATAAATAAATAATAACAAGAGGCCCATGAGGGACTGAGACGCTCTACTGGTTATCAAGTTTTCCGTTAAAGAAATCTGATATTTTAGGGAGTTAATTGCTCAAAGAAGAATAAATAAAAAAAAGGGCTTTATCCCCTTTATCATTTTAAGCAACAATCCTCAAGGCCCCTTTTCCCATGTTTCATGACGGATCTACTCCATTTCCAAAAGAAAGTTACCTTATGACCCTACAATCATTCTGTGAATATTTCATCAGAATCTGACAATAATTGTTGACTTAATCATATAAACAGGATTGTTTTGAATGAAAATTAATAAGGCCCCTTTTCCTGTGTTTTCTGATGGATCAATTTCATTCCAAAAGGAACTTTCCTTACAACCCGACAATTGTCCTGTGAAATTTAAAAGACAATTTGATAATGATTGTGATCTTCATCATATACACAAGAATGTTTTGAATGATAATCTGTAAGGCCCCTCTTCCTGTGTAAAATTTTTAAAATAAAATTTTCATAAGGCTCCTTTTCCTGTGATACTTGAAGGACCAGGTCTCATGTCAGCATCAACAACATTGATTATTGTACAATGATTCTGTGAAGGTTTGAATAAAATCCAATGAAAGCTCTGGACTTGGTTACAAGGGTTATAGATAATATTCTCAAAAGGCCCCTTTTCCCATGATACCAGACAGATCACGCCTAATTTGAAAAGAAAGAATCCTCATGATGGAATTATCATTCTGTGAAAGTTTTAACAGAATCTGATGAAAACTGTTGACTTTATTGTGGTACAATGATTTTAAAATTAAATTTCATAATGCTCCTTTTCCTGTGATACTTGACGGATCAGGTCTAATGTAAACATCAACAATCATTATTATTGTACAATTATTCTGTGAATGTTTGAAGAAAATCGGATGAAAGCTCTGGACTTGGTAACAAGTATTTATAAATGAAATTTTCATAAGGCCCCTTTTCCTGTGTTTCTTGACGGTTCAAACCCTGTTATGAAAAGAATGATAGTTATGACCTTCAAATCATTCTGTGAAAGTTTCAACAAAATCTGATCAAAGCTGTGGGCTTCATTGTCTTAACAGGGTTTTATTAATTGAATTTTTATATAGCCTCTTTTCCAATGTTACTAGGTGGATCTTAACCAATTCAAAAGGGAACTCTTCTTAACAAAGTATAATTATTCTGTTTGAGTATAAAGACAACCTGATCTCATCTGTGGATTTACTAGCATTAATTAAGATTTTTTTTAATTGAATTTTCCTAAGGCCCCTTTTCCTATGTTTCTCAATGGATCAGACCCAATTTGATAGGAACAATACTTATGATGGTACAATAATTATGTGAAAGTTTGAAGTCAATCAGGTGAAATCTAGGGCCATTGAGTGTTAACTAAGATTTTTCATTAAATTTTCATAGGGCCACTTTTCCCATGAAACTTGATGGAACAAACCTACTTCCGAAAGGAACAATCCATTTAATGTAATAATCATTCTGTGTATGTTTGAAGAGAATTTGTTGAAAACTGTGGACTCTAATGTGTTTACGAGAATTTTTTCAATCCAGTTTTTATCGGGCCCCTTTTTTCCTTTCCCGTGGTCCTTGACTGATCATACCAAATTTTGAAAGGTACAATTCTTATGATGGTACAATCATTCTGTTAAAGTTTGTAGTCAATCAGATGAAAACTGTGGACTCTAGAGTGTTAACAAAGATCTTTGAATTAAATTTTAATAAGGCCCCTTTTCCTATGTTTCTTGAGGAATCATATCCGATTCTGAAAGGAACAATCCTTATGATGGTACAATCATTCTGTGAAAGTTTGAAGAGAATCCGTTGAAAATTGTTGGCTCTAGATTATTAATGAGAATTTTTTATTAAAATTTTCTTAAGGCCCCTTTTTCTTGTGTTTCTTGACGGATCATACCAAATTTCGAAAGGAACAAACCTTATAATAGTACAATCATTCTGTCAAAGTTTGAAAGGAATCCAATGAAAACTATTGACTCCAGAGTGTTAAAGAGTTTTGCTTAAAAGATTTTTTGATGAAATTTTCATAAGGCCCCTTTTCCCGTGTTTCCTGATGGATCTGCCCAAATTCCCAGAAGAAACAATCCCTATGATGGAACAATCATTCTGTGAAAGTTTAAAGAGAATCTGATGAAAACTGTGGACTCTTAGAGTGTTAACGAGGATTTTTTTAATAATTTTTTAAGAGGCCCCTTTTCAAATGTTTCTTGACAGATCATACCCAATTTCGAAAGGAACGATGCTTATGATGGTACAATAATTTTGAGAAAGTTTGAAGAGAATCCGATGAAAACTGTGGACTCTATCAAGTAAACGATGATTTTTAATGGAGTTTGAAATTGAATTTTCTTAAGGCCCCTTTTCCCATGTTTCTTGACAGATCATTCCCAATTTCGAAAGAAACGATCTTTATGATGGTACTATCATTCTGTGAAAGTTTGAAGAGAATCCAATGAAAACTGTGGACTCTATCGCGTAAACGAGGTTTTATCAAATTTTCATAAGGCCCCTTTTCCCGTGTTTCTTGACGGATCATACCAAATTTCGAAAGGAACGAACCGTATGATGGTACAATCATTCTGTGAAAATGTGAAGAGAATCCAATGAAAACTGTGGACTTTATCGCGTAAATGAGGATTTATTAATTAAAATTTTCATAAGGCCCCTTTTCCCATGTTTCTAGACGGATCATACCAATTTTCGAAAGGAATGATCCTTATGATTGTACAATCATTCTGAGAAAGTTTGAAGAGAATCCGATGAGAACTGTGGACTCTTTTGCGTAAACGAGGATTTTTAATGGAATTTTTAATCAAATTTTCATAAGGCCCATTTTCCCGTGTTTCTTGACGGATCATACCCATTTTCGAAAGGAACGATCCTTATGTTGGTGCAATCATTCTTTGAAAGTTTGAAGAGAATCCGGTGAGAACTGTGGACTCTTTCGCGTAAAGGAGGATTTTTTAATTAAATTTTCATAAGGCCCCTTTTCCAATGTTTCTTGACGGTTCAAACCCATTTTCGAAAGGAACGATCCTTATGATGGTACAATCTTTCTGAGAAAGTTTGAAGAGAATCTGATGAAAACTGTGGACTCTATGAGTGTTAACGAGGATTGTTTTAATAAATTTTTTAAAAGGCCCCTTTTCAAATGTTTCTTGACATATCATACCCAATTTCGAAAGGAACGATGCTTATGATGGTACAATAATTTTGAGAAAGTTAGAAGAGAATCCGATGAAAACTGTGGACTCTATCAAGTAAACGAGGATTTTTAATGGAGTTTTAAATTGAATTTTCATAAGGCCCCTTTTCCCATGTTTCTTGACAGATCATTCCCAATTTCGAAAGAAACAATCTTTATGATGGTACAATCATTCTGTGAAAGTTTGAGGAGAATCCAATGAAAACTGTGGACTCTTTCGCGTAAACGAGGATTTTTTTTATCAAATTTTCATAAGGCCCCTTTTCCCGTGTTTCTTGACGGATCATACCAATTTTCGAAAGGAACGATCCTTATGATGGTACAATCATTCTGTGTAAATGTGAAGAGAATCCAATGAAAACTGTGGACTCTTTCGCGTAAACGAGGATTTTTTTAATTAAATTTTCATAAGGCCCCTTTTCCCGTGTTTCTTGACGGTTCAAACCCATTTTCGAAAGGAACGATCCTAATGATGGTACAATCTTTCTGAGAAATTTTGGAGAGAATCAGATGAAAACTGTGGACTCTATCGCGTAAACGAGGATTTTTAATTGAATTTTTAATGAAATTTTCATAAGGCCCCTTTTCCCGTGTTTCTTGACGGATCATATCCATTTTCGAAAAGAACGATCCTAATGATGGTACAATCATTTTGAGAAAGTTTGAAGAGAATCCGATGAGAACTGTGGACTCTTTTGCGTAAACGAGGATTTTTAATTGAATTTTTTATTAAATTTTCATAAGGCCCCTTTTCCCGTGTTTCTTGACGGATCAAACCCATTTTCGAAAGGAACGATCCTTATGATGATACAATCTTTCTGAGAAAGTTTGAAGAGAATCAGATGAAAACTGTGGACTCTATCGCGTAAACGAGGATTTTTAATTGAATTTTTAATGAAATTTTCTTAAGGCCCCTTTTCTCGTGTTTCTTGACGGATCATACCCATTTTCGAAAGGAACGATCCTTATGATGGTACAATCATTCTGTGAAAGTTTGAAGAGAATCCGATGAGAACTGTGGACTCTTTTGCGTAAACGAGGATTTTTTTAATTAAGTTTTAATTAGGCCACTTTTCCCTTGTTTCTAGACGGATCTGGTCCAATTTCGAAAGGAACGATCCTTATGATGGTACAATCATTCTAAGAAAGTTTGAAGAGAATCCGATAAAAACTATCGCGTAAACAAGGAAAAGTTTAACGGACGGACGACAGACGGACGGACAGACGGACGCACGCACGGACACCGGACGGGAAAAAGCTATCGCTATAGCTCTAGTGGCCTTCTGCCAGTAGCGCTAAAAAGCATTGTGTATATGAGAGTAAGGATTCATTTTTTCTACAGAGTGCATAATAACCCTTTTTGTCTTTGTGTTTATCTGTGAAGATGAAGAGGTTACAAACTGAAACTGCTATTTAGTTATCATAATTCATTAACATACACGCCTTTATATTGATCATGTAAGACTGACAATTTCAGCAAATATAGAGGCAATGGTAAATATTCTTGTAAACTTTTTTTTCCCATTTTCAATAGTTTTCTGAACCAAGATAATAAGTTTGGAGTTTTCGCTGAAATTGTACAAATATCAATTTTACGAAACAAAACATTTAATTTTCTAAAAAACATTGATCTAGAATAAGTTTTATATTTCTATTTTCACCGTAACCAAGTATTACAGAAAAATAAAATGTCAGTAAACCATATTCTTATTTGTGTACCATGTTTTCCCAAAATTACTGAAATACTATCGAGGGATCGATTAAATAATGTGACAATATGTATCACAAAATTGTTATTCTATAATGACCCGTGAACAGGGCTCCGGAAATTTGGAAATTTAAATCGGCCCGGGACAATGACACCCCCCCCCCCCCGCCGGCAAAAACGAATACCCCCCCTTCGCCGGCAAAAACGAATGCCCCCGCCTTTTTCACCTTTCCCGTACGTAAAGTTTCCATCATTCATTCAGTAATGGCCACCTTTTTCAAATTTTCCGAACGAGTGGAAGATAGATGAAAACAACTGACAGATCCTACTTTTATTTTGTTTTTGAAAATTCGGCTGTGTATAAATTGCAACTCCGGCAATGTACGACAGTCCACGAAATTCCAATATATTGTAAAATTAGATAGACAAATAAATTACATTATTAAAATTTCCGGGTTTTACAGAATATTTCCGTGACGTACGCTACACCCCCCCCCCCCAACGAGTATTGCCGATTTAATTAAAGTAATGAAATACTTTTTCATTAGCTAGTTATCAAAAGTTCTGTTAATTTAACACAGTCATGGAGATTTTCTTTCCTGACGAGCCTCTGATGGAAAAACACAGCTGACGTCACAAAATGTTGGGTCAATTCATTCTACCCCATGGGATCGCACAGTCGTGACGTACATCAAAAAGACCGACGAGACAAACTCGAGTGGGTCGCCCACGTGTTGCACTATTTTCCCAGAGTAGAATTTGTGCTCAAATCTCGGTCATTTATTAATTGTAGTTGTTTTGCGATTTATTATTCGGACGTTTTCCACCCCTGAAGTAAGATTTCATGATCGGTTGTTTCTTTAATTTTATTAACAGAACTTGCGATGTTATAAAGCAGTCGTTTTCGTTTATATTCAAATTATCTGTATTCTGCGGATTTCCACTTACTGTTTGAATTCTATCGGCTGAGTTTCTTACCGAGAATGAAAAACATTAACGACGTGACTTTTTATACAAATTTTTCAAGCCCGGTCTCACGCACTTACTTGTGATAACTTAATTTCACAAAAGCGTTGAGCTGAGGTATTCCGACTTTATATGAACGGCAACTGAAGCCTTTTCATGTCTCGATTTATATACGCATCCCATATTATAGTCAACGAAATTTGTTTCATTAGTAACGGCAATTTAAATTGACGCACTATTAGATGTCCATTCTGATAAGACGTGAACGCGTGTAAGTCAAACCGATTCTCTTTTGCAAATAGTTTACAAAACTCGATACCAGAAGTTCGGTCAAGCATGAAACTGTGGCTAACTGCAAATTAGGTCCACTTGCGGAAGGGCATTTGACTTGCCGGCGGGTAAACTAATTATCGATTTTTGGCACTTTTGTTAATCCCTTAATCTACAGGTAACATGTGTAATTCATGAATTCTTCCGGTTTCAAGTGGATTTTGATAGATGGTAAACGAGTTTATCAATATTTCAACGAGAAATTTAATGTAATTTCGGACCGATTTTGGTGTAACTTTTGGGATTCCGATCGGCCTGGCAATTCAAAATTCGGTCCAGACCGGCAATTTATCAGATTTCCGGAGCTCTGCTCGTGAATGTCATCATTTGAATTCACTACGAATGGAGATACTGAGACTTAATGTCAGAACACTTTTTTTAAATAGTCCATGACAAAAAAGACGAAATTCGATACATTGGTGGCTTTTTAAACAACTAATGATTAAAAGAGGAAAGTCAGAAATGTACATGACTTTGGACTCCTAACTACAATAGCAAGTACACCAACATTGTTCTGTCATCAAATTAGTTATTTTGGCTTAGATTTGCTCGCTTGAAAGAGATTGCCTTAAATATATTATTTGAAACAGAATATCGAATCCGTGTGAATGAACTATAGAACTTAATAAACTCGTCATCTTACACGGATAAAAAGTCGACAAGGCATCTCTAGTAAATTCGATATAGAATGACAACTCAATCAAGTGCATGTAATTATAAGTAAACACAATGACGCTTTTTGATGCCACAAGAAAAACAACTGCGAAACATAGTGTTAAATCCAGAAATTGCTTGTAATAAACAATTTCTTCATTTTACCCAATTTTTTTCTATCTAGAAAGTTGAAAAAATCTCAAATATCATAAACTTTAAATTGTCGTCTTCAACTCCTTTCGATTTGGACCAGTCTAAGATTTTCTGGCTGGTAATTGGTTAAGGTACCAAACCCTAGATTTCCATAAGTTTATAACGTAAGGTTATCAAAGAACTAGAACTTGTCAGTAAGTGAATTAATACCCCCGCAAGTGCTCTAAGTGTAATGAGAGCTTTAACGATACAAGGACATAGCTACTGACTATGCTTTTTCAGAAAGGAGGTGTTCGCGACACAAAATTGGTAGTATGATTAACTGTATATGTCTCCAAAGCATAAATAATGTCCAAATTCAAGGGGAAATAATTCTTGAACCAGGGAGGAGTAAGACTTCGAAATTTCGTCTTGCAAAACTTCAACATGTGGTTAATCTTTGTATAAAGTTTCAATGGTATTGAAGCAAAACTGAAGGAGGAGTTCGCGACACAAAATTGGTAATATTTTGTACACAGACATACAGACAGGCTGACTCCAGTATACCCCGAAAACATTCATTTTGCGGGGATATAATAAAGCCCAGGGACCAGATGACAACTATCTTAGAATAGTACGTACTTGATTGCCCAAGCCGGTTAAGACATATGATCGTGTAGTCGACAGCGCTATGATGGCAGCTTATTTTAGAAAAGGACTACCCTGCATTACACCATTGCTGAAATGTATGGAGGACGCGACAAGCGTTTATTATAGTAAGGTAATCGATTAAGCCTACCTTCATATTAAACCAACCTCCACACAAAAGATTGACAAACAAGGTTAAAGCAATTGAACTTTTCATGCTGTGTATACGTCAAATCAAATCTTGTTAAATGCGATATTTTTGCCGCCGTCATAGCGCAGTCGGTAGCGCGCCAGACTCCTAATCTTCAATCATGGGTGTCATGGGTTCGATCCCCGGCGGCGGCAAATATTCTTTCCGACAATTGTCTCTCACAAATGGGTGGATAATCGTAAACCTAAGTGGGATAGCATTGATTGATTGATTGAATGGGGTTTAACGCCGCTTTTAACAGTATTTCAGTCATATCGCGGCGGCTGGAGCACCTAACAATGGATTCCTGTTATTTCTCACACCTGTACTACCATTACATCCCTTCCTAGCCTCCAGCTGCTATCTCACATAGGTCTACGATTATCGACCCATTGGTGAGAGACAAATAGTCGGAAAGGATGTGTGCCGCCGTCGGGGATCGAACCCGGGACCTTTAGATTGACAGTCCGACGCGCTACCAACTGCGCTATGACGGCGGCAGTGTGATAGCAGCTGGAGGCTAGGAAAGGATGTAGTGGTAGTACTGGTGTGAGAAATACCAGGAATCCATTGTTAGGTGCTCCAGCCGCCGCGATATGACTGAAATACTGTTAAAAGCGGCGTTAAACCCCATTCAATCAATCAACCTAATCTTCAATTATGGGTTGTCATGGGTTCGATCCCCGGCGGCGGCACATGTCCTTTCCGACATTTGTTTCTCACCATGAGGTGAATAATCGTAAACATAAGTGGGATATCAGCTGGAGGCCAGGAAAGGATATAGTGGTAGTACTGGTGTGAGAAATACCAGGAATCCATTGTTAGGTCTCCAGCCGCCGCGGTATGACTGAAATACTGCTAAAAGCGGTGTTAAAACCATTCAATCAATCATTAAATGCGATATTTACTTGAGACTAAGTCATGTGATCGATCGTGGGGAGTCGAGTAATTATCCCTATATAAACCTAGATAAATTGGCTGTTTTGAGGAGATAAAATAAAGTCAAAAATTAAAATTTGGGTTAAAAAAAAGTTCCAGCCTATGAGCAGATATTTATAGACCAATTTGTAGCGAATAATATTGATGATATTAACCAAAATGAGTTTAAAACGACCTTGTATCTAGGCCAAATGAAATATTACGTACCTCGAGTTTGGCGAGAATTAACCTTCCACACAATAATATTTCCAATGTTATAAGATTTTTTTTTTAATCATTTTAACTCGCCCCCCCCCCCCCGTCTCACGAACACACAAGAAAGAAAATCATATATAGCTATAGTTTAATACTCGGTACAGACACAGAATGATCACTTTGATAAATCATAATATACTGAAAATTACTATAAGTTGTTTTTGCCGGAAATCAATGCTTTGTAATATTTACAGGTATCGACACTACACAAAAGACTTAAGCCCTTCTAATTTTTCACGGCACACTGATTGAATATATTTGCGAATATGTGTCAGTCATAAGCACGCCAATCATGGCAAACCCTAACCTTCACATGGTAGGCCTGATCATACGAACAAGTGACATTAAACCTGATTGATATGATTAATTAAATGTATTTGATTAATTTTCAGAGCATTTAAATACTATTGACCACATTTTGGACGAGACATATAAAAGGTTGCTTAAGATATGCCATAAAAGTGCCTATCTCCTAAAGTCTTCAAAAAAGTGCATATACACATGTTTTTCTTTTTAAACAGTTTCCTTGCACAAAGTATAGCGTATAGACTTAAACATTATGAAAATGAAGAGGAACAAAGGAAGCATGCTGTTTTTGAAATATTTGTTTCTGACTGTGTTTCCATCGATGTAGATCTCTCTCTCTCTCCCTCTCTCTCTCTCTCTCTCTCTCTCTCTCTCTCTCTCTCTCCCTCTCTCTCTCTCTCTCTCTCTCTCTCTCTCTGCTCTTCTTTTCGAATTATCAAATACTACAGGATGCGAGTTTTATTTTAATATTCACATCATTGTAACATTAGAGATGTGGAAGAAAAGGAGAAAGCATTTATTTGATATAATAATAAACTCTTCGTACAAAAGTGTCATAAAATGAATTAAAAAAGTTAAAGTGAAATGCGAAAATAGGGAGCATTGTTTCGACGATGAGTGAATGACATTAATCGTAATGATGATGACAATGGTAATAGTGCGAAGAAAAGTATATAAATAGAAATGATTAAATGTAATGATTAAATAACGAGGAACGATCTGTTAACGCCTTGATTTTAATGGTTCCCTTCAAAATACCACGATATATGGGGTTATATGTAACCGGCAAATTGTCACGAAGAAACAATAACGCACACTCTTACATTGAACTGGTAAAATTTATGATTTGTTGAAACAATTTTATCTTTTTAAGTTGGAATGCAGAGCAATTCCAACTTAGATTTCACAAAAACGCAAAATGAACACAAAACAAGTTCATTTTGGCTTTTTTGATAACACATTTCACGAGATCTCTTAGATATGAATACACCTCGGTTTCTTCTCATCTCAACTTGCCACAGACAATCATTAAGTTGTAGCCGAAGACAATAATATGGCACATGTAAAGGATGACATAAAAATTCGTTTAAACATGCTTTAGTTTGCTTTAAATTATTGAACATAAGGTAATAATCGGCGCAGTAATTTGTTTTTTGTGATTCGCCGTTGCTTGGTAATCACTTGATCTCATGTAGTAGTCACGTGACCATAGATAGGCAATGTTTACAAATATGGCTCAGGTCGCGAATGCATTTTTACAATAATCACGTCGCCCAGTGCTTTAGAACATTCTAGAGCGATTAACGGGGATCGAGGGATCATCCAAACTCGATTATTGTGGGATTTACAGCTTTTACTCAATAAAAATCAAATAGATGCAAAACGTATTTTTGAAAATTAGAATGTTAACATATCAACTTCCAATTTCTACTTATCTACTTAATAATTACGCTTTATAATGTCGTTATTTACAAGTTTAAATCAATAATAACGCATCAAACCTTTAACAAGTGTCATCTAGCTTTCAGCTTGGTACTTTTATATTAAAGGAATTTTTAGGAAAAGGGCAAAACTACCATGTGCAAACAATAACGTTACAATAACGTTATCGTCTTTTTTTTTTTTTTTTTGAATTTTACTCAAAACGCTTTAAATTTTTTTTTTTTTTTTTTTCCTAAGTCTAAACCTGTGTTTCAAATAATAGATGTGCCATTCGAAAGAATTTTTCGGAAAGCTTTAAGTTCAAGGTCAAAGCTCAAGGTCAAACACTAAAATTGATGGTCAAGGTCAAATTTATGGTCAAAACTTTGTGGGCTCGACAGCCGTTATCCTAGGACAACCATCTAGTGTTTTCGAAAGCCTTCTATTATTGCATCAAAACATTTTAACTTCTTTTTCGATGTTTAGCATGGAAAGCGTGAAAAGCATGGGCTAAATAATGTAGATAATATTGTTGAAAAAGTAACATCTTTCGCTACAATATTTCTTTCTAAGTTGTCCCAGTAATGTTCTTTAGAAGCATCAAAAGTACTCTATATTAACGGCCTTGGGGAATAAATGACGGGTATTTTGTTTCATGATATATTTTTCACTGTATACAATAAGATGTATGACAACCATGTATATTGTATATGTTGAAACAAAAGCCTGTAAGGAATGAAGGAGAATGCACAATGGAAAGGTCAATAACCCGTTATGGCTCCGGCAACCACCCGAACCACAAAAACTCCTGTTCTTCGCCTCCGGAAATATTAAAGTTATGATAGTTCGTGCGAGAAAAGATGAAATTAAAGATCAATATGGTTCAGACATTATATCGTCGGTGGGTGAACAATATGTTGAAACTACATATAATCTCAAATTGTTTTTACGAACTTGGGTGATTGATGATCTGGTTATAATATATATTGGCTCTTTGGTATACTAATAAGGCTAGATTTTTAAATATTAAAGCTAGATTTTAAAAATATTAGATGGTTGGCCAAGGACAACTGCTGTCGAGCCCGCAAAGTTTTGTAGGCATCATGTTCCGAACAAACACAATTTTAGTGTTTGACCTTGAGCTGTGACCTTGAACTTGAAACTATCCCAAAAATTCTTTCAAACGGCACATCCACTCATGATGGAGAATAATTGTGCCAAGCTATTTTGAAATCCATCCATAAATGTAGGAGAAATGCTCTTGACAATCACAATTTTAGTGTTTGACCTTGAGCTGTGACCTTGACATTAGAACTATCCGAAAATTCTTTCAATTGGGACATCTACTCATGATGGAGAATAATTGTGTCAAGTCATTTTGAAATCAATCAATAAATGTTGGAGAAATTGTCCGGACAAATTCGAACGGACTAACGGAAGGACGGACTAACGCACTAACGCACATACACCGACTTGTCTGGGCTCGACAAAAATCGGAAGTGATTCCTCCCACAGTGGAAAATTGTTGTTTTTCTTTGAAAGCGTCTAAGGAATACAGACTTTATAGTCATCTGGCGATTTGCGCGATTAGGTATATTGGAACAAGAGTCATGTTACTAGTTGGTCGCAAGACTCTCTGACAGACATACATCAAAGAGTCTAATCTTCGTCTCGGTAAGTAACAATTATAGACCCAAAGGCAGTGTCTTATGGCATATTCTATCCTTAATATCCATCAACGATTTGTCAGACAAATTGAAATGCTACATTTTTGCAGGTGATACAGAAATATAATGACATTTTTCATAATCTGACAAAACAATTCCACTAGATGACATTCCTGAAGCTTGTGATATGGCAGCCAAATTGTCGATAAAAAATGCGAAACGATACGCCTCGGTAAAGGGGATGCCTGTGATTATTTCATGAGGGGTACTGATGGCAAACTCTATTAAACAGAAAATGTCAGGGAAGACAAAGATCTTGGTATTCTATTTGACAAAGGCCTTAAATTTGATTGAGATTATAAAACTAAAATTAATCTAGGTAATTGCAATTAAGGGATCATTTACATAAAATTACATATATAGACAATTCTATATTTATTGGTTTCTATAAAGCATCAGTAAGGCCACATCTGGAATATACTTCAGCCATCTGGAACAGACAATTAAAGTACCACAAAAATACTGAATGAAAACGTTCAAAAGCGATCGACACGGCTCTTAAAATGTTTAATTGTGCAAAAGCATTCGTAAGGAAACAAAATACTATACATAAGATAACTGTGTTTAGAATTAACCCATTCCAACACAGCAAAAATTTAGACTGGTCCAAATTGAAAGAAGCTGCAGACGACAATTTCATCAATTTTGATGGAATTTTGAATTTTTCCGTCAATTTGGATAGAAAACATTGTGGATAATAAAAAAAATTGCTTGATACAAGCAATTTCTTCTTTTTCCACAATGTTTTCCAAGGTTTTTTCTCGGGGGCGTAAAAAGGAGGGATTGAGTTGGATGGGTTAAGGAGAGACAGGTCAGACCAATGATAGATTTATAGAATATTAAACAACACAGACAGGGTGAATGAAAAACAAATTTCCAAAAATTATTTAAAGGGGTACGGCTGGATAGCAAAAACCTCATAGCTTTACCAATCGAATAGCCAGTTCATGGAACTCATTGCCGGTTGATATGATTGAAGCACCAATATCGAGCTCATTGAAAAGTAAACACTGGATCAAAGATCGAATCTTGTGTAAGTATTTTTTTATTGGATTCGACCATCCAATAATGAATACCTACACACGATTCTCGAACACGATAACAACAACCGGAAAAGCATCTCTATATACTGATACTGGCTTAAGCTGTAAACTGCTCTGGAGAATATATACAATGTATTTATTCTTTTTTAAACAGGTGAGGTAGATCCTAGAATAGAAAGATTTGATTCTTAAAATAATTAAGCAAACAGTAAAAAAAGGGTAATAAAAAGGAAAAAAATAGTTGGAAGGGAAATGAATTGAATAGGGTTGTAAATCGTGTAATGTTAATGAATTAAGATAATAGATGTATATGTGGTATTGACACTAAAAACCAAAGGAATAAGTGTGACGGCAGTTGAAAAAAGTTCAATGATTTAACCAAGAATACAAGTTACATTTCACGGAATGCACAAAAAATAAACCAAACCAGAAGAAATATACTGGATAATGACTACAAAGGGCCGTGTGGCTTGTATCAGGCTTATTGAATTTCGCAATTCTAGGTTTTTATAGTTCACAAAATGCAAAATACATGTTTTTCTAACTAAATAGCAAATGCAAACAACATGTGCAAAAACGAAACACTAGGCCCTATGTAAAATTTAGATTAAATCTGATGTAGATCACCTTTAGGCCTCAGATGAGGTGTATTTGTGAGTCGATTAATCAATATTCTCTATACCAGAGCTGATATGTAAAGGGACGAATAATATGCAGGCCGTGCTGACATATAATAATGAAGCCTTATTTTCCTTAACATACTCATTTTGTTAACCTGTAAGTAATATTCATTCCGGTGATTAATTACGTCATTTAAATGAGAATTACGGATGTTTCGTACCATAACCATTTCGTACCATAGTATTGGTCATTTCGTACCATGGTATTAGTTGTTTCGTACCATACTGTGGCCATTTCGTACCATGTTGACGTCATTTCGTACAATATATCGAATATTTCGTACCATGTTTAGAAAAAGATCTTATATTATTGGAATGGTAAAATAAACGCTTTCAATATCAGTAAACTAAAAAACAATATTTTCAAAATGGATTTGCTTTATTTAATTTATCGATCATCAAACAAGTGAAAATCAATTTAGACAGTCCATTCAGGTAGAGAATCAGAACCGTGTTTCAGTCAAATTTGTATCATCATTTACCGGATCATGTTACAAAGTAACCATCAACTCATAGCCACACAACAAAATTTTAGAAAGGTCCAAATTTATAGAAGGGCAAAATTTAAAAAAAAAAAAAAAAAATACTTGTCTTTCAGAGTAGACCAATTCTTTCGTACTAAATGACTAGACCGGTACCGCAGTCGACTTAAACAAAGCTTTATCAAAGTCGACAGTGGTACCAGTCTACGAAATGACCAGCACATGGTACGAAATAACCTTCATATTGTACGTAATAAGCATAGAAATTATGGTACAAAATGGTTATGGTACGAAATGGCTGCATATCTTAAAATGACCCTTGATTGGAGGATCTTAGAAGTTTTAGAAGTTTTTATTATCGACTCTCGCCCCTAACTGGGGCACAAGTAAAAAAATACTTGAAATTCATAACTGAGGAAAGTTACAAACAATGCATATCAAAAACTAACATCCAGCCATAATTGTGAGGAAGCTAGATAATCTCTTGGTTCACTATGAAACTCGATATAAAAGGCGTTTGATAATCTTACAAAATTTATAACCAAATAGCCTGTTGTTAGACTACTAAATCTCTGACTGTTCCAACCTTGAAGTTTGAATTTGTACGTAAGCAAGGAAAAATTGGTACTTGAAAATGTTAGAGCTAAACAGCAAGAGTATGACTATTCTGTTAATTCAATTTGATTAACAACTAACCAGATAACACAATCTTGAACTGACCCTGTAGAGATGTACCTACATGTATATGGTCTAAGACTCAATCATTAGAACAAAAGGGGATTGATAATCCCAGTACAGGCCCAGGAACAGTTATGTAAAGAATATGCACACCCACAAAGGTCCCACACCATCCACATGTTTAGGTTAAAAAGGCTGAAGCTTTCAGCCAAATATCCGAATCAATACAATATATTCAAGTGTTACAAAAGTGTTCTACATATATCACTTATTTCAAATCACTGACTAGAGTCTGATCAACTAAAACTACGATCCTTTCCAAGAAGGTTAAATGTTATTGTATATTTCAAGAAAAGTTTTAAGCACAACCTTACAATATTTTGAGATCTTGAAAAGAAGGTGACAATCACATGTACCCATAACATTTTCAAATTTAATAATATTAGTAGGCTTTTTGTACAGATCTCTTGGTAAATACTTCTTTCTTAAATCTTCAAAATATGTACATTCCATAAGATAGTTATCTTGTCTTACCGCTTTTGCATATTGTTTGGTTTAGGGGATATCGTAGTCTAGACCGGTACCGCTGTCGACTTTAACAAAGCCGACAGGTAGATTCCAAACGACTGTGTATAGAGATTGGCTGATGGGCATTTTATGACGTATACCCAAACATCGAATCTGATTGGCTGGTCGATAGTTTGTAAACAATATGGCTGAAGCGGAACGCGGAGTACCTTATATATTGTACATGAAAAGGATAACATTCCAATGATTTTCTCGCACACAAATTCGATTGATTACGTGAAGATGTTTTAGCATTAAAACTGAATGCTTTAAAACTATATAAGTTGGATTTTTTTATCGTACTGGATGGAAATCCCGCGGCGTGTCCAAATTTTTCAACAAAATTAGCTGCGCATGCGTAAGCCTCGTTTTCGAATTTAGTAAGGAAAAAAACCTAACGGGCCAGGCTTTCCGTGTATGTACCGGAAATCGGTGTTTACCTGTCGGCTTTTTGTTAAAGTCGACAGTGGTACCAGTCTAATCGTAGTCTGGAAGATCGGTAGAGTTTCCAGTCTATGGGAATCCGCTAAATCAAGATGGACGAGTCAACAACGGTAGAACTAATTTATGAACTATTTTAATGATAAATTTTTCGTAAACATGATGTTGACTTTTATGCTAGTCAATTAAAGAAGTAAATATAGCAATGGAATGATAATTTATTTAAACATGAGCTGTCAAATCTAATGAATGCCTGATTAACTTGCTTTCGCTATCCCTACTTATTCGGCCCCAAGAATTATCGTACAACTTTATGGATCAACTCGATAGCAGCCCGCTCGCTTCCCTTTTGTAGTGATCATGTTCATGAATTTGACGAGGTTTGATCTACTAGAAAGTAGACCATATTGACTTGTCAGCAATAGACAGCTCAACCAGTATGAATGTCAGTCACACTATTGAGACGTTTCACAATTAAGAAATCTTACTTTTGGACGTTTCACTACTGTATATAATTTTTTAGATGTTTCACTACTGATTTTTTTATGTAGTGGGTATTTTAAGGTTATTTTTACTTTTTTTATTTTGAAATCAACTTATTTATCCAATTTATGTATTTATATTATAAATGCCATTTTTGTTCTGTTTTAGCTGTGATATCGTAGCCCTCTTTCTGATAATCTGCTGGCGAGGGCTACGACACCCCCCTTCTTCGCTCTTTGTTGCAGTGCCCGGAGTGATTCACTCCGGGCACTTTGGGGTCGATTATTGTAAGTTGTGTAAATAGTACAAACACAAGCTTAATACCAAAATTGACCTTAACCATTTATCTATCCATGTAAATAAACGTAAATCAAAAAAAAGTCGGATATTTTATACATTAAAGTCTCAATTTGCTGCACCATCGAAAAATCAAAGTTTTTCGGCCATTTTGAATCAAATGCCAGCCATATTTGCTGTTTGACAGCGAGATCTCTTGAGATCTCGTGTTTCCCGCCAAAAAGACAGCAAATGAGAATTTAGGTCACCATATTTGGAACACATAGTATTTTTTGAAAACAGGACAGTTCTGATAGAAAATAAGAAAAAAGTTGTATGAAAGTAATTCAAGAGTTAATTGAATTTGATAGATAAAATAAAGATATTGAAGATTCAGTATCTTTGAACATAAAATTTTATCAATGGTAGGTAAAAACGGATACTATGATTTTCTACGAGCACCTGTTTTGACAGCATGAAAATAGTAAACAGCGTGACGTAATAATATATCACATGACAAACCAAATGTCATGGCCGCCAAACTTTGGAAATATTTAATAAACTCAAAAGAAACCGGTATTAAACGATCGATACAATTGATATTCTTATTATTTTGATAGGATTTGTCCATAATATTAACGTATGTAAGGAATTCATCCATAGATAATCGCTAATCACAAAACATACAATTTGAGGACTTGCAACAAAGCGCAAAGAAGGTGGGAGTCGTAGCCCTCGCCAGCAGATTATCAGAAAGAGGGCTACGATATCGCAGCTAGTTCTGTTTAACCTTCACAAGATTGTACAAATAGTGTTAAGACATTTCACTTCTGATTTTTATTTGAGAAATTTTGATAATGTTGCAATTAATATAAAAAAAGTATGAGCCATTCATGGATCTATACTGTTGATTATGTTTATGATTAGATATACTTATTTGTTGTTGTTGTTATTTTTAGTCTGTTTTGCAAAGAAATTCAAGACAGTAATGTGATCTTCAAAAAAGATGAGTTGCAGAATGACATTTAAGAATATCTAATAATATAATTAGAAATTCAAATAAAGTGAAAATTTATGATTGTAACCCATTACCACACAAAAAGAAAAAAGAATTTGACAGAATTGCAGACATCACAATTGAAAGAATGTGCAGACGACATCTCAAATTTGACTATTTTGAAGTAAGATTATTTTTGATGCCCTAGAAATCATGGTTGGAAAAACAATAAAGCCGGAAACAGTTCGGGACCAGAATTCAACCATTATTATTGTAACTGGGACTTTTCTGTAACCCCAAAAGTAGTAAAATACAAAAAATTAATCAGTTAAAATGGGGTAAAATATTGATTTAAGTTCCCCACTAAAATGAAATAATCAGGCTATAGAGAGGGTATCAAACAAACCCCCAAAACCCCCTCTAAATATTTGCCTCTATATTAGATATTCAAGCAATGCTACTTGGTCACCATTTTAAAAAAGTTTTTTGTGTGTACAATTTTGATTGGGCAATTGATATGGGCAGTGCATTTAGTATCTTTGTATTCTCTAAGCAACATTTCCCAACATCTGTACAAATTTTTGCCAAACTTAGCAAGACTGTTTTGAATTTTTGAAAATTCTGTATAAAAAATTATCTGACCCTAAACCCATTATCAGATGAAATGTTTTTAAGACTGATCTGAATTGACTAAAGTTGCAGATGGCAATTTAAGAATCTTTGTCTGTTGGGGAAGAAAACATGGTAAAATGCAATTCCTTTGTTTTCCACAAAAAAATCCAAAGCTTTTTTTTTTCTTGAGGGGCGTATAAAGGTTGGATTGTGTGGAAATGGGTTAAATATTGATATGACCTGGCAGTGCGTCATTTTTCACTTTGATTTCTTTGAAATATATCTCCTCCTGAACCACTTATCCAATTTAGAGAAAACTTTACAGGAAGGTTCTTTGGGTGACCTTCTCAAAATGTGGTGGTAGAAATAAGGCATGGAATGGCAAGCACTTTTCTTTTTCTTTTTTTTCTTTAATTCTTAAACTTCTCCATAACCACTTGGCAGGTCAATTCAGACCAAACTTAGCTTAAATATTCCATTTAAGAGCTTTCTCAAAACTGTTTTTATTTCAGCTTGAGTTTGATGTTCGTATGACCTGTGGGAAGTGTGTAAATGCAGTGAAACAAGCATTTCAAGGTGTTCAGGGTAAATTTTGTATATTATGCAATCATACATTTGCCCTGCAAGAGCTTCAGATATAGAGAGTAATTTTGATTTCAAAATTTGAAAATTTATCAGTACATTGCTAGCCATGCTCACTACCCTACCATGGCAGTTTGCCTAAGATGATAATGGACATTATTTTTTAGAAGAAGTGGTAAGGAACAAAAAATAGTAAATTGTTGGTTCAAGAACTAATGTTTTAACAGCTTGGATAAGATGTAGTTTTAATCCTTGTCATGCTGAATCTGAAATATTCCTGTTTTGGCAGGTAGTATAGACCAAGATCAGCCTGCACATATATGCAGTCTGATCATAGTTTACACCACCTGCTTGTCCCTTTTAAACCTTTCCTGGTTAAACCCTGGTTTGTATGTCCCTGTGATTTCATAATTGAGAAAACATTGTGAAAAAAGAAGAAATTGCTTGTAACAAGCAATTTCTTCTTTTTCCACAATATTTTCTACCCTACTGAATGGTTATTTTTAAAATAAAATCAACTGACTTTAAATTTTCTTCCGCCAAACCTTTGAATTTAGACTGGTCTAAAATTTTGCAAAACAGGAAAGGGTTAAGCCAGGGTTGTTTAAAAGAATTTTTTTCAAAATGAATATGAACCAATAATAATTATTAGTGATTCCAGTGTTTTCAGCCCTTTGATCTTTAAAATGTATTTCTGTAGAGGATTTTATTCAGCATGACAAGGGTTAATGTTTAAGTCACTGACCATAGATGTTTGAATGCAAAGGTCACTTTCGGTCTTAGTGAATGATTTAATTAGTCTATTGATCTTTTACTAGCAGTTATCTGTCTACAGTCAATTGTCTTATAAAGAGTCCAAACAGTATGACAATTATTACTAGAAATGAATTTAATAATTGATTTTGAAAAAGATTATATTTTGGGAAATAGATTTAACATTCAAAAACTCTTCATCTGGTTTTGAATACATGTATTACATTGACCCATTACCAAATGGCAAAAATTTACACTGGTCCAAATTCAAGGAAGTTGCAGATGACAATTTAAAGTTTATGAAAGTTAAAGATATTTGGTGTTTTGGATTGGAAAACATCATGATTATTGAAGACATTGCTGGTCGGAAGCAATTTCTTCATTATCCACAATGTTTTCTTGATTGCTTCTCTTGAGGCTCGTCCTTAAGAGTCATTGTGTGGGAATGGGTAAAATGGTCCCACTTTTCACGAATAGAAGAAATGGAAGTTCTGTTCATGTAATTCCTTCTTTGCAACAGTCACTGACTTGTTTATCTTTTTGATGGATCATCACAAATAGCTGTAACTGCCTATAAACATATATGCAGTAACAACTGTTTTGCGCTTAACCATCAAAATTTTGTGTTGACAAATCACAACAATAAATATATTGTTTGCCATCACAAGTTGAAAATTTTCTTCAAAATATTATTTTAGATCCAAAGTTTTAGATCCAAAATTAAAATCAGTTGCAGGCAACAATTTAGAATTAAGGTTGAACTTAAGTTGATCCTGCAAACATTTAACCCATTACTAGATTGCAAAATTTTAGACTGCAAATTGAAAGGAGTTGCAGACAAAAAGATAAAGTTTATGAAATATTAGATGTTTTCAACTTTATGGGTATAAGATTTTGTGAAAAATGAAGAAATTGCTTGTGACAAGCAATTTCTTCATTTTACACAATTTTTTCTCAGTTGTTTTTCTTGAGGGATGTCAAAAAGCGTCACTGTGTGGGAATGGGTTAACGCATTACTACATAACCGAACATTTTGATGCTTGCAGGCTGATCATAAGTTGTCCTTTGACAACATCTGGTTCGTGAAGTGCTCCAGTACAGATATCTGACTTTCAAAATTTTAGAAGTTCAACCCATTAACACATAATCTAGCATTTTGACTTACTGAAGTAAAATGTCGGAAGAAAACATTATGGCTGAAGGAGAAATTTCTTGTTACAAGCTCTTTCTTGTGTTATCACAGTATTTTCTACTATGTCTTTTTTTTTCATTTTATAAACACTTTGTTATTTTTTTTAACTTCTCTGAATTTGAATTACTGGTAATTAAAAAACTAATTTGATTAGTAAAGTAGTGAGTGGTATGTCTTATTTTATTTAAACAGGGGTCCAGTCTTTAAATGTTAACCTTGAGAAAGGTCAGGTGGTAGTTCAAAGTACCCTCAGTTCAGAGAAAGTGAAATCCATCATAGAAAGTTCTGGTAGACTGGCTGTGTTGAAGGGAATGGGTGGACAAAAAGGTAGTTGTGATACATAAACAATCAACTAAATTTTAGACTGGTCTAAACTGATTGATAGACATTACAGAAAAAATACTGTTATAGCTTTGAATCATTTCTACATGAAAAGGGAAGTTTTGGTTATATTCTTTTGGTATTCCATCAAAGTAAGGCAGCAAGAGTTCTAGCTTAGCTTTTTTGGAACTAAAACAGAGTCCATTAACCCATTACCAGACAACAAAAATTAGGAATAGTCCATATTCGGAGATGTTGCAGACGACAATTTGTATTTGATGTAATTTCAATATTTTGTGTCCTTTAGGTAGAAATTTTGGATAATGAAGAGATTGTTTGTAACAAGCAATTTCTTCATTTTCGAAATGGTTTTCAAAGTTTATTTTCTTTGGACAGACAGGGTTACTATGTGGTATCCTGTTAAAGTTGTACTCTTATTTTGAATGTATAGGTCTGACCTTGGACGTGGTTATATTTCTTATTAACCCTTGTCATGCTAAACCCGGAATATTCCGGTTTTGGCAGGAGGTATAGACCAAGATCAGCCTGCACATAAGTGCAGTTTGATCTTGGTCTACACCTCCTGCTTGTACTTTTCCTGTCAGATTTAATTATGAAAATGATATCTAATGGATATATTGTTTATTTAACAACGGGTTCTACCAGTGCTTTCAGCCTTTTGATTTTACAGCAATTTAGTTTGGTAATTTATACAGCATGACAAGGGTTGATAAGTATATCTATTAGAAACTCCAAGGGAAGCTTTTATCTTGTGAGAACTTGTCTTAACCCACTACAATACCATAAAATTTTAGAATAGTCCAAACTGAAAGAAGTTGCAGACAACAGTTTTAGGGTGATGAAATTTGAAAAATCATTGTCTTTTTTATTAGAAAACATCGTAGAAAATGAAGAAATTGCTTTCAAGCAATTACTTCATTATCCACAATGTTTTCCAAAGTTTTTTCGGGGGCGGGGGGTCATACAGGCAGAATTTTGTTGGAATGGATTAACAAAGAAGATACTTGTCTTTAATATTTCTTCTAACCTGCATATTTGAAGATCCAATCAGGCATTCCAGTCAGTATTATATTTCTGATTAAGTTGGTGATATGTCGCACTCTCAATTCTGGAATTTGAATCGGAAAATTGGCTTGCAAACATTCTTTCCAACATTTGACCCCAAGGAATGAAAATGTGGAAAACATTGTGGAAAATGAAAAATTACTTGTTGCAAGCTATTCCTTCATTATACACAATGTTTTCTACCCCAAAAGACAAAGATTTTCTGAATTCCATCAACTTGAAATTTTTGTCTACAGCTTTTTTCTTTGCTGTCTTGTAATAGATCAAATGTATTTCAGTGGGAAATCTTGGTGCTGCAGTTTCTATAATGGAGATTGGGAGTGAGATGGTGAGAGGGGTGATAAGATTCATTCAGACCGATAACAAAACGTTGGTAATAGATGGAACATTAGACGGTTTACAGCCAGGACAACATGCACTCTGTGTACATGAGTGTGGGGATATATCAGATGGGTGTAATAGGTATGAGTCTATGTAACCCATTACCACAACACCAAATTTTAGACTTGTTCAAATTCAAAAAAGTAGCAGACAACTTCAAGTTGATGGAATTTGGAAAATCTTTGCCTGATAAGGTAGTAAACATTGTGGACATTGAAGAAATTGCTTGTTAGAAGCACTTTCCTCATTGTCCACAATGTTCTCCAAACCTTTGTTCTTTAGGAGCATCAAAATGGGATTGTGTGGGAATGGGTTAAGCTTACCCAGCCTCCAATTTTGGAAGGAAAATGGCAAATTACAATATAACCTTCGTAGTAGCACAAAGAACTGGAAAATTTTATACAAACTAAGCATAGTATGAGCCAACCGAAGGGAGGGCAGGTGATTGGCTGATTTTGACAGTCTTGTTATGTCCCCCATTTAGGACTGGATTCTGAATTTGTTACATCTTTAAACAAAATTCATAAAGAGCGTTTGCAAGTATTAAATGAGGAAAATACAAATTGAAGATTACTCATCTTTTCATTATATTATTGGAGTGTCATAATGGGCATTTTGTTTGAACACAGTGCAAGTATTATACATGTATCATTTGTTTCTACCAGAGTGATTTCCCTTTTGTCTTTGGATGAAATCATTTAGATTATTCTATTATCAAAATTTCAAAATGAAAGACAAATGATTGTGTAGAAAGCAATTAATAAATGACGAAAATGTTATTGATATTTATGGAAGTATGGAAATTTAAAGGGAATTTTCGATGATAACTACTAGAACCTTTACTTGATTAATCCACTGTATTACAAACAGCCCTTTTTGATTAAAGGTACAAAATAGTTGATAAGTACAAATAAGAAGTTGTGAAAATCAAGGTAAGTGGCTATAAGATGTTATACTTTGTTATAGGGTTAATCACATCTACAAATTAACATAGGAGTATGTGCTAAAACAATACTTTCAGGACTTGAAATGGGCTACAAACTATGATCCACTGGAGCCACTAGAAAGATTAAGAAGGACACCCTCAATGTAGAGGGTGCATTTTGGTTTCACCATGTCTGTCTGTATGTGTGCTAAAATTAACCCAAAAAATTATCATTTGCCATTTCTTCTATGCTAATAAAGATAAAAGGTTCAAATTTGGTATGCTGGTAACTTTTTCAAGAGGCATTGGCTTATTATAATGTCAAGGTCATATGACAAAATAAATGATCAGGATAAAATACCTGAAAAATTGGCTGTAGACCCATTACGGCTTAATCCACTATTTTGATGCATTGATGAAAACATTGTGAGAATAGAGAAATTGCTAGTGACAAGACATTTCTCCTTTTATCACAATGTTATCTACCCTTTTTAGCACTCATTACTCAATGGGTGAAGTGGAATTAGAGTGACAGAATAACATCTCATTTTATGTTTCCACAGAATTGTAAAAATTACATGAAGCTTAACCCTTTCCTGTTTTTCAAAATTTTAGACCTGTCCAAATCATGAGGTTTTGCAGGCGACAGTTGAAAGTCAACTTTATTTGAAAAAAAAATCATTCTATAGGGTAGAAAAAATTGTGGAAAAAGAAGAACATTTAACAAGCAATTTCTTCTTTTACCACAATGTTTTCTCAAGTATAAAAACACTGGGACTGAAAAAAAGGGATAGAGCAGCAAAGGGTTGTAATAAGCCTCTATACATAATGAAACTAAAAGAAGTTTAAGAGATCTTCTTCTCTTCAGTCTGGAATATTAGAAGATGATATAAGAATTTAAAACCTTATCCTGTTGTATTTATTTCAGTTGTGGAGATTTATTTGGCCAAACAGATATTGGAAAGGTAAGTACTTGTATTTCTGTATTACTCCATTGCCGAACATTATTTTAAGTCCAAATTCTAAGAAGTGACAATTTTAAGATGCTATAATTTTTAAAATCTTGTCTTTCAGGGTAGAAATCTTTATGGAAAATTGCTTTTTACAAGATTTTTTTTTTATTTTCCACAATATTTTCTCAAACTTTTGTCTTCAGGGTTTTAAATACGGGGGTTGTGTGTGTGTTACAGAAGATGAGCAATTTCCTGTCATATCTATTACCATTAACAACTCATTTTTGACTAGTCCATTTAGAATAGGTAACAAACAACTATTCAAAGAGAGAAAATTGAAAAGTATATTGTATTGTTGGAAAATAAGAAAATTCTTGTAAAAAGCATTTACTCGGGACAAGCAAAATCTCTTATTTCCTGGCTACTGATTTGTGGATTGGGTAAGTCTTTCTGGTGATCTATCAAAAAATGATATAATGACGTACATGTATTTACACTCTATCATCCCTCCTTTAACCCATTACCAGACGTCAAAATTTTAGACTAGTCCAAATTGAAAGCAGTCACAGATAACATTTCTAATTGGGCTAAAATTGTACCAAATAAAGTAGAAAACCTTGTGAGAAAATGAGAAATTGCTTGTTGCAAGCAATTTCTCCTTCGCTCACAAAGTTTTCTATGATCATATTTCTCCTGGGTTTAAGATTGGTTTTGTTTTGTTTTTTCCTTGAGGATCACAGGATAAAGGGTCGAAAGACTCATATTTCCATTGTGGTCCTATCTCATACCTGGTCTTATCATGCACATATAGAGAGAGGCAATGGATTCTAACCAATGCTACCCACTTTTCCAGCTGGGTGGACTGGGGCTCTGTCTGTAAAGTGTCCTGCCCAAATACACTACCCACCTCCTTTAGGGCTCGAACCCGCAATCACAAGATTACGAGTCGAGCACACTAACCAATCGGCAAACGAGCCAGACAAAGTAGCATTGTGTGACAATGGGTTAAAATCAAATGTAATTTTGACAATAAATTTTGATGATGAATGAAATGTATACACCGCCGGAGGCGGTCGTATATTGGTGTCATCTTCTCTGTATGTCTGTCAATCCGTACGTACGTATGTCCACTTTTCTCGTGACTCCTCCTAAGTTTCAGGTTGGATCTTTTTGAAACTTGGTCAATGTTATCACCTTAATTGGTAGATGTGCATGAAGTAAGGATTTTATGGTTCATTGATTTTTGCCTCAGTTATGCCCCCTTAAAACTTAGTCTCAGAGGCTTATTGAAATTGCAGCCTTGTGTACACAACTCCTCCTAACTTTTTGTCTTGATTTAAATGAAACTTGGTCAATGTCTTCACCATAATTTGTAGGTGTACATTGATCAAGGATTTCATGGTTCATTGATTTTTGCAAGAGTTATGTCCCTTGACAATTAGTCTCTGGGCCGATTCAATCAATCATAATAAACAGTTTGAACATGACAATTTAAAAAGGTGGTCTGCAAATGTTTTGAATTTGATTCTGTCAAAATAATTAGTGGCTACAATTATTTTTGTGAAACAGCAGCAAAGTGGTGGCGTATATCGTGACTATGGCACTCTTGTTATGTTATTGCCCCTGATTTGACTTACCTGTGCGGAGAGCTCTTAGAGTTTCTGTATGATTGACTTTTAACTTGGCAGAAAAGTTCATATAGAGTTGTAGATGTGCACAACTTTCACGAAAGATTCTATTAAGAAATACAGAGTCATTTCCCCTGATTTACATTAGAAATACTTGTCCCTACAGCTCCTCGTACAGTTTCAGTCTGATTTACTTTATTCTTGGCAGAAATGTTCATTAGGAGTTGTAGATGCAAACTGGACAATTCCTTCTACAATTTCGGTCCAAGTGCTTTATACTTGGCAGAAGTGTCCATTTGGAGTTTTAGATATGCATGCCACACATTTTGTGAAAATTCTATCAAGATTAAATGAGCAATTGTCCCTGATTCCACTTGAAAATGCTTCACTTGAGCTATTGTCATGGTGAAGTGTCAGTCGTGCGTCTGTCTATGCGTCCTTACGTCCATAAACTTTTACTTTAAAAATCTTCTCCTCAGAAAGTAATCAACAGAATTATACCAAATTTCACAGAAGTGATAAATGAGTACCCTTTTATTTGATTCCTCCAAAGAATTTTGATCGGATGAAAAACATTGCTTAATTGGTCGGGTCTAATTTCCATATGTGGTGAAACCTTTAAAAATCTTCTTCTCAAAAACCAGGTGATGCATTTCAACCAAATTTTTTTCAGGAATGATCATTTCAACAAGCAATTTCTTCATTTTTTACAACGTTATCTTCCCAGAAAGTTGAAAATATCTGAAATTTCATAAACTTTAAATTGTTGTCTGCAACTCTTGTCAATGTGGACCAGTCTAATTACTGTCTTGTAATGGGTTAACAAAAGAGTAACTGTATGCCAACTATGAATTTAAAAGAACTTCCACTACTTGGATCTGATATAGTTTATTTAATAGATGAATAGAATATTTTTTGTTTTCATGGAGGTATGAACCCGAAAACCTAATCACACTGTATGAATACCTCCATGAAAACAAAAAATATTCTCTTCATTTGTTATAATTTAATAGCATCGAGCAAAAATTACAAATTTTGATACCTTTTGGAATGGGACTATTTAGTGCAGAAGCAAACAAAATTGCTGCGTGCTCAAAATTTTGTTCATGGTGTTATGAATAATTTTTTTCGACCAATCAGAACGCTCATTTTTGATAGACGAAGCTAAACATTAAATTATATCTTCTTATACTGTAGAGAGCTGCTGGAGATATTGGTGATATTGAGCCAAGTACAGATGGGAGAGCAGAGTTCCGCTTTATGACAGACAAACTGAGAATAGCTGATTTGATTGGCCGTTCCATGATGATTCATTCCTGTCCTAGTGAGCAAATCCAAAATGCTAGAGATACAAATACCAGGTGATATAACAAATTAATCAATTACATTATATAAACTCATAACCAGATGACAGAATTTCAGACTGGTCAGAATTGGAAGAAGTTGCACACAACAATTTCTAGTATATGAAATTCTGAATATCTTTATGTTTCTTGGTGGAAAATATTGTGAAAAATATAGAAATTGTTTGCTTTATTTTCCACAACTTTTCAAGATATTTTTTCTTCCAATGAAAAATCTTGTCTGCTCTTTTTAGCTCACCTGAGCACGTAGTGCTCAAGTGAGCTATTGTGATCCCCTTTTGTCTGGCGGCAGTCCGTCGTCCGTCATGCGTCGTGCGTCATCCGTCAACAATTTCTTTAAACAACATCTCCTCCTAAACCAAATTTGGCAGAAATGTTCCCTAGGTGGTCCCCTTCAAAAGTAGCTAAAAGAATTGAAATCCGTTAAAAACTCTGGTTGCCATGGCAACAAAAGTGAAATTTTAAAATAAACTTATATAGAAATAAAGAATGATTTTTTAAACATCATCTCCTCCCAATTCACAGGGCCAATTTGAACCAAATTTTGCAGAAATGTTCCTTGGGTGGTCCCGGTTTAAAAATAACTAAAAGAATTGAAATCCGTTAAAAACACTGGTTACCATGGCAACAAAAGTGAAATTTCAAAATAATCTTTAAAAATCTTTTCCTCCTGACCCAGAAGGCGTGGACCCTTGATATTTTGCATGAAGCATCAGTATATAGACCTCTTACAAAATAGCTAAAATCATGATCCTAGGGTCTCCAGGGGCGGACCCAGGGGGGGGGGGGTATAGGCATGAAGCATCAGTTCACAGACTTCTTTCTTATTTCTGAAATTATAACCCATGGAAAAAGTTTTTTCCTTCTTTCAAATCAGCACTAAAGCCTTGGAATTTGTAATTTAGACTTTTGGATCCCCAGGTTCATAGTCTTTATATGTAATTGTGGCCCACTTGTTTCAACATGAAATTAGACTGTTGAAAGAAAAAGAGCCTTTATCTCAGGTGAGCGCCCCAGGGCCAACGGCCCTCTTGTTTCTTTTTACTATTAAATTGTACTCAAACTTATTAGGTAGATTCTGTAGCAGTTAAAGATATGCATACGAGTACATGTGTATTCTATTCTATTAACAGAGTATTGACATTTCACAAAGTTAATGTTGTTTGATGAAAATTCTTGAAAGATTAATTAGACAGCAACTGCTGAGTTAACCCATTACCAGACGCCCAAGGTGTAGACTGGTCCAGATTGTAGGAGTTGGAGACGAGAATTTAAAGTTTAGATATTTTCAACTGTCTGGGAAGAAAACATTGTGTAAAATGGAGAAATTGTTTATTGGGAGCAATTCCTTAATTTCACACAATGTTTTCCAATTGATTTTTCTTATGGGTATCAAAAAGCGTCATTGTTTGGTAATAGGTTAATGGATCATCCACACAGAATAGACACATAGTTTTTGCTTAAAGTTTCCAGTTTTCTTTGTAAAAATGCCCTTGTTGAAATGATTAGCAGGAATTATCAAATTGTTTACTTACTATTCTTTTTCATACAAAATAATAAAAGCTTTTACCTTCATTTATGTCACAATATTCCATTGATTCAAATAGACTCATTGATACAAATAGACTCAGTATCAAATTACAAACTTTCTTTCCTGCCACAAGGAGCATTTTTGGGAGGTACTCATCACCTCAAGTTATAGATCCAGTTTCTTCTCTTCTGTATGACATCATATAAAAATACTTGTCATTTAACCCTTTCCTAGATAAACCCGGGGCTTTACGTCTTTGTGATTTTATACTTGAGAAAACATTGTGGAAAAAGGAGAAATTGCTTATAATAAGCAATTTCTCCTTTTCCCACAGTGTTTCTACCACATAGGGTGGTTTTATTTGGAATTGCACCCAATTTTCATTGTCATCTGCATCCTCTTTCAATTTGGACCAGTCTAAAATTTCAAAAACCAGGAAAGGGTTAAGTAGTCTAAGGAGCAATAGAGCCTTTGATGGTAAATAGTTCAATCTTTGAAAAGCTTTTTCTTAGAAACTGCTTCATAGATTTTATCTTAATTGTACGAGAATGATCCTTGGATTGCTCTTTATGAGATTCCTTAATAAAAACTATATTTGGTTGAAAAACATGCTTTTATGGATGGGGCTGATGTCCATATATAGTTTATACTGAAAGCTTCATCCAAGAACATGCTCTGATGATTTCAACCAAATTTTACAAGAATTATGATTGGGTGACCCTTCATCAGAATACCTGATACAATTTGATTGAACATGGCCTTTATGAGCAGGCCATATTTCCTGTAAGAAAAGAAAAGAAAGCAGCAATATGTGGCTTGGACAGCTGTAAAATTCCTGTAGGATTGTCTGCTTCAAACTTAACCCTTTCCTGTTTTTCAAAAATTTAGACTTGTAAGAATTCAAAGAAGTTGCAGACAACAATTAAAAGTGAGTGCAATCTGAAAACTATCCAACCTACAGAGTAAAAAATATTGTGGGAAAAAAAAGAGATTGCTTGTTACAAGCAATTTCTTCTTTTCCTACTATAATTTCTCAAGTTTAAAAACTCAGACGTAAAATCTAGGGATTAACCAGGAAAGGGTTAAAGTAACTGTCAAACAGATTGGGAATGGGTTGTTTTCTTAAACATAGTTCATATGGATATTTGTTTTGATTTCGTCTTATTTAGGGATAATTTCCTTTCAATAATCATTAACCCATTCCTTCTTAAAGAAGAAAGCTGTAAAAAACATTGTAAAGATGAAGAAATTCCTTGTTTCCACGAATTTTTTCATTACCCACAATGTTTTCTTCACATAAAGACAGGGATTTTTAAATTTTCATTAACTAAGAAATATCATCTGCAGTTCCTTTGAATTGGCTCAAGTCTAAAATTTTGTAGTTTGGTAATGGGTTAAAATGATTATTTTAAAGAAATTATCTTTAAATCAGAGGATAATCTTTGTAAATATGTCAGAGGGGGGTCTGCTTTTAATGGTTTATTATAAGAAATATGGTGTCTTTCATTTCCGTCATTGTCTATTCATATTTCAGATTGTCTTGTGGTATAATAGCTCGCTCTGCTGGTTTGTTTGAGAACACTAAAAAAATTTGTGCTTGTGATGGAGTGACTTTATGGGATGAAAGAAATAAACCATTGGCAGGGCCAGGGAGACAGAGTCAAGCTAATTTGTGACATATGGGCAATATATTTGTTAAATATTATCAAGATCATGTTATACGGAGTGCAAACAAGTCTATCTGTCCTTTTTGCTAATACACAAGTCTTAAATTGGTCACTTTATCTATTACATAATCACAACGTTTTAGACTGGTCTAAAGTCAAGGAAAAAGCACAGAAATTCAAAGTACATTTTAATAGAAAGACCAGGGGTATTTAGGGTAGAAAACATGGTGAGAAACAAGCAGTTTCTTCTTTTCTTACTATGTTTTCCAACGCTAATATCCTTCAAAGGCAAAATGGGGGATTGTTAAGTAATATAATAACCCTTTCCTGTTTTACACAATTTTAGACTGGTCCAATTTGAAAGAAGTTGCAGACGACAATTAAAAGATGGTGCAATTTGAAAAGTAACAAACCTGCTGGTAAGAACATATTGTGGGAATAGAAAAAAATGCACATCACAAGTAATTTCTTCTTTTTCCACAATGTTTTCTATAGTATAAAATCACAGCCACATAAAAAATCCTTGGTTTGCACTGGAAATGGTTAACTTATTTCCACACAATGATGCTTTTAGACGCCCCTAAAAAAAAATTAGAAAAACATTGTGAAGAATGAAAAAATTGCTTGCAACAAACAGTTTCTTCATTTTACACGTTTTCTATCAAAAATGTTTTAAAAATTAAAATTTTCATAAACTTTAAATTGTCGTCTTCAACTCCTTTGAATTTTCAAAAAGTGTCATTGTAGGTTTATCAAATCCTACACAATGACGCTTTTATATGCCCCTCAATATAAAAGCTTTTGAAAACATGGACAATGAAGAAATTGCTTGTTACAAGCTATTTCTTCATTATCCATTATGTTTTCTACCTGAAAAGACTAAGATTTTAAAAAATTCAACAATTTTAAATTGTCATTTGCATCTTCTTTCAATTTGGACTGGTCTAAAATTTCACTGTGTGGGAATGGGTTAAAAGGTAAGTGCAAAATTTGTTTGCAAAGTTTTGGGGAAAGGAGAAATTGACGGTAACAATCAATTTTTCAATTCTATACAATGTTCGTTTTTCTTTGATATGTGAAAACATGGGATTCTGTGGTATTCGTTTTATTCAGTATGTTGTCTAATCAATTTTTTTTATGTTGATGCTATATGCTGCTATAATGATCTCTTTATTGCTCACAGACAAAGTTATTTCCAGTTTAGAATTAAGTAACTGATTTGATAGGTTAATTGATATTGTTATTACCTAGACTGGCTAAATACCTCTGCCGCTTCTGCCATGGTGTTGAGTCTGTATCTGTATCTGTGTGAATCTGTGTGTGCAGTTGAGAACTTTTCATTAAAATTCTTCTCCAAGAAACTGCTAGCTCAATTTCAATTTCACAGGAATGACCCTTATCAGATTCTGATCCACTAAAAAACTGAAGTATACTTTGTATCTTTAAAGACTTTTCCATCAGAAAGTATCATTATCAACCAAGTTGAACATGAATATTGATCTATGATCTTTTATGAGTCTTCATGAAAAAATATTGATAGGTCGGAAATTATTCACCAAATTGGCCTGATTTTGACGATACAGTCAAATTTCATTTACTCGAACACCGGAATTCTTGAACAAAAACTTGGTCCCCGCAAAAAGTATTCATGATTCATAGTGTTCAACCTCGGAAAACTCGTACACTGCGAAAGTCAGACTTTTGAACTCTTTTCAAAGTCCCGAACTACAAATCAATATGCATTTCATCAGGAACAGTCCAACAAAGGGTTGGCTTACAATCATAAGCTTATATGTTTAATTAATTTTTACACATTCAACTTGTTATTTCTTTTATGACACCTTATTGTCAAACAAAGCACTGTGTGTAAAAAACACCCATTCCGTGAAAAATACATTTTTTCTATCATTTAGGAATAATTATAGCTGGTTATTGTTTGTTTGCACATTCATCTTAAAAAGATCTATGAAGGTTATTTCAATGGAGAATATTTGTACCAATTTCTAAACACCTTCGAAATCTGAAGATAAAATCTCAACGCTGAGGACCTCAACTATAAAAGGCTGCCGATACACTTGAAAAGAAAATTTATTGCACTTGTTGCATTTGAAATGCATTCTGCCATTTTAAGAAAACATGAAATAACTTGTTGACAAAACAGGTGTAGTATTTTTTATGCTCTATGTTAAAAAACGAAAATTTGCAACTGAGGCCGATACGTAACCTTGACTATTGAAACGAAGCAGACATATTAATATGCTTGTTTAGTGCAACTATTTTTCTTAAATTCATGATTTCTTAAAAGCGTTGGTAAATTTCTCATGTTGCGATATGAAAAAATAAATACACATTTTGAATTTTATGAAATCAAAACAGGTCAAGCAAGTAAGTGAAAGCATTTTCAGACACTACCTACCTTGGCATGTTATAGTGCCTTATCTGATTTTCGGATCAGTCAAACTTCCGAAATCTCGAACAAATTAGCCAGTCCCCGATGTGTTCGGGCCACTTTAAACCAGTAACCAGTTACCAGATGACAAAGTTATAGACTGTTTCCAGCTGAAAGATGTTCCATGCGACAAATTTAAGGTTGTGAATTTAGAATTAAAAAAATAAACAAAATTAGTTGCATAGGGTAGGGAAATATTTTTTTTCCTTGAGGGTCATGAACAAAAAAAATGGAATGGGTTAACCCCAGGGCTCCGGAATTCCGATAAATTGCCGGTCTGGACCAAATTTTGAATTGCCAGACCGATTGGAATCCCAAAAAATAACACCAAAATCGGTCCGAAATTTTCATTGAAATATTGGCAAACTCGCTCATTATCTATGAAAATCAACCTTTAAACCGAAATAATTCAAGGGTTTCACACCTTATCTGCAGATTAAGGGATTAACAAAAGTGCCAAAAATCGATAATTAGTTTACCTGCCCGCCAGTCAAGTGCCCATCCGCAGCAGTTAGCCAGTTTCGCGCTTGACCGAACTTGGGGAATCGAGAAATCAGTTTGACTTACACACATTCGAGGTCTTATCTAAAACTGCGTCAATTTAAATTGCCGTTACTGGTGAAACAAAATTCTTTTACTATAATACGGGAGGCTTATTATGGGCTTCAGTTGCTGTTCGTATGAATTTGGAAAAGTTTAACACAACGCTTTTTTGAAATTAATTTATCACCAGTAAGTGCGTGAGACCAGGTTTGATGTTTGTATAAAAAAGTCTTGTCGTTAATATTTGTTTTTATTAATTTTCATTCACAGTAAGAAAGTTAGCCTTTAGAATTCAACCAATAAGTGGTACCCGCAAAATGCCGATAATTTGAATATAAACGAAAACGTCGCTTAATAAAATCGCTAGTTCCGTCAATATAATGAAAGGAACAACAAATCATGAAATCTTACTTCAGGGGTGGAAAACGTCTGAATCATAAATGGCAAATTAACTACAATGAATAAATGACCAAGATTTGTGCACAAATTCTACTCTGAGAAAATAGTGCAGCACGTGGGCGACCCACTCGAGTTTGTCTCGTCGGTCTTTTTGATGTACGTCACGAGTCTGCGATCCCATGGGGTAGAATGGACTGACCTGACATTTTTGTGACGTCAACTGTGTTTTTCCATCATCAGAGGTTCGCGTTGAGAGAAAATCGCCATGACTGTGTTAAATTTAACTAGCTTATGAAAAAGTACATCATTACTTTAATTAAATTGGGATACTCGGGGGGGGGGGCGGGAAGGAGGATGCATACGTCACAGAAATAAATTTTGATAATGTAATTTATTTGTCTATCTAATTTTACAATATATTAGAATTTCGAGAACTGCCGTACAATGCCGAAATTGCAATTTATATTCAGCCGAATTTTGAAAAACAAAATGAAAGTAGGATCTGTCAGTTGTTTGCATCTTTCTTCCACTTGTTGAAGATTTTAATCATCTTTGGAAAATTTGAAAAAGAATGCAACTACCGAATGAATGATGAACCCTTTTACATACAGGAAAGGTAAAAAAAGGCGGGGGGAGCATTCGTTTTTGCCGGCGGGGGGGGGGGGGGTATGGTAATGTCCCGGACAAATTTTAATTTCCAAATTTCCAGAGCCCTGGTTAAACCATTGCAACGTTATTAATTTTCAGACTGGTCCAAATTGATAGAAGTTGCAGACAACATTTCAAATTGCACTATAAGATTGAAAAATAATAAAAAATAAAAAGATTGCAAGAAAAGGATAAAATTCTTGTTACAAGCAATTTCTCTCCTCTTCCCACCAAATGTTCTATGATCATATTTCTGGAGGGCATCTAAAAGGGGCGTTGAGAGGTAATGGATGTCCAGTAATCAGTAAACCCAGGCTTGAGTAGCAGTACAGGCCCTCAAGTACCTCTAGTTCAGTTTTCTCTTGTTAGCTCACCTGAGTATGAGGTGCCCTAGGTGAGCTATTGTGATCAGTCATCATCCGGCATCTGTCCTCCCATCTGTCCTTCCATCTGTCTGTCCGTCCATTCATAATTACAAAAAATCTTCTCCTCCTGAAATAACCATGGAATTTCAACCTAAGTACACAGAAATGCTCCTTAGGATATGCCTTTTCAAAATACTTCAAAGAATTGAAATCCATGAAGAACTTTGGTTGCCATGGAGACCAAGTGAAAATTTTAAAAATCTCCTCATAAGGCATAAGGACTAGAGCTTCTATATTTGATATAAATTATCATCTATGGACCCTCTACCAAACTACTTCAAAGAATTACAGTATCTTAAAAATTAGCCCTTTTCTGTGCGATCCCTGATTTTACATAGAAATAAAGAAGGAAAAATTTAGAAATCTTCTCCCAAACCATAAGGCCTAGATCTTTGATATTTGTACAAATCATCATCTATTGACCCTTCTGCCAAATTACTTAAAGAATTACCATATTCTGAAAATTAGCCCTTTTCTGTGCGATCCCTGATTCTCCATAGAAATAAAGAAGGAAATCTGAAAAAAATCGTCTGCAGCTTCTTTCAATTGGAACCAGATTAAAATTTTGTTGTGTTGGTATGGGTTTAACCTCTATAATTTTCTTCAATCTATGTAATTTGAAAAAAAAAACGTAAAACCACACAGTAGATAACTACATATCTATTCAATATAAAGAAAGAGTAGTAGTAATTGTTAACCCTTTCTCATTCTCTAAGTTTTAGACTGGTTGAATTTGAAAGCAGTTCCAGATTTTCCTGATAACATTAATCCAATTCCTCACAATCCCATTTTTTACAATCCTCAGGAATGAAGCTTTAGAAATAAAATTAGGAAAATGAAGAAATTACTTTTTACAAGCTATGTTTATTTTCTCTTTTGAAATTGTATCACCTTTCTGTGTTGTCTGCAACTTCTTTCAATTTGGACCAGCCTAAAATTTTATTGTTTGGTATGATTGATTAATCCATTTCCATGAGATTACACTTTTTTAAGCCTCAAAAGAATTGAGATTGGGAAATGAAGAAATGCAAAAACAAATTTCTTCATTATGAACAATGTTTTCTACATCAATTTTAAAATCTCATCAACTAAGAATTGTCGTCTGCTACTGCTTTGAACTTGGACCAGTTTAGAATTTTGTCCTTTTGTAATAGATTAATGAGATCGACTTCAACAAATGTCCATATCATCTCTGTATTTCCTAAAACTCTGTCTTTTAACGGCTATTTTTGTGTCAAAATGTACAGATCATATCTTGATTTAGAATGGATACATGTACTTATTTTTATGTGATAAGTTTTGTTCTAACACAATTAAATACAAAGGCTGATAAATCACTTGTTATTCTTTATCTTCTATATTTGTATTTTGAAACAGAGTATTAGACAATTAAGTGGGCCATGTTGCTTTCATCTATAACCATTGTACATTTGGACTCCCTTCACACATTCCCACAAAATCCCCGCTTTTTTTACGCCCCACAAGAAAAAAGTTCCGGAAAACATTGTTGAAAACAAAGAAATTGCTTGTAACATTAATGCATCCTTGGCCAATCACTGCCTTTTAAACAAAATTTCACTTGAATAATCCTTTAATGGAGGGCTTATCAGCACTGATAAGTATCAAAGGAAAAGATCTTCTTCTATGAGACCATGCATTTGATTTATATGATTTTTGCAGGAATGTGCTTTTGGTGGACCTCCAGATATTTTGATCAGATGAAAAAACATGGCTTTTAAAGGGGGAATTCTTATCACCATTAACATTAATTGGTACCAATTAGTAAAATCTTAAAGAATCTTCTCTGAACTATGTATTGGATTTGTATGATTATTATACCCCCCACAATGAAGTTATGGGGGTATACTGGAATCAGGTTGTCCATCTGTCTGTTTGTCTGTCCATCCATGGACATAATTTTGTGTCTTCATCTCCTCGCACATTTCCAGACAAATTTTGATGAAACTTAACCGAAATCTTCCTTGCAATGGGAACTTGTGCACCTGCAATTTTCATTATGATTAATCATCTGTTTCAGGAGTTATGCCCCTTTGATTTATTTTCTTATATACAATATATAGAGAAAAAATCATAACCCCTGATCAGGTTGACAGATCAAAAAAAATAAAAGTGGTTCACATGTACGAAGTTACGGGGGTATACTGGAATCAGGTTGTCCGTCTGTCCTCCCGTTTGTCCATCTGTCTGTCTGTCCATGGAAAATTTTTTTTGTCCTCATCTCCTCCCACATTTCCAGACCAATTTTACTGAAACTTTACAAAATCTTCCTTGCAATGGGAACTTGTGCACCTGCAATTTTCACAATGATTAATTGTTTCAGGAGTAATGCCCCTTTGATTTATTTTCTTATATACAATATATAGAGAATAAATTCTCTATAATAACTCCTGAACAGGCTGACAGATGGAAAAAATAAAACTGGTTCACATATACAAAGTTATGGGGGGTATACTGAAATGAGGTTGTGCATCTGTCCGTCCATGGACATAATTTTGTGTCCTCATCTCCTCCCACATTTCCAGACCAATTTTGCTGAAACTTCACAGAAATCTTCCTTGCCATGGTTACTTGTGCACCAACAATTTTCATAATGATTATTGGATTTGTATAATTATTATACTGATATTATTATATTATTATATATAATTATGCTGAAACTTTACTGAAATCTGCCTTGCAATGGGAACTTGTGCACCTGCAATTTTCATTATGATTAATCATCTGTTTCAGGAGTTATGCCCCTTTAATTTATTTTCTTATATACAATATATATAGAATAAATATTAACACATAAACAGACTTACAGATTGAAAAAATAAAAGTGGTTCACATGTTTATTCAAGAACATAAACACCATGCTCACAAGAATGACCCTTTGGTGACCCTTCATTTGATTCCCGGAAATAAATTCATTGGATGAAAAACATGGCTTTCATGGATGGGTCTCTATTCTATAAATGGTGTTTAGTGAAAACTTTGAAAAACTTTTCTCAGAAATCAGTGGATGGATTTCAACCAAATTTCAAAGGTTGGTCAAAAGAACATGACTTTTATGTGTGGGATTATGCTCATATATGGTAAATGGGGAGAATTTTGAAACCCATTTTCTCTGAAACAGGAGGATGCTTTTTAATCAAATATCCCTGGAATTATCTTTTGGTGATCCTTTATCAGATTATGAAGAAATTTAAATAGTTTTGATAATAAATCTTTGGATAATTGGCCAAGGAAATTATTAATCCTGCTTGACCTAGAATATTTGTTGTATAAAAGATATTGTCCTCCCTTAAAGTAAATTACTAAAAAAGTAATCCTTTTAGCTCACCTGAGCACAATATGCTCATGGTGAGCTTTTGTGATCATTGGACATCTGTGTGTCATGCCATGTCAACAATTAAAGTATGAACACTCTAGAGGCCACAATTTTGACTCAATTTTTATGAAACTTTGCCAAATAAGAAGTATTTACACTCTAGAGGCCACAGTTTTGACTCATTTTTTATGAAACTTTGCCAGAATAATTGTTAGGTCATAAGGATGAACCCTATTGATCATAAGAAAGTTCATTATAAAATCCTCATAAACACAATAAAATTCTCATTAACACAATAAATTCCACAGATTCCACAGATTGATTGTACCATTGTTACAATTGTTGATTTTGACAGTGGATCTGATATGGCAAGTATCACATGAAAAGGAGCCTTACAAAAAACTTTCTTAAATATTCTTGTTAACACAATGATTTCCCAAGATTTCAGTGGATTCACTTCAAAATTTCACAGAATGATTGTACAATTATAAGGATGGTTCTTTTCAGCATTTCTCCGTCAAGTATCATGTAAAAATAGGCCATATAATTTTTTTTTTAATCTAGTTAGCTTAAGGAAGTCCCCATATTTCATCAGATTCACTTGAAACTTTCACAGAATGATTAAACCAACAATCACGGGAAATGGGGCTTTATGAGAATTTGATTGAAATATCTTCCTTAACAAAATACAGTCCACAGTTTTATCAGGTTCTCTTCAAAGATGCAAGTAATAATTATGGCATTGGAAACACAGGAAAAGGAGCCATACAGATTATCATTCAAAACATTCTTGTTTATATGATGAACATCAGATTGTCTTTTAAATTTCACAGGACTATTGTATGGTCGTAAGGAAAGTTCCTTTTGGAATGAAATTGATCCATAAGAAAACACAGGAAAAGGGGCCTTATGGATTTTCACTCAAAACAACCCTCTTTACGTGATAAGGTCCACATTATTTGTCAGATTCTATTGAATATTTCACAATATGATTGTAGGGTCAAAAGGAAACTTCCTTTTGGAAATGAAGTGGATCCAACGTGAAACATGGGAAAAGGGGCCTTAAGGATTATTGCTCAAAATAATAATGGGGATAAAGTTCAATTTTGTTATTTTCATTTTATGCATTCTTCTTTAAGCAATTAACTTCCTGAAATATCAGATTTCTTTAACGAAAACTTGATAACCAGTAGAGTGTCTCAGGCCCTCATGGGCCCCTTGTTTTTAATTTCTACTAAAGCTGTCATTTCCAACTATTTTTGTGCTATCTTTTCTATTGGGACATAGCCTCAGGACCGTTCTTATTCCTTGCCTGAAACAACTTCACCTTTTATCAGACATCAATTGTTAAGGCTTGTCCAATATGAGTGTAGATGTGGATGACATTTCAAAAGTCTCTTACTTGTTAAGTAGCCTTGGATGGGCAATAATAGACAGTCAATAACTTATACCTCCTTGGTAGATGTCTTCATGTGATTAGCCCATTCTCACACAATTCAGCTTTTTTAATTAGGCCTTCAAGAAAAAATCTTCAGAAAACATTGTGGAAAATGAAGAAATTGCTTCTAACAAGAAATTTCTACGTTTTCCGCAACATTCTTTACTCCAAAAGGGAAAGAATTTTGAAATTCCATCTTCATAAAATTGTTCAATTCTTCAATTCCTGTCAATTGAACCCATACAAATTTTGAAATCTGGTAGTGAGATGAATGGAGTCCTGGACTAAATTTCTTCACAGAGAGGCTGGTGCAGTACCAGTCTAAGCTCAGTCCTACCATTCTTGTACCATTGATCCATGTACTTTGATTGCACTAAGATAATAATTTCCTGGCAAGCAAATAATCATTTTACTGATTGAATTTGATTGAAAAGTGGGAGTAGAATTGTTCCTTGGATGAAATGTACCCCTTCCAATTTATAAAAAAAAACCTATCTATAGATCTATATACTGCCCAACTCCCCTTTCAGGTATTACTGGCAGCCGCCGTCATAGCGCAGATGGTAGCGCGTCAGACTGTCAATCTAGAGGTCCCGGGTTCGATCCCCGACGGCGGCACTCATTCTTTCCAACTATTTGTTTCTCACCAATGGGTCGATAATCGTAGACCTATGTGAGATAGCAGCTGGAGGCTAGGAAGGGATGTAATGGTAGTACTGGTGTGAGAAATACCAGGATTCCATTGTTAGGTGCTCCAGCCGCCGCCATATAACTGAAAGATTGTTGAAAGCGGCGTAAAACCCCATTCAAACAAACAAATCAGGTATTACTGGCACACTAAATTCCATAGAGAAAATCTCTTATAAAATCGCTTATAATGGAAATTATTCTTTTATGATGAGTGAGTCTTGGGTTTTTTTGTGTTTTTTTTTTTTTTGCCATTTGCAATCTTGTGTGTGTGTTCGTAGTGGAGGGACACCATTTACACTAAGTGTTCCGGGGTGACGCCTTTAGTCTTAACATGAATAAACTTCCGGTTGATTATTTCTAATATTTTTGGGTTTTTTTACTGAAAATAGATTGAATACTTAATGAAAATAGCGATTAGTGGACGAATCGAGAAATAAGGAATTTCGTTTTGTGTGAGCTGTAAAAAAAACCATGATAATTTCAGTAGAATAGCCATACATCTTCTTATCCATTCGTACCCAGATTACTTCGCCTTACCGTCTAAATGTTCACCAGAAAGTGTTATAATTCCGTAACCTTAAGTGCTGTAGCTTACATTTTATCGCGATTGTTAACTCTGACATAATAACTGAATACTAGAACACTCTGAGTTCTAACGAGTAAGTTTAGCTTTGCTCTATCATTTAAGACTTTCGTTGTGGTCAATAACCTTGCTAATTGAAGACCCTGCTATGATTGGCTATGAACAATTATCATTTATGCTACTAGTGCCAGCTAATATTTTGTATGCTGTGGCTGCAGGGACTCATGAATGGTTTGAATTACCAGGAATAGCTAAATATGGACTGTGGTGGGCCACTTTCTGTGACCTAAATGAGTGTCATCATGTGCCAGCTTTCTTTACAGATGAGCCAGGTACAAAAGGAATTTTTCTTTGTCTTTCTTACTTATGCTTTTAGCTTACCCAGGACAAATGTCTCGGAGGAGCTATTATTATATGATTGGTGATGACATCACACTTGGTTAAAGTTTTTATATCTCTATTATAACCAGTGCAAGGAGGCTTATATTCCACATGTACTCATACAAGAAAATGACCTTGTGACCGTAAAGAGAGGTATTGATGTTTTCTTCATGTCGCAGATTTTAATTATTATATTCCCTCTCATATATTATGAGAAAACTGAAATTATTATACGAGTTTGGCAAAGAAGTTTAGGGAAAATAAAATAATTTATCAAAATAAACTAGGGTGTTTCCCTACAGGCCTATGTAGGTTTAAATTTATTTTTAAATTACAACAAGACATTTGCAGTATTGGGATATGCATATGTTGTGAATAACTGTTGAATCATTCATTCAGTTTAAATACTCTCAGTTTTTCAGTTCTGTAAAGATCATTTCAAAACTATTTTTTAGAGATGATATAAATAAAGAGGCAGCACTTTTCATATATAAAGACACTTACTGCAGTTTTTCACTAACCTTTTGATGTGTAGTAATTCAATACTTTCAGTTTGTGTATTACCCTTGACAACCAAATGCGAAGATTTCTAAAAATAATGTGTTTTTCAGCTGAATCTTTCCTAGATAACCATAAAAAACCCATTTTAAGACTTTCAGATTATGGTATAGATAATATCCAACTCTTATTCAAGTATTAAATGTTTATTTGAGTGTATTTTTAGGGAGTTTGGATTTTTTTCTGATTTAGGTAACCGTTTCGGAAACATTGATACCTCTCTTTAACCTGTTATAAAAACCTTCTACTTAAACCATTAACTTTTCTATCTTGGTCATTTTTCAACCTAAGGGGCTTATATTTCACACATAAACTCATTACGAAATAGGCTTTCATTTTGGATAATGACCTGGAAACTTGTGACCTTGACCTTTAACCTATTGTAAAAGACTTGAAAAAAAAAAGTTAAATTTTTTCTCTCTTGATCATTTTTCGTCTTATGGAGCTCATAATCAACCTCATGCATTCCCCAGGAGATAAGCTTTAATTTGAAATCATGAGCTTAACCCAAAACTTAAACATGATATATCTTGGTCATTTTTTACGCATTCATTACCTTGTCTCTATGAACGTGTGCCCTTAACATTTAACCCTGTTTCAAAAACCACTGGAAAGCGTAAGCTATGTTGTCTGTAGACAGTTCTTGTTTACATTCACATTTCTGACTGGACAAAAACCTACTTCATTGTACATTTTTCACCTAAGCAGGTTATCAATATACATGTATTGTAGTTAGTTCCTTACTGGCAAAGCTGAAAAAGACTAGGTTTGCACTTTGTCCATCCTGCTGGTCGATCAGTTGTATGTACATTTTTTTCTGACACATCAAGTCCTAGTAATTACGACCCTAGTAATAGCAATTTGTTGCTTAATTGCAACTAGCTCTTTGCCTGTTTATCCACAAATATTTGGTTTATTATTGTACAAATAAGTCATTCTTATAACAACTTTGGCTTATTAGCAACAAAAATCTTGTCAATTTGGAGTTGAAATTAACAGGATTCCACTGTATTGATCTGATTAAAAATACTCTGACATTGGTTGACATTGATATGGAGCGTTTTTGTTTGTTTTGAGACTCAAACATTTCAAGTTGTGGTTGCAAGGTCAAAGTCACAAATGAACCATATTTTTTGATATCGACCATATATTTTACAAGATGATAGTCACTAATATCTAAGTATAACTTCCTGTCAGAGTCTGTGGTTGGAGCATGCGATCCATTAATAATGAGTTAAAGACGAAAATTCAATGCAGATTTAATTGGTAAAATAACCAATCTGTAGGGTAGAAAATATTTTGGAAGAAGAAGAAATTGCTTGTCACAAGCATTTTCTCATTTTCTACAATATTTTCTCAATTATAAAATCACAGGGACGTTAAAAACCAGGGATTGAACAGGAAAGGGTTAAGACTTGGATTAGAAGTAATTGTTCTATTGTTGGTTCTTTTGAAGAACTTAGTTTTGAGAATTATGGTATCATCTTAACAGGATAATTATACATTTATTTAGGTTAGAAAAATAAAAATATATATTTTAGTATTATTGGTTGCTAAATTCCTTGAAGCTAGAAAAAAATTAATTTAGGAATACAAGAAATTGCCCTATACAAGCCAAGGAGTTTCTTGTGATCCAAAACATTTCCTGTCCATAATAAGGACATTAATTTTGTCTCTCAAATTAAATCAACATCATTAACCCAAAGTTTGTTTTAAATCTAAAATTTCAGAAACTTTAAATTGTCATCTGCAACTCCTTTCAAGTTGGGCCAGTCCAAAATTTTGTCGTTTGGTAATGGGTTAATTATGACCAGACTAAAATTCTGTTGTCAGGTAGACCATTGATTATTTATCTATTCACCCATATATATGAACATGTAATATTTTCAACCATTACAGGGTTTTACCATTTACTTCAAGTGATGTGCCTTTATTCCTGGGGAGGACTATTTTTGTCTTTGTTTATGTTGAAATCAAATAAAATGGACCACAGAATTCCAAAAGTGTTCAGAAAAAACAGATACCATGCTATTGCATTGATATGTCTGTCATCAGGTAAGACTTCTTTTACATAAACAGGGTTATAACCCATTCCCGCACATAACGCAAGGAAATAAATACCTACTAGGCCTAAGGCAATAATATGTGGCTGCCTAAGTTAAATGAGCTGGTAAGTCAGATTGAATGTTGTGGTTGTACTTGCGTGAGAAATGGCAGGAATCCATTGTTGGGTGCTTGTTCATGCTATAGTAACAATATAGGTCCCCAATTAAAGATTTGTTTTTATGTAAACTAACATCATTTGATATCTCAATTGAACTGCCATGACAGAGGTCAGAAGGCATCACCAGCAATCCTTCAATTGTGTAATTTACAGAAAACCTTGACAACAATTTAGACTGGTCCAAATCAAAAGGAGTTGCAGACAACATTTTAAAGGTGATGAGATTTTAATTTTTTTCAACTTTCTAGATAAAAAACATTGTGTAAAATGAAGAAATTGCTTGTTACAAGCAATTTCTTCATTTTACACAATGTTTTCCCAATGTTTTTTCCTATGGGGTGTTCAAAAGTGTCACTGTGTGGGAATGGGTTAAATCATCAGTTGGGGGAACTTACCTAGCAATTTATCCAAAACATTCTAGAAGAATGATTCTGCCAAATTGATAGATTGTAATCAAATGTATCACCTGCAAGGAATTCAGTTTTGACCAAACAGAAACATTTTGTAATCATGTAAATCTAAATCAATTTAGTCAGTAACTAGGTATTTAAGTCCTATCTATTTTCTCTCATTCTTTTTTAGCTCACCTGAGTACGAAGTGCTCATGGTGAGGTATTTTGATCACCCTCTGTTCAGCATGTTTCATGCATCATCCGCCATGTGTCAACAATTTTAAAAGGACATTTCCTCCCAAACTGCTAGGTCAATTTCAACCAAATTTGGCAGAAATGTTTCTTCAGTGGCGTCCTTTAAAAATTGATAAAAGAATAAAAAACTTCTGATTGCCATGGCAACAAAATTGAAACTTTAAAAAAAATTCTTAAAGAATTATCTCCTCCTAACCAAGAAGGCATAAAGCCTTGATATTTTGCATGAAGTACAGTGCATAGACTTCTCTCAGAACTGCTAAAATTATCAGACTTGGGTCCCCAGGGGCTTATATAGTAATAAAGAAGGATTTTCAAAACGACATCTCCTCCTTAACCATTGGGCCAATTTCAACATAATTTGGCAGAATTGTTCCTCAGATGGTGCCCTTAAGAAATTGCTAAAAGAATTAAAATCTGTTGAAAACTCTTGCAACAAAACTAGAATTTGAAAAATAATCCATAAAAACTGTCTTGTCCCTACCCAGAATGCTTATTATTTTGCATGAAGCATCAGTACATTGACCTCTTTTGGAATTGCTTAAATCATTTTCACGGGTCCCAAGGGGCAGAGCCCCAGTATGGGAGGGCATATATAGAAATAAAGAAGGATTTTTAAAACAAAATTACCTCCCGAACCACTTGGCCAATTTAAAAAAAAAATGAATTGAAATACATTGAGAGCTCTGGTTGCAATGACAACATGAGTAAAATTTAAAAAAATATATACTTTAAATTATCATCACCCTCCAAACAAAAAGTTGTGGAATCTTAATATTTTGCATGAAGCATCAGTGCATTGACCTCTTTCAAAATTACTTGAATTTCAGAGCCCCAGAGTGATGGGGTATATATGGTATTAAAGAAGGCAACTCATTAAAAACTATATGGCCAATTTCAACCAAATTTGGCAGAAATCTCTTTTAGGTTGCCCCCTTTTAATAATTTGAAACATTTGAAGTCTGATGAAAGCATTGGTTGCCATGGTAATATTAGTTGATTTTAGTTAAATTTTAAAGGAGGTCTACACCAGACCTGTTAAAATTAGGCCTTGAAGAATAAGAGGCTTATCTCAGGTGAGCACCAGGGCCACTGGTCCTCTTGTTTTAATGACACTCCCTCTCCTACAAATTTTGAAAACTTAGTAGAAAAGAAAAAAAGCTAATGACCAGTATTTCTCCACAATGTGTTCTACTCTTACAAAGTAAAATCTATTCATTTAACCCATTACCAGACAACATTTTAGATTTGTCCAAATTCATAAAGAAGCTGCTGACAACAATTTAAAGTTGATGGATTTTTGAAAATATTTGTTTTTTGGGGGGTAGAAAATATAGTGGATAATGAAGAAATTGATTGTAAAAAGCAATTTCTTCATTTTCAATAATGTTTTCCAAGTTCTTTTCTCTTGATGGATGAAAAAAAGCTAGATTGTGAGGGAATGGGTTATGTGATATTGATTTGTCATCTGCAAATGCTTGAAACTTAAAAAGTATAAAATTTTGTCATTAAGGAGTTTTTAAAGCATCCTTATTCATTAAAGTGCTTTTCTTTATATTTCAGTATTTGTGATGACAGCAGCTCTCTATTTGTTTTATTCCATTATTGACAATTTTCCAAGACGGACAGGCCACATGCCTCAAATTAACTGGGCTGCTATGTTTGCAAGCACAGCATGTGGATTTGAGTTCCTGGCTGGGTTGTTACTGTTACAAGTATAATCTACCCCCGATGTAACACAGAATCTCTAAAGCACCTTGTGATTCCCATGATAGCTCTCACTCAAAAAGAAGCCGTCCTGGAATTCCATTTACCAAAGATGAGTTTGTGAGTGATATTTCTGATAAATTCACATGTGGATGAAGTGCAGACATTGAGTAGGCTGAATGGTCCCATAAAGCATGTAGTATATTAGCTGACCATCTGAAGAAACTGAGCTATCTACGTTGCTTGTATTGAAGACTCTTATCAGACTGGTGCACACATGTAATTGGTAAAAATGTCAGAAAAAAGGCTTATAAAATGGAATCCATTCAAGCTCACTGATAGGGGTCAGTATTTTGTGTAATTTAGGAAAACAATTTTAGTTTGTAAAAGTGCCATGGTAAAAAAACCTAATTATTTTGATTTTCAAGATCATCTGTTTGTTGCAATATGGCTCAATAATTCATAATTGTTAATGCCATGAACCAGCAATTTGCTTTTTATTTTATGTTCAAGACCATAAAGTATGTGTTCTAATATCATTTGCTATCACAGTCAAATTAACTCTTTCCTGTTTTCTTGAATTTTAGACTGGTACAATTTGAAAGAGGTTGCAGACGACAATGAAAAATGTATGCAATTTGAAATCTGACCAACCTTTGTGGTAGAAAATATTGTGGGAAAAGGAGAAATTGCTTGTTACAAGCAATTTCTCCTTTTTCCACTATGTTTTCTCAAGTATAAAATCACGTAAAATCCCGGGCTTGTCCAGGAACGGGTTAATAGATAACTGTCTATGCCCACTGAGCTCCGACAGGAAGTTCCACGTCAATATTTAACAGCGTTATTTTGCAAAATATATGCCCAGTAACCTGTAACATGGAAATTAAATGGTTTGTTGGCAACCTTATTCAAGCTGTAGTTACCACATTTAAGTCACCAAACCAACAAAAAGTCTTCACATAAATATCCGTCAGTGTTGTAGTTCAAAGTTCACTTCCAGTCTAAATCAATCATTTGATTGTAGTTCAAAATTCACTTCCAGTCTAAATCAATCATTTGATTGACAGCCTCTATTCACCAATGGCCTTGTGAGTAGGCAAAGCTAGTAATCTATCCAATCTTTTTGCTGCAAAAGTGTATAAAAAGTCTAGCATTTGATAAAGAGTAAACATTGTGTACATAGGAGAAATAGCTTGCTGCAAGTAATTTCTCCTTTCTCAACTATCTTTCCTCAGCATGTCCAAAGGTGAGTTTGTTTTGAAATGGGCTCAAAAGGAAAGCATAATACAGGTTGATGTTTACTATTGATGTAATCGCTAGTGCAAACATGATTAGAGTTTGAATCATGCTCCTTTCATTTACATCTATTTGATTTTATTCACTAAAAGGTGTTCAAGGGTTTGAATCATGCTCCTTTCATTTACATCTATTTGATTTTAAGTCACAAAAAGTGTTCATCCCATCCCTGATGCATTGTTTACTGTTAAATTTATCTTGTCAAAAATTTAGTTTAGCTATTTTTAGGGAAAACCTGAGGCATTACTATAGTCTAGGCGTCGTCAACGTCATTTGGGTTAAAAATTGACATTTAGCTTTATCTCTATTATTACTGTAGGTTATTATTTGAAATTTGGATTATATGCAAATCTAGGAAAATATATTGAGGGCTTAGAGCAAAAACATAGTATGGCTCTATACAATGTATAGAGCCATACTATGTTTTTGCTCTAACCCATCAATATTTAGTGCTTTCCCGTTTTTCAAAATTTTAGACTTGTCCATATTGAAAGAGGTTGCAGACAACAATGAAAATTGAGTGCAATTTGAAATGAAGCCATCCTTTGTGGTAGAAAATATTATGGGAAAAGGAGAAATTGTTTGTTACAAGCAGTTTCTTCTTTTTCCCCAATATTTTCTTAAGTATAAAAACACAGGGACGTGAAATCCAGGGATTAAACAGGAAAGGCTTAAATGATAAATGTTTTTTAGAATAAACTATCTTTCTGATTCTCAAAAATGACAAAAAGATGTCCAAATTTTAAAACAGACAAAGTTATAACTTGTTTTTGAAGGATAACCTATTACCAGACAACTGGTCCAAATTTACAGAGATTGAGACAACAAATTTTTGATGATGATTTTGTTTTAAATTTGTGTTTTCGGGTTTAAAAAACTTTGGACAATTTCTTCATTTCCCACAATGTTTTACAAAACTTATTTCTTGAGGGTTGTAGTAATATTCAAACAATTGTGACCTTAATTAAAACATTTTAATTTTCTAACATTTTAAAGTAACAGCATTTCGGTAGGTTTTGTTGAAAAACGGTTTATTTATATTCACTCTTAATGGAGCTTTTTTCTACTATCAAAGGGAAAAATCCTAAATGCATTCTTAGCTTACTTGAGCACATTGTTCCCATGGTGAGCTCTTTTGATAATTAACCCATTCCCGTTTTACAAAATTTTAGCCCTATCCAAATTCCAATACAGTGCTCTTGTTGACTAAAGGTTTTTTGTTCTCTATCAAGCACCTGACATCAGAGTGTCGGACATCTGCATATGGTGCTCTTGTTGGATACATTGATTTTATTTTCTGTTGATGTCACTAGTTTTGAATCTTTTCAGTTTCTTAGCAATGAACTGGTTTAATGCTAAATGATTGCAAGTGCTTATAAATATTTATGAATAATTTTTAACAAGGGAATGAAAACGTTGATATTATTGATGCTAAAGTATTGTATCTACTTATACATGTAAATCAAGGAAGACAACCTACGTCATAGCTTATGTCATTGGCCACGTATTTTTGCTTGCCCTTTTGCATTTTGTTTTAAAAGTTTTTCAGCTCTGATATAAAATTGTTGAAGACCTATTGGTAAAACCTAGTTCATCTGGCACTTAAAACCTTTCTCAGTGTAGATTATGCGTTAGTTTAATAATTATATTACCTTTACAGCTAGCCACACACACACACACACTCCCCCACACACACACCACTTTCAAAGCTGTTGACACAACCAAGATCCTAGAACTGCAAAATGGCCACTATGAAAATTTATTGTCAAAGTATTTAGAGCTCAGTACATGTACTGTTGTAGGCCATTTTGTTACACTAATAGAGCAAATATGTTTATCGTTACTAAATGAAGTACATTGTATAATAAACCCACTGTGTGTTGTAATTTTGTCACATTGACCAATCAAAAAGGTGACTATTCAATAGCCCTGTATTATGACGTTGGTGGTCACCCCTGTATACATTGAACAAGGCAATAAAAATGTTGATTATCTGTAAGTTGTATTTTCATTTATATTCATTTAACCCTTTCCTGGTTAATCCATGGTTTTTACATCCCTGTGATTTTGTAATTGAGGAAACATTGTGGAAAAAGAAGAAATTGCTTATATCAAGCAGTTTCTTCTTTTTCCACAATGTTTTCTACCCTACTCAATGGTTATTTTTCAAATAAAATCAACTTTAAATTCTTGTCTGCAGAACCTTTGAATTTGGACAGGTCTAAAATTTTGTTAAACAGGAATGGGTTAATGCAAGATTATGCTATATTACAATTATCATTTAATTAAACTTACTATTTTATATTTAACACATTCCCACCCATTTTTTTTTTTTTTGCCCCTGGACAATTACATTAACCCTATGCCTGGTTTTAACGTCCGTGTGAATCTATACTTGAGAAAATAGTGTGATAAATAGAAGAAATTGCTTGTGACAAGCGATTTCTTCTTTTACCACAATTTTTTCTACCCTATAGGTTGGTTACTTTTCAAATTGAACTCAATTTAATGGTTCTTTGAAATTGGACAAGACTAAAAAGATTTTAAAAAGGGGAAAGGTTTAAAGATTCAAAAACATTGTGAGAAAAGGAGAAATGGTTTATCACTGTTTTCACTGTTTTCTCCCATCTGCTTAGTTTTCAATTCAAAGCAATTTGAATTGTCGTCCAAATTCTCTTTCAATTTGGTCCAGTTCAAATTATTGTCATCTGGTAATGGGTTAACCCATTCCCACACAATGAAGCTTTTGGATGCCCCTCAAGAAAAACACTTGGTTAAACATTGTGTAAAATGAAGAAATTACTTGTTACAATATTTTCTACCTAGAAAATTGAAAAAATCTAAAATTTTATTAACTTTAGATTGTTGTCTGCAACTTCTGTCAATTTCAACCGGTCTAAAATTTTGACGTCTGGTAATGGGTTAAGGGATGACCAAGCAATTTTGGCATGGCTTTTTTAAGAAAAAGCCCATTGTAGGTGTTTGACATAATTGTCCTTTGATGAAAAAGTCTTTCAATGAAATTGTTTTCTGGAAGTGCAATTTTTAGCTCGGCTGTTTTTGAAGAAAACCCGAGGTATTGCTACAGCCTTGGTGTCATCGTTCTCGTATTGTTGTGCGAAAACTTTGATATTTTGTGATATCTCTGGTTCTACTAAAGGCATTCACTTGAAATTAGCACACTTGTTTACTATCAAAAGAGCAACCTATACTATCAAGGGGGATAACTCTAGATGCATTTTGTGCTTTAATCTACTATCCAGCACCCAACAGCCGAGTGTAGCCACCCATAGGTGGTACTCTTGTTCTTTCATTTATTATCATAATAATGTTTTATTGTATCTTGCAAGCTTTTAAATGCTAAAATGTTAAGCTAATCTACCAATAGTATGTGTTACTTTTGTTTACTGAAAATTTGCTGGTGCTAATTTTGAATATCGTTCTATCATGCTATCATCGTCCACTAGAAATATTAGTTCATCTTTCCATTACTGGGGGGGGGGGAAGGTTCTTTGTTTCTATGTCCTAATACTTGAGCCTTTTTTGTGGCATTCTAAACAATTTCACATTTGCTTGAAATGCAGACTTTGAGCTGTCTTGACATTCTTTCTGTGTATCACTTGTCATGCTGGACCTAGAATCTTTCTGTTTTTGCAGGAGGTATAGGCAAATCTGATTTTAGTTAACTACCCCTGCTTGATGCTTTAATTTTAAGTAATTGATAGAATTGATTTACAAAAGAAATATTGGCAAACAATTATGACTTAACTCTTTACTGGGGCATCCAGCCCTTTGAATTTAATACCATTCTGTACAAGGTTTTACTCAGCATGACAAGGGTTAAATGTTTGATGATAACTAGAGAAGCTTTGAGTCAGGTGGATCTGTCTCCTTACTTTGAGCACAATATTCATTTTTAAGAGATGAAGACAATATTTTTTGTTTTTATAGAGGTATGAACAGAAAAAACTTATCACCCTGTATGATACGGGAATTTCTTATAATTTAATAGCATCAAGTGAAAAAGGCAAAAAATTTACCAATTTGATACTTTTTTCATATACCTTTTCTATACATTTAAGTTTTAATTTTACCAATTTCCTAACAATTTTTCTTTTTTACATCCTCAAGAAATTAACTTTGGAAAACATTGTGGAAAATGAAGAAATTGCTTGTAAAAAGCAATTTCTTCATTATCCACAATGATTTCCACTCCAAAAGCCAAGGAGCTTGCAAATTTCAACAACTAAAAATTGTCATCTGCAGATTCTTGGAAATTAGACCAATCCAACTTTTGTCATCTTGAAATGGGTTAAGATGATTGATAATGTCGAGTCATCTCTATTGTTAGTAGATAAAACCCCAAAGTCATTTGAATATTTAGGTACAAGGTCAAGGTTACACTTCAAAGTCAACCAATTACCACTAAATCCCACTTTTTTACGAGTTCTGAAAAAGAAATGGAAAAAACTTTTTTGAATATGCAAGCATTTTCTTTATTTTCTTGTTCTTTACTACCCAGAAAGACTAAGATATTGAACATTCTCTCAACTTAAAGTGTTTTAAGCAGCATCTTTGAATTTAGGACTAAGTTTATATTTAGCCAGGTAATGGGTTGTTTTGTGTATTAAACTTTGAAGTCACCTTAGCCTACCTTGTTGGTTCAGTATTTGATATCATAATATCATAGTGCAATATTTTCATCTTTTGTCTGAATGTAGAACAAAACTCATTGGTGTAGTTTATTAACCCATTTCCTCACAGAAAAAGTTTAGACAGGTCCGAATTAAAACAAGCTGCAGACGATAATTTAATGTTGATAAAACTTTAGATTTTTTTCATCTTTCTGGGTAGAAAACATTGTGTAAAATCAAAAATTGCTTGTTACAAGCAATTTATTCATTTTACACAATGTTTTTCTCCCAATTGTTTTTCTTGAAAGGGGGTGGGGGTTCAAAAGTGTAATGTGTGAGAATGGGTTAATATCTTCATCACCAAAGTCATTTTGGTTGTATATATAATTTTTGCCATTTATTGCAGAGTCATCATGATACTGCATCTAGAATAGAAACAAGCCATTTTAATTTTACTCCTGTATAAGCCAAAATGTAGGATTTGCACACTGCCCATCAGTGAGTCGGGTCTATCATTTTGTGAACATATTTCTATATTATGCCAGCAGGTATCAGACTGACATTTTGTTTGTGAGAAAGCAAAAATGTCTGGCAACTATTTATAAATTTCACTGAAAGCCTGTTTTCTCGACTTTATTTTCAAATTGCTTGCGCCGCAGTCATAGTGCTGTCAGTAGCACATCAGACTCCCAATCTTTCATCATGGTATAGCCGCCGTCATAGCGCAGTTGGTAGCGCGTCGGACTGTCAATCTAATGGTCCCGGGTTCGATTCCCGACGGCGGCACTCATCCTTTCCGACTATTTGTCTCTCACCAATGGGTCGATAATCGTAGACCTATGTGGGATAGCAGCTGGAGGCTAGGAAAGGATGTAATGGTAGTACTGGTGTGAGAAATACCAGGAATCCATTGTTAGGTGCTCCAGCCGCCGCGATATGACTGAAAGATTGTTAAAAGCGGCGTAAAACCCCATTCAAACAAACAAACAAATCATCATGGTATGTCATGGGTTTGATCCTGGCGCTGGCAAATATCCTTTCCGACTTTTGTCTCCCACCAATTGGTGGATAATTGTAAACCTAAGTGGGATAGCAGCTGGAGGCTAGGAAAGGGTATAGTGGTTGTACTGGTGTGAGAAATACCAGGAATCTATTGTTAGGTACTCCATTCTTTGCCATGTGACTGAAATACTCTTAAAAGTGGTATTAAACCCAATTCAATCGATCAATAAAAGAAAGAAAGGTTAGTATTGTCCATATTGTAACAAAAAATCCCATACATTTGTATATGTTTACTTGTTGTTTTACAAGAAAATGTAAATAAAATGATAACTCGATTTTGCAATTTTTACTTAATTCTCATCGGCCGTGCTATGCTGGACTTCATATATACTTCCTTCTATTGTTTCTGCTAACGATTATTTTAATTTTTGTAAGTTTTAACATTTTCATACATCAAGCCTTATGTTGTGGGTACTCTTTAGGATCGTCTTGAAAAGACAATTCCTACAAGTATCCACATTGTAGCATTGAAGAATTTGCTTGATACAAATAATTTATTAACAATGTTTTCTACCCAAAAGGCTTTTTTTTATTAATCCACCAACTATAAAAATGTTGTCTGCAACTTATTTCAATTCAGGCCAGTCTAAAATTGCGGTCGTCTAGTAATGGATAAGATTGTCGTCAATCCCTCCTTATCAGGAGTCCTGCACTCATATTTATAGATGACAGCAATCAAATAATTATATCACAAGTAGTAAGGCTTCATCATTGACTCGAATGTGTCTGGTTTCCGTATTACTGTACATTCTGCATTGTCTACTAAAACCTCGGCAGGGCGAAGCTGTAGAGAGAGAAAGAAAACAGAAAATGGTTGTTGTATGGGATTAACAGACGGTAAAGATTGTGCCATGTGTTTGCAGACGAAAAACCAGTGCAATTTTTTAATACAGAAAAAAAGTTACCTTACAGACTGAAAAGTATTATAAGAAAAGAAGAAAATGCTTTAGGCAAGCTACAGATGTACATATATTTCTTTTCTCTTCAATTTCCATTAAGAATATACTCATAGTTTCCTGATTTGCAAGCAAAAGCTGACAGCCAAATCGTTATCTCCAATCTTTGTATATATATGATTTAAGAAAATGGCATTTCCTGCTTATTCCTTTAAACTCTTGACGTTTATTCACAAGCGTGTTAAAATATGAATAATGCGTACTCCCTCCAAAAAAAGGGAAAGTGGTTAACTCGTCTATTAGAGAAAACTAGAACAAACTGTTAAAAGTGGCGTTAAACCCCATCAATCAATCAAATGTATGTTCTTAACTTAATGAGTCATCTTCTTCAAATAAACGAATTGTGATAATTTTAAGTATGGGCTCTTATCATGCCGCTCAGCTTGCTATGCGGGTATATCGTCAACACGTTTATACCCATGGCTTTTTATCCGCCTTAACCCATTACCATACAATCCCTCCTTTTTACACACCTTAAAAAAGCTTTGGAAAACATTGTGGAAAATGAAGAAATTGCTCGTATCAAACAATTTATTCATTATCCACAATGTTTCATATCCAAAAAGACGGGGAAAAAAATATTAAGATTCCATCAACTTGAAATTGTCGTCTGCAGCTTCTTCCAATTTTGACCAGTCTAAAATTTTGTTGTGCTGGAATAGGTTGACCAAGAAGTAAGAACTAGATAAGCAAGTCATCATTGACCATGTCGGGCAAAACTCTATATAAAAAAGAAGAGATGATACAAACCCTCATATTGTAATTGGATGACATAGAAGCACAGTAAGCCCCGACATCAAATACGGCCATCAAACAACCTTCGTGTGGTGTAGGTAAATACCGGTCCTGTCACAATGTATGGATTTAGACTGTTAATGGTCTTAATACTTTCATAAATGAACTGAAATAATTCTATAATGCTATCACGATCGTGACTTCGATCAGGCTAATAATTTATCGTCTTAGCTCCACTACCCGGAAGACCAGTGGGCTATGTCGCCGTGTCCGTCGTGCGTCTGTCCTTGACTTTCTCTTTCATCCCCGAGGACTCACTGGCTAGATTTCAATTCAAATAAATGGTCCTTGTTACAATAAATATGACGATAGGAAAACGTTTTTAATGAAGGTCATCTTAATGCTTACTTGCCTCAACATTTAATAATTATCATTTCTTAGTGTTTTCTTGTGGTTTGTTTGGATTTCTCGTTGAATTATCACTTGACAATTTCACCAAAAAACAGTCAAATTATCATTGATAAACTCACTGTTTCGATAGATTTTTACCGCCTGTTCATTTCTCGCTACTGAACGTAATCTCAACGGGACCATAGACTCTAATGACGTCATCAGGTTGTCACGTAAATCACTATCTTACGAAATAATGCGCTTTTATCGAGAGAAAAAAACAAAACAAAGCATTTTGTCTTTTTTTTTTATTTCGTGAAAATATATTTTTTGTTATTTTTAAACTTTAACCAGAATGGGTTTATTTGGTTTAAAATTACTAAAACTTGTTTTTTCGGCGAAAAAGACATCTATTTTTGTTTATTATATATTCCACCTGAAGGTTCAAGAGTATATAGTTACCCTAGTTCGTCTTTATTCGAATTTGATTTTTTCAATCAATTAAATGAGGATGTTCGAAAGTACAGCGATAAGGGTAGCATTTTCATAATGGGCGATTTAAACGCCCGCACGGGAGTTCAATGTGATTACGTCATTGATACAGGGCTCAATCGATTCATTGATTTACCGTTTGAAAGCGAGTGTACTTTGCCCACTCGTGTTAATAGTGACAAGACTGTTAACACATTTGGACAAAGACTGCTCACCTTATGTAAAGAAAACAATTTATTTATTGTTAACGGTCGCCTTGAAAACGGTGACTTTACATATCATGGAATGTATAGAAATAGATTCGTAAATAGCACAGTCGATTATGTTATAACAAATTCTTGCAATTTTGAAATTATGAATTATTTTTGTGTTGGTCAAGTTACAGAATTTTCTGATCATAGCCCATTAAGCTTTCAATTAAATTGTAATTTTGATAATACAAATAGCTGTCCCGATAATGAGTATACAGATATGGTATTTTGGAATCAGGATAGGAAGGGAGAATTTGAAAACTGCTTGCTTGATAAACGCCACTGTTTCGATAACTTAATCGAGAAATTTGATAACATGGAAATAGATATCAACGAATGTCTTTCAAATTTTTCTTCTTTGATTTCTGATATATCTTTTTCGGTTTATGGTAAAACAATTAAAACAGGTTCCCGACGCACGAAACCTTGCAGAAGGTCAACTGCTTGGTTTGATTCTGATTGTAAGAAAGCAAAGTCTAAATTTTATAAAGCCAAACGCCAATATTCCTCAAATCCCACTGAGGAAAAAAAACATTCTTTCAAAGAAGCTAAAACTGAATATAGAAAAATAAAACGTTTAGCCAAGTCTAGATATTTTGAAAAAGAAAAAAGTAAGCTAAATCACATGAGTAGAGAATCACCACGTCAATTTTGGAAACATATTAAACAATCTCAAAATTCATTCACATCTACCGATCTGTCAATTGACGATTTCGCAAAGTATTTCAGTTCGTTGTCGAGTGAAAATAATGATTCATTTGGTTCAAATGAAGATATTAATCAAAATAATGATGATCTTAATCATATATCTGTTGAAGAATTAGACACACGTATTTCAGTAGCCGAAATAGAATATGTTATTGCATCGTTAAATCATCATAAAAGTAGCGATCTAGAGAATAATGTTGCTGATTTTTTTATCGATAGCAAAGTTTTCATATCCCCTTACCTCTGTAAAATATTTAATCATATCTATGACAATTGTGTTTATCCCGAGGCATGGACCAAAGGAGTCATTGTACCATTATTTAAAAAGGGCGACGTAAATAATCCCGAGTGCTATAGGGGTATAACATTAGTCAACATAACGGCTAAAATATTTTCCTTGGTTTTAAGAAATCGATTGAATTCGTGGTGTGAAAAACAGGACATCTTTAATGAAAACCAATTTGGATTTCGAAATAATCATTCGACATCAGATGCCATCTTTATTTTGCATTCGGTTATCCAAAAAGTACTGACGAAAAACAATAAAGTATGGTGCGTGTTTGTCGATTATAAACGTGCATTTGATTCAGTAGGGCATGAAGCTCTTTACACGAAGCTCATATACTCAGGCATTAGCTCCAAAATGATAAGCATGATTAAAAGTATATATTCTAATGTTCAGTCTTGTGTGAAATTATCACGTACGTCAAAAATTTCAGAGTTTTTCGAAGTATCAATCGGACTTAAGCAAGGTGAGCCCTTGTCGCCGCTTCTTTTTCTTCTTTTTATAAATGATATATCCGAAAACCTTAACATTGATGAGCTAACTTCCTCTGATTTAGAATTGTTAACCAAATACCTTATCCTTTTTGCTGATGATATCGTTATGTTCACAACAAGTCCTATTAGCTTACAATCTCAGCTCAATTGCTTGTATCAGTATTCAAAAAGATGGGGATTGGAAATTAACATCGACAAAACCAAAATTTGTGTATTTGAAAAGCGAAAATCAAATCATGGTAAAATTTTTTACATTAATGGTAAACAAATTGAAATTGTAGATAACTTTACGTATTTAGGTTTAAACTTTCAAAGCAATGGAAGTTTCAAAATGGCGACTAATAGTCTTGCTGACCAAGCTTTAAGGGCATATAACGGTTTACTGAAAGTCTTTGATAGGATCCCTTTAAGTGTGAAGAATAAACTATCCCTTTTTGATAGTATTGTTGTACCAATACTTTTATATGGAGCAGAGGTCTGGGGCGCATATAGTTGTAAAGAAATTGACAATTTACATCTCCGCTTCCTTAGAAGTATTTTAGGTGTTAAAAGACAAACACCAATTTATTCCATCTTTGGAGAATTCGGTAGATTGCCTCTAGCAGTAGTCTGCAAAGAAAGAGTATTAAAATTCTGGTGTAAAATAAAATCTAATACCATTCCTTCTCTTTCACTGACATACACAGATTCCGTCGATAACGGAAATGCTAGATCATGGGGAAACAAAGTGAATTCACTGATTGACCATCTAGGACTGACAAATATAAGACTTAACTATAATTCAGAGATAAATTATGTTTCAACTTTTAAAATGAGACTTCGAGATCAATATATACAGGAATGGTACCATAACATAAATCATTTGCCTAAATTATCAAGTTATTGCAAATTCAAGGAAAACTTTGAATATGAACCATATCTTGATATCATTAAAAACAATAAGTTGTTAAAAATGTTTGCATGTTTCAGACTCAGTTCACATAATTTAGAAATCGAAACCGGTCGTTATAATAATATCTTAAGACAAGAGAGACTTTGTAAATTATGTAATTTGGTACAGATTGAAGATGAATACCACTTTCTTTTGTGCTGTCCTAAGTATTTAGATATAAGACGTAAATTTTTCCTTAAAATAGCATGGCCTAATATTCATAAGTTCATAAATATAATGTCATCAACGAATAAAAAGAATGTACTAAATACTGTTAAGTTTATTGCATCTGCATTTGAAGCTCGCAAGAACTATCTTGATAATACTGTTCATTAACTATGTTGCACACGTGCCAAGTTCTCAACTATGGTTGATATATTGTATATTTAATTTTGAGATACACTGTATTTGTAAAATATGCTATGTTTTGTGTCAAAGCCATATTTTTGCTGTATTGTAAATGGCTAAAGACATATTGTGTCGATATATGCCAATAAATGTATGTATGTATGTATGTTATTTACTCATCTGCGGCCATGGCGCAGTTAGTGGCACGTTAGACACTCAATCATGAAGTCCTCGGTTCGGCCGTTAAAAATATCCTTTCCGACATTTTGTTGCAGTGCCAGTACCAGCTTATCTTGAAAGACCAGTGAAGACCACCCGGCATCTTTCAGACAGATCCACACAAATGCAGCCTACTTTAAATATTCTTTTTTTCCCTACACAGTGATACTATGGAACAGCCTTCCAGAAACAATCGTACAGCAACCTGATATTGCAGCGTTCAAAAAGAGTTTCGATTCTTTTCAGATAGTTAGCCGTCCCTGAATGACCAAAATATGTTTTATCAGCTCTTTTAATCTAACACTCACAATACTTTTAAAATTTTGCACCCTAACAAATGTCTAACAGTTTTTATTCCAGCACAGACGCGCACGTGCCAGTAATACCCGAAAGGGGAGTTGGGCAGTATATATAGATAGATAGACATTTTTACTACCACCGATGACTGGCCATTCATAAAAATAAGTGGGATGAGGAAAGGATGGTGTGAGAAATATCATGAATCCATGGTTATATATATACCCAAGTAGCCGCGATATAACTGAAATACTGTTAAAAGTGGCGTTCAACCCAATTAAAAAAAAGGTTATTCACTAAATGATGAATAGATCGATCTTCCGCTGAAACAACTAACTATCCTCTATGTAGCTAACATAAAAGTATACTTGGGGAAAAGGAGAAAATGGTTTCTCGACATCTTTCCGAGATTTAACTTTTAAAAGAAATACGAACATAAGTAGCCTACCTTTCCTAGAAAGTCTCCACTTTCACATACAGGCCCAACCACATTATATACTTTGTTGTCTTCTTTACTCTGTGTAGGCTCGGCAAGATCTATATGATGGTAGGCCTGGTAAAGAGCTGGCCGAATCACTTCCGTCATCGACCCGTCAACAACTATGTAACTAAAACACGGATGGATACGCTGCATAATGTTGTTGCCTTTCATTAACCCTTTTTCGGTACAATTCCTATTTTTATGTTACTGTGATATTAAGCTTGAGAAAACATTGTGGTAAAAAGAAGAAATTGCTTGTAACAAGCAATTTCTTCTTTTCCCACAATATTTTCTTTAATATTGCATGGTTACTTTTTTAATTGTACTTGCTTTGAAATGTCGTCTGCTACCTATTTGAATTCGGATAGGTCAAAAATTTCGAAATACAGTAAAGGAATACATGAATTTAACCCATTACCACACAATGCTGCTTTTTGACCCCCATAATAAGTATTATCATGGAAAACATTGAATGAAAATGGGAAATATGCATGTAACAAGCAATTTTCTCCTTTTCTCACAATGTTTTTTTTTCACATTAATTGACATTTATTTTAAAACTTTAAGGCAACTTGAAATGACGTCTGCAACTTCGTCCAATTTGGACCAGTCTAAAATTTTTGTAGTCTGAAAATGGGTTTATATCATAGACAAACAAATATTGTTGATCTATTGGTGCATCGTATAAATCGATAATATTATCAATCAAAATTATTGTATAAATATGTATATAATTATAATTTACAATTTTATATGTCGAACAAGTTCCGTTTACTTATTTAGAGATTCCTGAAGGAAAAAGACATAAATTTCATATAGCAATTTCGCTTTTTCATGTAGTATATAACAAAACCTACTTTGTTGGTCCAGACGATTTCACACCTAGTACACTGGTTGCTAGAATTGCAGCATTTCCAACTAAAGAGCGTCCAGGTTCCAGGATCAGCGTGACGTCATTATTCTGTAATACATCCGCCACTTCACGGACTATTTCTTCAGGGTTAGGTAGAGGTTGTGCTTTCTCAGCCTTTCCAACCGATGATCTGGATGCCTTAGAAAAAATGCCATGTTACATTGCGATTTAAGCCAACCATATATCATAGGATATTGTGGGCAAATATCAAATAACCTATTACCTCACTCCACAATTTTCCTTAGTCTTTTCTTGAGGGGCGAAAAAACTGGGATTGTGTTGGAATGGGTTATTTAGTAATTGCATAACAAGAGTTCCTTGAAATTCTAGACAAACGCCAAAAATATTACTGAGGACGACATAGGCATATTTGTGGATTGTAGTAGAAAAGCGTGACGGTTATCTCGATTGTTCCATCTCGGTGATTATTTTTTGACATGATCAAAATTTACATTGAGAGCTTGCCGTACGATCGCAGTTAAGTGATTTCATGCGTGTTGAGGCAAATACTTCTGAGGACGCAACCACAGGGACTTGTCACGATTATTTACGTATAGAGTATAAAAAAAATCAACCGTGACAAGTCCCTGTGTATGCAACTAGACCGTGGTTAGATCGCTGCACAATCCAGGAATGCACAGAACAAAGACGGTAATAAAAGAATCTCTGTGAAAACTCAAGTAGCAAAGATGAGCCTTACAACTGCGATAAACGTAGCCATACCATCATTTAACCCGTTTCCGGTCATCAAATTTTAGACTGGTCAAACATAAAAAAAATTATGAAGTTGCATACAACATTTTTAGTTTATCATTTTTTTAATCTTTGTCTTTTGAGGTAGAAAACGTGATGGAAAATGACGAAACTGCTTGTAATAAGCGATTTATAAGATTTCATGACTGTTTTTCAAAGGTCGGGATATTTCCCGGCACTGGATTAGAAAGGTATCGATTGAAATGAGCGCACCGCGATCGTGATATTTATTTAAATTACAGTTTTTATGCCGTCCGATGGTATGTACACTGTACAATTCTGTTTACGTTTGTCCTATACCCTAAAGACGGTAATATGCCACTTGTTTAAATACACGAAACTATGGGGAAAACATGACATTGGCGGCTGTGTTGTTCTAACCAATGAGCGTCTTTCGGTGACTTATTAAGTGTTTCACTCTACAGTCCTCACTCTACAAGTTTTTGACTAGCATTATGTAATAGTAGATCTAGAGATTAGTATTCATAACGTGACACATTATCGCCATCGGAATATAATGTAATAATTTTGTTGCATTATTCTGTATGTATGGGCCTTTATTTCAAACGCAACACTTTGATTCTATGGAAGTTTAAGACCCACTCAACGACTAAGGTCATATGGAGACGGGGTCTCAGTCTAACCTACATAACATTACATATTTTCTATTAAAGTAATAGAGGCCATCGGCCTAGCCATAGAAACAATATTAAGGCTCCTTGGTTTGTGTAAACAAAGAAAGTCCTAACCAATACATCTTATTAAACATTTTTTCAGTATATGGTACATGCATATTGTTACCTTGTATGAGTAAGATATTACATCGCGAGAGAAACAAATTCTCATACTAAAGTATTTAAGTCATATTTCGTACTTTGGGAAAACATTTACAGTCAGTTAACGAAAAGGATTTGTTTTTTTTGTGTGTGTTTTTTTTTTTTTTTTTTTTTTTTTACAGAATATAGAGTAAGTTTGATCGAACTTGAAAAATCGTATAAACAATTTTACATATATTCAAAAACTTTGCTTCATCTTTTTCAGAGACAAGCTTATCAAATTTATGCATGCCTTGAATACGTTCATTGCCTAGAAATATTTTTCTATAAAAATCGAATTGTGAACATTCACAAAATACATGATATCCATTATCTTTATTTTTTGTATTGATGAGTGTTCATAACAATAAATACACACACGGTCTTGTTTATCCACATTGTTATGTCCACCTAATTAAATATTCAAACGGTGATTGGAACATCTAAACTGAGAAAATACCTTTCTTAGATAAAATGGGAAATTAAACGAGATATAATATTCTACATTAAGAAGTGACTTATGTTGTAAATAGTGCTGTCCCCTTGATGAATCGTTGAAATAATTATGCCAATCTTGCTGAAAAATATCTTTTAATCTGAATTTCTTGCCAAACTGCCATAAGGATGTTGCTTGGCGTCATCGAATTTTACTTATTTCTCAAAACATTCCAAAATAATTTAGGATTGCCGCCAGCATCAGTCAATTTCTTTTTATTAGAAGTAAAAAATATACCTTTTTATCTTTAACTTTAGATATAAAACCCCTTTTAGCTTCAAAATATAATAAGTCATTATTATCATTACTCCTTCTAAAAATATTTAATATCGAGGATTTTAAATTTTTGAAAGTATCAAGCTCATCATCCCACCATGTTGGTTGGCTGTTTAAGCGAAAACGCTTGTGTGAGGATATTCCAGTAAACCTGTCTCAACTGCCGTGGATGTATAAAGTTCGGTTCATAATGAAACAAAAGTATCCACATTCTTGTTAATCTCAGAGGTCAGAAGGCCATATATAATATTAAATTTTTATGTAAATGTAAACACAAAATATCGTTTACGGTCTTCTTTCCATTGAAATCAAAGTACTGAAAGTACTGTAAGCTATCAAAGCATTCTTTTGTTATGTAATCTTCTTTGCCATTTGTAGGGTAGAAAACATTGTGGACACTGAACAGATTGCTTGTTACAAGCAATTTCGTCACTGTCCACAATGTTTCCCAAACCTTTTTTTTTAGGATTCTTAAAAAGCGGGATTGAATGGAAATGGGTTGTATAGAATGCTTTTCAAGGTGTTCTCTATAATTGGAATATAGTTAAGTCATATGACCCCCCCCCCCGCTTTGTTTACCTACGTGTTTGTGGTACGGTATTCCAAGTCCACCTCCAATATTCAAAACTCGCAAGTCTGTGAATCCAGCATTCCGAAGATAGTTCAACTGCTTCAACAAGAATGTTGTCGAATCCCTGAATAGAAGAATTGCACTAAAAAGAGGCTAATATAAGTTCCAGTCAGTTATTCGTAGAATAACGCGTTCTTGCATTTGGCAGAATTAATGAAGCTCTATTTTAGACTGATCAAGATTTTAATGCAACATAGCACTTTCTTCTATACTTTCAATTGACCAATCGCTGGCCCCCGGCTACTGACTCCTTTTGCCCCGCCCATTTACTCCAGCAGGAAGATCCGTTTCGATTTTTAACTGCCTTATTTTGTAAACAATTATGACCAGTAGCGTGTTAAAAATAAGAAGAGTGGTTTGTTGGCGACTTTAAACGTCGTATCTACAGCTTGGATAAGCTGTAGTTACGACCTTTAAGTCGACAAACAAATAAAATTAATTCACATATATGACGGTCAAAGTCAAAACTGAACTTCGAATCTAAATTAATGATTTCTTTGGACGACTGATGATTTATTGACAGCCGTGATTGGTCACTTAGAGCTAATAACGAAAGCTGTGTTGAACTGACGGATCACTGCACATTTTTCTGTTGATAAGAATTGGTTGAAGTCATTTAGTACATTTTCATGACTTTATTATATTATAAAACAAGCCTACAATTTCTCACCAAGACTGGCTAGAGTATACCTAATAATCTTCTCGTCTACTCGCGTCCTCGTGGACGCCAGCTCATATACTGAATGATCACCTATCCCAAAGCTCGACTCTCCTTCACAACCATAATAACATCTTTTAACCCACACTATGATGCCCTTTGACGCCAATGTTTGGAAAAAACATGGTGTAAATGAAGAAATTGCTCGTAACAAGCAATTTCTTCATTTTACACCATATTTTCTACCCAATAACTGAAAAAAGCTAAAATTTCTTGAACTTTAAAATGTCGCCTGCAACCCCTTTCAATTTGAACCAGTCTAGTATTTTGTCGTCTGGTAATGGGTTTATGTCTACTAAAATCAATCAATAGGCAGACCCTATACGTGCTAACGACTACCTGAAAGGTTGGACGACCTCGATAGTGGAGCCCAAATGGCAGTGAAGACCAACCAAAATAATGTACTCGCTTCTTCTAATTTCCTCGAGTACTTCTTGAAGACCTTCGTCGTCGATCCCGAACTTAGATCCACTTTTTCCGGTGATATTATATTGATGAACTTTCTGCAAATAGATGGATTTGGAAGAATGTAATCAGAACATCTCATTTCGAAAAAGGGGAGTTTTAACCCTATTCATGCCGAATTATAAATCTTTAACATCACACCCTTCCCCCCCCCCCAAAAAAAAATTAAATAAAAGCGCTGAAAGCACTACACGTACGCATCAGCTATGGGTAAATAATAATTTTGATAATTTTTCTTTCAAACAACTGTGGCTTAGAATGGAGAAACAGGTGGTGTAGACTAAGATCAGACTGCACATATGTGCAGGCTGATCTTTGTCTAGATCTCCTTCTAAAGCTGAAATATTCTGGGTTCAGCATGACAAGGGTAAATAATCCACAAACGCCACAAGTCAAAGAAGGACCTCCCAGCATTTGCATAAATACATCGACCCTGGTCAGAGTGTAAATCCTGGTCAGTCTCGGTACTTTACGCCCTTTGCAAAATTTTTCAAACAACAACCTTTGACCTTATTTTTTTTCAGAATGCAAACTTTGGTTGACCTTTGTTGGATCTAGCCTCTTCCAAGTATTTGTTTAAGGGCGTTCCCTTATCGGTTACATGTTTTTTTAGCAGTTTTAATCGTACTAGTCGTTGCTTAGCTTATCGTATTTGAGTGTGTTTATTACGAAGTACTAATGTACTGTCATAGGTTCTATCGTACTTTTCCGTTCATATTTAGATTTTTTGTTTTGTCCCAGTTAAAAATCTAATCTCAATTTTGGACATCGCATATTTCATTTCACCAGTCTAAGAAATAGCATCTCATTCCGAGGACTAAAAGCTGTAAATCGGTGACCTTAAACCACTAACATGTTATTAAAAATATTTTGCCAGTCCAAAAGTTAATTTCAAAAGGTCAAAATGCGTAAGAAAATCCATACTTTTCAAGCGTTCGAAAAAGGCTGGGTTTTTCTCTGAGGACTTACAAATTCATATGCAACCCATGAGGCCAAAAAGGATATCGGCGGTGTTTTACCAAAACATCGTAACTGCAGCTTAATCTAAGCCGTTTATAGTTACGCGGTTTTCGTAGAACACCGTCGGTATCTTGAAAGGTCGAAAATTATCTATCCTGATCAGACTGTACAAACTGCCAAAGGCAGACCGTGAGGTCGATAAATACCGCTCTTAGCAGAGACTGCTCATTCCACTTAACCCATTACTACAGAATGACGCTTTTTGACTTTTTGACGCCTGCAAGAAAAAGAAAAACTTTGGAAAACATTATGGAAAGTGATGAAATTACGTATTACAATTTTTTTACGTTTCCGGCCTCTCTATGTATGATTCGATTTATTCATTTATATTTTTGTCAGTCTTTTGAATTCTGCCAATCACGCAAATGGAATGTTACCATAGACACTTTATATCTTTCATATTAACTTACTTCTTGCTACCATGGCAAGGGAATACCCCTCTTTACGGATACCTTGTAATGATTTTGTATCAACGACAATATGGCACTGCGTGTGACGTTCACAAATTTGACTCAGGAAAACGTGTGCATCTTCGTAGTCTGATAAGTGTCCAATCGCTGACCCCGCCCACTTACTCCATTTGCAACGCCGGAGGTACCGCTTCGATTCTAAACAACGTTATTTTTTTTTTAAAGAAAAAATATGGCAAGTATTATATAACAAAAAGGTAAAATAGTTGGTTGGCCACCTAAACGTCGTAACTTCAGCTTGAAAAGGCTTTAGTAACGACGGTTAAGTCGCCAACCAACAAAAAGGTTAACAAAAACGGCGACCAAAGTCCCAGCTCAAAATTCATTTAGAACTGATCTTAATTCATAATTTTATTTGGTCGACTGATTATTTGATTGACAGCAGCGATTGGTCTATTACTATTTCTTTAGACGATTAGCGGTTATGCAAGAAACTGCACGGTGTCTAAGGTTAACGCACTTTGGTGAAATTTAGGAAAATATCATAAATAGGTGTAGGCTAGATGTTAATTCCTACAATCCCCTATTTATTTTATCATCGTTTACATATCAGTACCTATGTAAGGGAAAGTCTTTTGAACTAAATTGATTCTTCTCACTACAGCTTGAATATATGGTAGGTATAGTACTTAACCCGTTCAAACACAATAAAACTCTAGACTGGTCTAAATTGGGGGAAGTTGCAGATGAAAATTTTAAGTTTACAGAATTTTAATTTTTTCGGTCTATTTGGATAGGAAACATTGTGGAAAATGAAAAATTTGCTTGATCCAGGCAATTTCTTCATTTTCCACAATGTTTTCCAAAGCTGTTTTCCTAAGGGGCGTAAAAGGGAGGGATTGCGTGCGAATGGGTTAAGTTGGCAAACAACAAAAGTACTGGACAAAAATTTATGTCGTGGGTTAACATTCACTTCCGATCTGAATTAAACCTTTCCCTTTTTGTTTGAAATTTTAGACTGGTCCAAATGGGTAGAGGTATCCTTTATGGCAGAAAATATTCATGGGAAAGAAGAAGTTTCCACAATGTTTTCTCGGGTATAAAGTCGTATAAAGCGACGTAAAATCCCAGATTTGTACAGATTTTTGGACTACTCAACCATATTTCAATGACAGTGGGGATCTATCAGTTATTTTCTGTTACGATCTTACAGCTATCCTACTTACAGGATCTATATCTGGATTGACCCGTAGCAGCACTCGGATAGTTTTATCTAGCCTCTTGCATATTCCTATTGTATGTCGTAGGTTAAATAGACTGTCTATATTCAACAGACACCCACACTGGACGGCCATTTCTATCTCCCAGTTCTGCTTGCCATTGCCATTTAGAACCAATTTCTCGGGATCGAATCCCAATTCCAGACATAGTTTCAACTCGCAGCCGCTAACTAAGGTACAGGAACATCCGAGACTTTTCAACAATTTAAGAATGGAAACATTCATATTTGCTTTCACTGAGTAATTTAAAACGGCTTTCTGTGATAATGTTTCGAGAGGTCGTAGGTACGAGTTAATATTTGACACTATTTTCGATTTACTATAGATAAAACACGGTGTATATGGCGGTCCTATTTTATTGTCTTTAAGGAATCGTACAACGTCTTCGACTCTGATACCTTCACACTGTAAGTGCCCTTCCTTATAAGGAAATACATCACTGTAGTAGTCCGTGCCACAGCTCGCATTCATGTTCATTAAACAAAAATCTCTAAAAATGCGAAAAAGTAAGAATTTCAAGTACAGTAAATCTTGTCATAATTAAGCGACCACTCAAGGGATGACAAAAAAGTGGTCGCCTGAGAGAACGATCGCTTAACCCTTGTCATGCTGAACCCAGAATATTCCGGTTTTTGCAGGAGGTGTAGACTAAGATCAGACTGCACTTATGTGCAGGCTGATCTTAGTCTACACCTCCTGCTTGTACTTTTTATGCCAGAGTTGTTTATGAAGTTGATTTCTAAAAGAAATATTGATTTTTGAACATTAAGTTCTATCTGTGCTTTCTGCCCTTTGATTTTACAGCAATTCAGTAAGGTAATTTATACAGCATTCAGTAAGGTAATTTATACAGCATGACAAGGGTTAATACACTTTTTTGTGAAAGATATGAGGGCTTTTTACGATTTCATACATGTATAAATTCTCGCTTGATCCTATATTGTTGGGCTTCATTAGAATCGTCTCATCTAGGCGATTCCTAGGAGTTGCGACAACATACGATTGAGGTAAGATTTTATTTCAGTTTATTTTTCAATAATGCCTTCCCTTCTTAGGGACTTGTCACAATTGATGTATTATATACACAAATATAGCCATGGACAATGGAATTAACTTGATAAAAAAAAATACGAACATACCTCGTACGAACGAAATCGCCGTCCTAACATCAACTTCGGAGAATTTATGCTACACAATGCACGAATGTAAAGGTAAATGTATAACCTACGTGGAAAAACAACGATTTGGAGACACAGTGGCATCAATCCTTAATTCGATCTACAAATAGGTTTGTCGAGCAAACCTGCGTCATTTTAAGTGGGACAAAACTGTGCACCTTGACCTCTTAATATTCGTCGTAGAATCAATTTCATTGGACATTTACGGTGGCGCTGTTTTGGCGGTTTATGTCAAATCGAGTGTCCGCCAATCAAATGCCTTCTTTCATGGCAACGAAAGTGTGACGCAATTTGTTACTTTCAACGTCAGCTGTGTGCCCCAGATTAAGTCGGTCGATTAGCTCACTTGGTAGAGCACTTAACTCCATACCTCAAGATCAGGATTTCGAGCCCAGAACTGACTATATCAACTAACAAATCAATTGTCTTTCGGATGAGACATTAAACCGAGGACTATGTAACGGTGCTATCCATCAAGTACGATAAAAAAAAAAACCTGGAGCAGCTTTCATCAGTTTCGTCCCTTGATAAGTAACCGTCTTCTGGGAGCCTTGCTCATACGGGTATAATTTAATTGTTAAAAACGAGCATTCTAAATGACCGTAAAAAATATTCATATATCCATGGACACAATTTTGTTGACGTTTTTGTATGCTTGCACACAGAATAGTTCCATAAAAATGTAATAAACTTGTAAGATATTTGTTGTTTTGATGGGGTTTGTTGTTGCTGTTGTTTTGGTTTGTTTTTGGTTTTGCTTGATGTCATCAAATTATAAGAAATGAAGTGAATATTTCATTGATGTTGTTTTCGTGGAGGTATGAAACGAAGAACCAATCACGCTTATGTATGAATCCGCTTCGCGTTTTCATACATTTATATTTTTTGTTTTGTTCTGATCTGTTTTGTGTGTGGTTTTTTTTTTTTTTTTTTTTTTTGTTGTTGTTGTTGTTGTTGTTGTTGTTTTGTTGTTTTGTTTTGTTTTGTAATTATTTGTTTCTTTTGTCTCTCACAATTGGATGGATAATCGTAAACCTGAATGGGATAGCAGCTGGAGGCTAAGAAAGGATGTAGTGGTAGCACTGGTGTGAGAAATACCAGGAATCCATCGTTAGGTGCTCCATCCGAAGCGATACAACTGAAATACTATCAAAAGTGGCGTTAAACCATATTCAATCAATTAGTCATACAGTTTTTTCATTTTACACCTCCATGAAAATAAGATGAACAAAATATATTCTCTTCGTCTCTGAAAATATGCTACGTGTGCGTTATCAATGATAAACAAACGGATATACAAACACATTCATTAGCCTACACTACCTGCTCATTGATGATGTTTTGAGAGAAATCTTTGAACGCAAGAGTTATCTAATTAATGTCAAAATTTAAAAACAAATATATTGTGAAAAGAGGGAAAATATTCAGCAAGACAAGGGTTAATAGTTTTGTATGTGAAGACCGCTTTACACATGCGGACAAACCTTAATAATAATGTTTCGTGCTAGTAGATGTTGCTTATGAATACCAAAACTGTGCTCATTGTTTTGCTGTATTTTCGGTATTATATTGCAACCGGCCTAACCAGTTTCTTAAAGGGCACAGGGCAAAGCAAAACTGAATGAATTTTTTAGTTAACATATTTTAAAATATTTTAATATATACCCAAATGTGAATGAATTTATGATTTGTGAATACTGGGGAAAAGAGAAGAGAGTAGAAGGCTCAGAGCCGGTTTGCTATAGGTAGAAGTTACCTTAGGAGCTTGTTAACGACTGGGCAGAACAGAGCGAAAACTCGGCCTGCCTTACGTACGCAGAGACAGTGATGTACATGAAAAGCATGCAGTTTAGAATTAGCCTAAAGTATAATAACCAATGCATAGTTTGACATACAAAAGTTAGGCTCTTTAGAACTCTAAAGAAGCGATTCCAAGTTCCATGGTAAATAACCTGGGATGGATTTAGCATTCCAGTTACAAAGTGTTTAAGAATAAATGGATGTGATCCTATAGTGGCGCGTTCCAGAGAATGTGGTAATTTCCAAAACAGTAATAGTATGGCAAATTCTCATTGGTACATCTTAGTACAACTATAAATTCAAAGTACTGAAAGCATTGCCTTTACATTACTATTTCGTCGCCGGGTGAGAAATTATCACTAAAAGCAATTCCCAGACGACGAAATTCAAGCAATTTCATCGTTATCCACAATGCTTTCTATCCAAGAACGCGAAAAAAATAAAAATAAAAAAATAAATAAAATAAAATTCCATCCATTTGAAATCATTGTCTGCAGCTTCTTTCAATTTGGACCAGTCTAAAATTTTGTAGCGTTGTAATAAGTTAAACGATATAAAACAGCACCGGCTTTTATATACTGCGAAAACAATTGCAGACGTCATTTTGAATTCTAAGTGTAACAAATAGTACGTAAGGCGGAGCAAATATTAGCCTACTTAACCCTTTCCCGTTTTTCGAAAATTTAGACTGGCTCCAAATTCAAAGAGGCTGCAGCAGACAATGAATACTGCGTGCAATTTGAAATGGAAGCATCCTATGTGATAGAAAATATTGTGGAGAAGAAGGAATTGCTTGTCACAAGCACTTTCTTCTTTTTCCACAATCCTTTCTCGAGTTAAAAGTCACAGCAACGTAAAATCCCGGATGTGCACAGGAAAGGGTTAAACTAGAATGAAAGTGAAAATGCCGGAAATAAATAGTTTTCCTTTACTTTACATTGACCAGATTTACTGTCGTTTGGTGGCTTAATTTTGGGGTTTTGTAAAGGTAAAAGCAAATAAAACTCACAAATTATCGCTCGAGTCAACCCATTTCATTATCATCAATAAATAAGTTCAATGTGTCGAATAAAAAAGGGGGAAGGTGGTGAAAAAAACAAACAAACCAAAATTATGCCGCTCTTAGTACTCCCATTTTTAAGCTACTTATTTTCCTAACCTCACCGTGAATAAAAGAACTCCACGAGTCTCCCAGTCACCTTTGGATCGTTGACATTGACAGCTTTAGATAAGCTGGACGTTATCGAAAGCAGTTACGCGTTTTTAAAATTAATAGTGATGTAACAACTTACAGACTAAATACGTTTAACCCATTACAAGATGAATTTTAGCTTTGCCTAAATTCGAAAACTAACAGAAGACAATATATTGTTGATGGCCACCGGATTTCAAAGATCTTTGCTTCTTTTGGTAGAAATATTGAGAATAATTAACAAATTGTACTAAGTTTTCCATCGCTATTTTCTTGGTGGGTTTATAAAAAGCCGCGGTATTGTGTGGGAATGGATCAAGCATGTAAAATTCAAACAAGGGAGACTCTACCACGACCAGTAAAATAATATACACGTACTTTAATTTAAATTCATTACGAGTCGAAAGAGAGTGACTGAGTCTCAAATAAAACATCAAGGATAGAGATCTTTCCAAGAATCATAGCTTACTTACCTTCTTTAATCACAAGCGACAGAAAATATGATACAGATTCTACTATTAGTAACGAGAAAACAATTTACGAGCGTATGTGAAGAGGTACGTTGTAAAATTTATGACATTGTCACTGAAAGATAACAAAATAGACATATATTCAAGTTTAGCTACCTTCTCTCCAAACTTTTGGCGGTTGAATTACGGCCTTATCGATACATATATTCTACATTATAATCAAGTACCGACTAGGGCATGATAAATATATGGGTCCATCAGGCGAAAAGGGATCTTCGAATACGTACAAAAAGCGGGACCAATCGATTCTGGTCAGCCTGCAGGTTATAACTTACTATATCCCCTATCCCCTTTCTTTCGAATATCAGGGCAACAGAGTTCCTTAAGGCTCCTTTTCGCTCGACGGGTAAAATGAGTAGAAAAGGGTGCTGTGGCTGAAAATCAAACACACGTAACTTCGAGTGTGAACTTTGATTCGGTTTGGTTGATATGTCTTTGGTGTCTCTGGTGAAAAACTCGTTCGGCATCTCACGAACTCGTAGTTTTCTGTAACCGTATCTATAGGTCTAAGGGAAGTAAATCATTTTCCCGTCATATAGGGAAACTCCGGTTCATATCATCACAAGATCAAGGTGGCCTCTGATTGGACAATATTATTGAAATTCAAAATCAATGATTTTTTTCAAGACCTTTTATGTTCCGTTGAAAAAATATGAAGTCATAAGTAACGGTTTTGAATCATTTTGGCAATTTACTAGCGGGTTTTAAAAGCGGGTACGTTTTTTTGAATTGCCCATAGAAACAGCTGTACAGGGAGGGTCACCTCAAAAATGGGGTCAAAAGTCATAGAGAAAAGGGATCATGCTATACTAAAATTTATTTTTTGGATGTATGAATGGATGTTCTTTAATTTAAAGTAGCTCTGGTCATCATCGCAAACTCTTGGACTGAGCTATAAGCGAATATGTTATATTGGCCGTCTATGGAAAATGATTTACTTCCATTAGACCATTAATCAAAAAACTGTAAGCTAGCAAAGCATTGTTTTCTTCAGTAATCTTCTTTGTCAAACGTTATCATGAAAAGAAACGAGGTTAAAGTATACAAGGAGTTAACCCATTCCCACACAATCCCTCCTTTTTATGTCAAAAGAAATTAGTTGTGGAAAACAGTATGGAAAATGAAGGATTTGCTTGTTACAAGCAATTCCTTCATTTTCCACATTCTTTTTTACCTAAAGGGATGATGATTTTTGAAATTTTAACAATAAGAAATCATCGTCTGCAACTTCTTTGAAGACTCTGATCAGAGTCATTTTGAACACGAGTTAGCAAAAAAAAAGAAAAAAAATACCCAAGAGATGAACTTTCATGCAGAGTTTACTATATTCCTGAAATACATAAAAACTACTTTTCGTGGCGTAGGCATTTAATGGGTGTAGTGGTTAAGTCTCCAGTGGAAGTTTGTACTCGTTGAACTTTGAGAAGACCTGAAAATTTTGTCGGTTAACTTAAAGGCCTAGTTTAAGGAATGTTGTGTATGTTGGACCCCTACTGACAAACTAATTGCCTTATCTGTAAATCACATCAGGGGTTAATCATCTTGTTTATTTCATTTATGAACATGGTCAAAATTTGTCAATATTATGCAATAGCAGCACCTTAGCTTTGTGCTATTAATGAGAATTTGATAGAAACCAAAGTAAAGTTACTTTAAAAATTTCATCTTGTCATTATTTATGCTTTTAATATTTTGAATCAATTTCAAATTATTGAATGAAAAGTGACTTAATTTGCAGAATGCTGCATTGAATGCAATTGAAAGAAATTTAAATGCATTTTTTATTATTTTTTTTAATTAAGACGTAAATCAGTTTCTTCAAACATTGTGGTAAAGTAAGAATTTCTAGTAAAAATACTTTTGATTTATCGCTTCCCTTAGAATATGGAAGTAGTTCTTGAATATCGTAGCAGTTTTACAAACTTATAAGTTTGATTTACGAAAATAGAAAGAGAAATATTGAGACAAAATGGAAAATCAGACAAATCAATGTTTTCTCCTCTTTTCTGCACGTTGTCAATCTAAGTTATTCCAGTTGCTATTCGTAATCTGTTATGATAACGATATCTTCATATTTTGTATTTTTACTGTCCTATACACATTGAAAAAAATGAGGTCTTATTAGATCTATTTATCAACAATAATAACCAAATATAATTAGTAATACATGTCAAGACACAAATTGGTTGCAATTAATAAAGTGCAAAAATATGCTTCACTTATCCATGATAGTAAAACAGATTTAATACATTGTATACTGTATACAGCTTCTTTATCAGATAAGGTCGTTAAATTCTCAGTGTGTAGTTAATTGTATATCTCATTTAGGGGGGGGGGGGGGGGTCAAATAAAGAAGGATTAAACTAGGACTTTAAGCTAACAAAGGTGACGCTTTGCTAGCTAAAATCATTGGGGCGCTTTAAATGTATTCCTCATTTAGAATTCTTTAGATTCTTATTTAGCGGCTTAAATATCTTACTCAAGATAACGCTTTATCTTAAAAAGAATCTCGACGATATAAGAACGCCGCTTTGAAAGAGCGATTTTTTTTTAAAAAAAAATTCGATGTCGTCAGGACCACTCGTCTAAGCCAATGCTTCGAGATTCTTATTTAGATTTCTAACAGAAAGTGTTCTTTACAATAAGTTTTTTAAGCCTCTAAATAAGAATCTTAACGTTTCTAATTGAGAAATTTAAGCACACTCGGCATTCAGTGTCAGCGGGGCATGTAGAGGATAACGAATCAATTAAAGCCTTCGAGATTTTTGTGTCGCTGTTGCAGTAGACTTATATTCAACCCAAGAAAGACATCACACGGAACAAACATCGGGCAAACATCGATGTATTCATTATCGGCTATCTAAGTAATTTCGAAAAATGACAGCTTTACTTGGGAAACAAAAGGTGCAAAACTTACTGGGACCAATTTGGAGAAGAAAAGAAAATTGACAATGAGCTCGCACCAGAAAAAGAAACACTGGGGAAGTATGTCAGATTGCTATTGATATGTTTTAAGTTTAGGTATCGAACAAGTAGGTGGCAAAGAAAAATAGAGTGCATCACTCTGGTTTACACGAGAAGTGGTTGGCAACTACTTCGTGTATCTGATTCGTCCACTTAATGTTTCGATCTATTTCTACACTTGCCAACTGTAACGTAAAAGATTCAAGTTTTATTAACTTTTACCCTTTCTATACTAACTTTTGAAAGTTTAGGAAATACCAGCCCCTAAATAAGAAACGGCATACCACTTGTTTAAAAGCATATTACAGGATTGAGACGAGTTTAAACCAAATGGCATAAAACTAACTTAAACCCTAGAAATCGGTGATAAGAGTTGAAGTGTACCTACCTTTCAGTGTACCCAGTAAACAAGAGAGTACTCAAAACACTTGTATGTATGATCACAAATGATGTTTGTCCCAAGCAATTATATAACAATTGGCAGTATAAGAGGTTTATGGGATTCGTTTGAACCCACAGCCCCCTTGTAGCCTAACTATTTCATTTTTGTGAAGAAATTCGATGATGATATGGGAAAAACACCTTGGTAAGTTAGAAACCTTTTTACAGAAACCCTGCATCTGCATTTGAACTGTGTAGTATATGTCAGAAAAATCAAGGTTAATTTCACTAAGGCTGCATATCATTAGGTTATTCTGTCTGTATATCTGTTACAGATAAACATGAAAGAAGGAGAGATAAACCACAAGACAACCAGGAGGTGAATGTTGATGAAAGTTCTCCTGTTATCCAGATGTTTCGATGTTTTCAACAAGAGCTAGATCAAAAACACGATAAATATGAGAGGATTGTAAAATTGTCAAGGGATATAACCATCGAGAGCAAGAGAGCTATATTTCTTTTGCATAGAGTGCATGGGTAAACAAACTATAAGAAGTCCTTGGCTCATTCCCACACAGTGACGCATTTAGACGCCCCAAAGAAAAAAAAGCTTTGGAAAACATTGTGGATAATTGTCACCAGCAATTTCTTCATTATCCACAATGTTTTCTACCCTAAATATAAAAAATCCTAAATTTCATAAGCTTTGAATTGTCGTCTGCAACTCCTTTAAATTTGGACCAGTCTAAAATTTTGGGTTAACCAACAGATTGCTTGCATTGCCAACTTACTCTGACAGAGAGTTCTACTCTGAAATTTAACAGTGTTATTTGGAAAATGTATGGCTTGAAATATGTTACCAAAAGGCAAAAAGGAAACTTGGTGGTTGGCAACCGAAATATCGTAACTGCAGCTCAAATAAGCTGTAGCTATGATGTTTAAGTCGCTAGACCAATCAAGATGCTTCATAAAATGTTGTAACTGTAATTCAAATTTCACTTCTAGTCAAAATGAAGAGCCCAATGTGTGTGTGTGGGGGGGCTATAAAGAAAGATTTTTGTATGACTTCGCCCAAATAATTGGGCCAATTTCAGCCAAAAGCGACAGAAATCTTACTTATGTGGTCCTGTATATTAACCCTTGTCATGCTGAACCCGGAATATTCCGGTTTTTGGCAGGAGGTGTAGACTAAGATCAGACTGCACTTATGTGCAGACTGATCTTAGTCTACACCTCCTGCTTATACTTTTCCTGCCAAAGTTGTTTATGAAGTTGATTTTTAAAAGAAATATTGATGTTTGAACAACAAGTTCTATCAGTGCTTCCAGTGCTTTGATTTTACATCAATTCAGTAAGGTAATTTATACAGCATGACAAGGGTTAATAGCTAAATGGACATTGTTAGAATCTTGATTTTGGGATCTTCAGGTTCAGAGCCTATGTTTGTATAAGGTGTGTTTTGGCCAACTTGTATCACATAGACATAATCCTAGCCTTAACATTATATTTGACTGTTGAAAGAAAAAGGGCCTTTATCTCAGGTGAGCCTATATTTGCTTAAAGTGTGATAAGGCCCATTTCAATCAAAATCATATCCCTAGAATTAAACTTGACTATTGAATGAAAAAGAGCCTTTATCTCCAGTACATTTGACTGTTGAAATAAAAAGAGCCTTTATCTCAGATGAGCGCACCAGGCCCAATGGCTCTCTTGTTTACTTCTTGGATTAGGTGATTATGAATGAGTCCACTTTTTGAATATGCATAATCATAGATATGCATATTTGCTTATCAGAATATTAATAAGATCGCTTTTTTCTCATCACTATGATCATTTGCAAGTCTGTTTTAAAAGAATATGTTAATTCATGTAATCCAGTCAGGATTTAGAACAGCTTTAACATCTATAATTGGCAATTTGGTTAATGCAATTACTGATTAACAAATAGTTGGAACTGTATTTTTAGCTCTACTGGCCAAAAGCCAGAAGAGCTATAGCGATGCCTTTTTCCTGTCCAGTGTCCATCCGGCCAGCCCATGTCCGTCAACTTTTCCTTGTTACAACTCTAGAGTCCACAGTTTTCATCAAATTGTCTTCAAACTTTCTCAGAATGATTGCACCATCATAAGGATTGTTCCTTTTGAAATTGGGTCAGATGTGTCAAGAAACACTGGAAAAGGGGGCTAATTAAAATTTTATTAAAAAATCCTCGTTAACACTCTAGAGTCCACACTTTTCATCACATTCTCTTCAAACTTTAACAGAATGATTGTACCAGCATAAGGATTCTCTATTTGAGTATGATTCGGTCAAGAAACACGGGAAAAGGGGCCTTAGGAAAATTTAATTTAAAAATCTATAAAAGAATCCTTGTTTACGTGATAGAGTCACAGTTTTCACTTTCTCATAAGGATTGTTCCTTTCAAAATTTTGTCAGATCCATCAAGAAACACAGGAAAAGGGGCCTTATCAAAATTAGATAAATAAAACCTTGTTTACACTATAGAGTTCAGTTTATATCTGATTCTCTTCAAACTTTCTCAGAATGATTGTATCATCATGAGGATCTTTTCCGTCCAAATTGGGTCAGATCCATCAAGAATCAAGGGAAAAGGGCCTTATGAATATTTGATTGAAAATCTATAAAAAAAATCCTTGTTTATGCTCTTAAGTCCACAGTTTTCTTCTGATTCTGTAAAAACTTTCTCAGAATGATTGTGCCATCATAACAATTGTTCCTTTTGTTATTGGGTTAGAAACGTCAAGAAACAGGGGACAATGTGCCTAATTGAAATTTAATTGACAAATCCTAGTTTTCTCACTAGAGTCCACAGTTTTTATCAGATTCTGTTCAAACTTTCACTGCACGATTTTACCATCATAAAGATTGTTCCTTTCAAACTTGGATTATATCCGTCGAGAAGCACAGGAAGAGGGGCTTCATGAATATTTTATTTAAAAATCTATTAAAAATCTTTGTTTACGCACTAGTGTCCAAAGTTTTCATCAGATACGCTTAAAACTTTCACAGAATGATTGTATCATCATAAGGATCGTTCCTTTTGAAATTGGGTCAGATTTGTTAAGAAACACGGGAAAAGGGGTCTTATGAAAATTTGATTTAAAAACCCATTAAAAATCCTTGTTTACATACTAGAGTCCTCAGTTATCATTGGTTTCTCTTTAAACATCTCAGAATGATTGTACCATTATAAGGATCATTCCTTTTGGAATTGGGTCTGACATGTCAAACAGAGGAAAATTTGCTTTATGAAAATTTAATTAAAAAAAAATTTAGTTAATGGAATAAGGTCCACAAATTTCATCCAATTGTCTTCATACTCTCACAGAATCCTTATACTATTGCAAGGATAGTTTCTTTCAAGTAAAATGGGAAAAGGGCTGTTTGAGATTTATTTGAAAAAATCCTCATTTATGCAATAAATCCCACATTTTTTATAAGATTTTATTGAAACTTTCACGGAATGATTGTAAGGTTAAAAGTATCATTATTTTCAAAATGGGGTCTCAACTGTTGAGAATCAAAGGAAAAGGGACCTTATGAAAATTTCATAAAAGAATTAAAAATTCTAGTAACCAAGTCGGAGCTTTCATTGGATTTTTCTTCAAACTTTCACAGATCCGTCTTGAACATGGGAAAAGGGACAATGAGGATTGTTGCTCAAAAAAAAAAGGGATAAAATTGAATTTTATAAATTTCTGTTTGCATTCTTCTTTAAGCAATTAACTTCCATAAATTTCAGAATGTTTTAACAGAAAGCTTGATAACTAGTAGAGTGTCATAGGCCTCTTGTTTATAACTTGATGTAACTTTTGTAAAACAATGAAAAACTCGAAATGCTTCTCTAGAACTGTTTCAAACATTCAGGCCTGTGGAGCGATCTAGATTTACAGCCGCCTTCATAGCACAGTCGGTTACGCATCAGACTCCCAATCTTCAACTATGGGATGTAATGGGTTTGATCCCTAGCAGTGGCATATATATTCTTTCTGGCATTTGTCTCTCACTAATGGGCTGATAATTGTTAACCTACGTGGGATAGCAGCTGGAGTCTAGGAAAGGGTGTAGTGGTAGTACTGGTGTGAGAAATACCAGGAATCCATTGTTAGGTGCTCCAGCCGTCGCGATATGACTGAAATACTGTTAAAAGCGGATTAACACCCTTTTCAATCAATCAATCGATCCATAAGACATCAAACTCATCTCTTGTTTGAATAAAGTATTATAAAGAAATAAAGAGACACTATTTTTGTATATCAGAGCATATTCAGGGTAGGATGTGAAATGTTTACTTGCTGATTTTTAGCTCTACTGGCCAAAAGGCCACTAGAGCTACTGCGATGGCTTTTCCCTGTCCGGCATCCATCCGGCCAGCCCTCCTCCGTCCGTTAACTTTTCCTTGTTTACACAATAGAGACCACAGTTTCCATCGAATTGTCTTCAAACTTTCTCAGAATGATTGTATCATCATAAGGATCGTTCCTTTTGAAATAGGGTCAGATCTGTCAAGAAGCACAGGAAAAGGGGCTGAATTAAAAATTAATAAAAAAATCCTGGTTTACACAATAGAGTCCACAGTTTTCATCAGATTCTCTTCAAACTTTCTCAGAAGGATTTTACCATCATAAAGCTCGTTCCCTTGGAAATTGGGTCAGACCCGTCTAGAAACATTGGAAAAGGGGCCTTATGAAAATTTGATTATAAAATCTATTAAAAATCCTAGTTTACGCTCTAAAGTCCACAGTTTTCATTGGATTCTCTTCAAACTTTGCCAGAAAAGGGGCCTTATGAAAATTTGATTAAAAAATCTATAAAAAAAAATCCTTGTTCACACAATAGAGATCACAGTTTCTTCGAATTCTTGTCAAACTTTGTCAGAATGATTGTACCATCATAAGGATTTTTCCTTTAGGAAGATCTGTCAAAAAAGACAGGAAAAAGGGCCTAGTCAATATCAAATTAATCCTGGTTGCACAATAGAATCCATTCTTTTCATCGGATTCTCGTCTAACTTTCTAAGAATGATTGTACCATCCTAAAGATAGTTCCTTTGGAAATTGGGTCAGATCCGTCAAGAATTGGGGGGAAAAGGGGCCTTATGAAAATTTTATTAAAAAATCTATTAAAAATCCTGGTTTACGCTCTAAAGCCTACTGTTTTCATCATTCTCTTCAAACTTTGCCAGAGTGATTGTACCATCATAAGGATTGTTCTTTTTTAAATTGGGTCTGATCCGTCAAGAAACACGAGCCCTTATGAAAATTTGATTTAGTCATCAATTTAAGATCTTTGTTTATCCACTAGAGTCCACAGTTTTCATCGGATTCTCTTCAAATTTTAACTGAAATATTGTACTTTTATATGGATGGTGCCTTTTGAAATTGGGTATGAATCATAAAGAAACATGAGAAAAGGGGCCTTTTGAAAATTTAATTTGAAAAAAATCCTCTTTAATACTCTAAAGTCCACAGTTTTCATCAGATTCTCTTCAAACTTTGCCAGAATGATTGTACCATCTTCAAGATTGTTCAATTTAAAGTTGGAGCAGATCCGTCAAGAAACACAGGAAAAGTGGCCTTATAAAATTTAATTTCAAAATTTTAATGCTATTAAGTCCACAGATTTCATCTGGTTGTCTTCATACTCAAACTGAACAATAATACTTTGTAAGTATACTAGTTCCCTTTCGGGATTGGGTCAGATGCATCAAGTAAGATGGGAAAAGGAGCCTTATAAAATTTATTTCTAAAACCCTTGTACCACAATAAATTCCACATTTTTCATCGGATTCTGTTCAAACTTTCAAAGAATGTATTTAATTATTGTTTGTACTATCTGTAGGATTGTTTCTTTCCGAATTGGACCTGATCTGTTTAGTATCAGGGGAAAAGGGGCCTTATGAAAATTTCATTTATAATCCTTGTTACAAGTCCAAAGCTTTCATCAGATTTTCTTTGAATTTTCAATAATTTTGATTGTTGATGTTGACATTAGACCTGATCTGTCAAGTATCACAGGAAAAGAGGTCTTATGAAATTTAATTTTAAAATCCTTACACCACAATAAAGTTGACAGTTTTCATCATATTCTGTTCAAACTTTAATAAATATAACTGTATCATCATTTTGATTGTTCCTTTGTAAATAGGTTCTGATTTGTTAAGTTTCACAAGAAAAGGGGCCTTATGAAAATTTTATGACAAAAAGTCAATATCACAATAAAATCCTCAGTCTTTACTGTTTTCTTCAAACTATCTATCATTAGGATTGTTTGTTTTTAATTTGGTTCTGATTTGTTACTGATTTGTTAAGTTTCACATGAAAAGGGGCCTTAAGAAAATTTTATTGCAAACATTTCTTGACACAATCTAGTCCACTGGTTCACTGATTCTCTTTAAACTTTTAAAGAATGATTGTACCTTCATTAGTGTTGTTCCTTTTGAAATTTGGTTTGTTCTGTAAAGTATCATGGGAATAGGGGCCCTATGAAAATTTCACTATAAAATCCTTACTAACACAATAAATTTCTCAGTTCTAATCGTGTTCTCTTTAAAGATGCAAAGAATAATTGTGACATTGGAAACACAGGAAAAGGGGCCTTACAGATTATCATTTAAAGCATTCTTGTTTATTTGATGACGTTCACAATTATTATCAGATTGTCTTTAAAATTTCACATAGGACTATTGTATGGTCACAAGGAAAGTTCCTTTCGGAAATGAAATGGATCCATAAGAAAACACAGGAAAAGGGGCCTCATAGAATTTTACTCAAAACAATCTTGTTTATATGATAAAGTCCACAATTATTACCGGATTCTGATGAAAATTTTCACAGTATGATTGTAGGGTCATAAGAAAACTTTTTAGAAATGAAGTGGATCTGTCATGAAAGAAGGGAAGAGGGGCCTTAAGGATTGTTTGCTCAAAATAATAAAGGGGATAAAGTCCACTTTGTTATAATTTTTATGCATTCTTCTTTCAGTAATTAACTTCCTTAAATATTAGATTTCTTTCATAGAAAACTTGATAACCAGTAGAGCGTCTCAGGCCCTTATGGGCCTCTTGTTTATTACGTTACAACAAGAACAGCACCTTTGCTGGGAACCAGTATGGTTTATGAAATTAGAGTTGACTGTATTTTATTGAATCTTATTTGTTGGTACCAGTGTCAAGGCGGTCTATCAAGGTCAATGTCAAATATCATTCTCGCATATTTGAAAATGCTGCTTGCAGAGGCATTCATCTTAAAAAATAAATGCACTTGTCATCTTAAAGGTTTTCATTTCTCTTTAAAGAACTGGTGATGAGGAGGACATTTATGGTCAAACTGAAGAGAAACTGAAGATCTTGGAGAATACAAAGTTTAAAGAAATCTCAAAAGAATTAGCAGGGAATGATCCTTACAAATACTTGAGGGCCTACACAGCAGGTTAGTAGATTTTGTCCACAATAAAGGTAATGCACCAACCACTAAGATGAAACAAAGGACATCACTCAGAGACTGTCATATGGGATTGCATCTTTTATGTGACAAGTGATTACAAGATGACAAAACTTAAGCTCGTCATGATTGAAAGAGACTGCAAATTACAATTTAAAGCATGAATGAAGTTGTGAATTGCAAAATAAGTGCCTCAAAGTGTAGAAAGCATTGTAGCAAACTAATTGACCAATACCTGACCCGGCCTACTGACTCCCTAGGCACTGCCAATTAAGTCCGACCTAAACGATGTAACTACAGCTTGAATAAGCTGTAGTAACAACTTTTAAGTTGCTAAACCAACAAAAATGTTTAACAAAAATGGCAGTCAATGTTGGAGTCGTAAGCTCAATTCCGGGTTGAATAAATGATTTGATTGGCTGATTGATTCTTTGATTCACAGCTATGACAGGTCAATTCTTCTTTTCATATAATGCTTTCCTGCTGTTTATCTTTAGTTCATCAAAATGCAAGATTGAGTGATTGTGATTGGTTGAGAGTTGCAAAGCCATATATAAATCCATTACCTCACAAGTCCAAATTGAGAGGAGTTGTAGACGACAATTTAAAGTTCATGGAATTTAAGATTTTTACAATTTCCGATCGGAAAACATTGTGAAAAATGAAGAAACTGCTTGTTACAAGCAACTTCTTCATTTTACACTATGTTTTCCTAATTGTTTTTTTTTTTTTTTCAGGGGCATCATAAAGCGTCATTGTGTAGGAATGGGTTAATACATGACTAGCCAAGAAATTGATTAAGGGGGAAATTTGTTGATTAAAATTACAGTAAACCCCTCTAATACCACCACTTGCCGTACTCTCTGAAAGTTTGGTAATAGTGGGGTGGTCGTAATATTGAGGTTTGGTTGTTTGTTGTCAAGTAATTCATGTTCATTTTATCTTCGTTATTGGAATATATTAATACTATACAAAAAATAAAACTATTAAAACATGTATTACAGCGGAGTCTATGTCATTTTCAAATTAACAATCTTTGATAAGTTCTACTTTCTCTCTTCCCCATTTGATCTGATTCAGAAGTGTGACCTCTGATTATTTATACGTAAGTACAGGTTCAAAGTGTCAAACTGTCATATCTTCTGTAAAGCGAATACAAAACATCAATTAAGTTGTAAATCAAAATTAGTTGATAATTAAATGTTTGGAATGCAGTAAACAAACTTATCGCAACTTCTTGGATACTTTTCACTTTCGACTTTATTACTTGTGTCAAAACCCGTGACATATTCAAATTACAATTATAAATAATACAAAGAATAATTTCTAAAAGTGATTGGCAACTTTAATCTATTTAATAGAAATAACACCTTTCATAATGAGGGTTCAAAATCACATAATCAAGAATACGATTTTGTATTTTGTATTGACAATGCATTCTTACCCAATTAGTGTCATACTTATCAAGTTTGAAATTTGGCTGGTCATGGGTTCGATCCCCAGCAGTGGCACATATTCTTTCTGACATTTGTCTCTCACTAATGGGTGGATAATTGTGAACCTAAGTTGGATAGCAGCTGGAGGCTAGTAAAAGGGTGTAGTGGTATTATTGGTGTGAGAAATACCAGGAATCCATTGTAAGGTGCTCAAGCCGTTGCGATATGACTGAAATACTGTTAAAAGCGGCGTGCACCCCATTCAATCAATCAATCGATCTAGAAGACATCAAACTCATCTCTTATTTGAATAAAGTATTATAAAGAAGTAAAGAGACACTATTTTGGTATATTAGAGCGTACTCAGGGTAGGATGTGAAATGTTTACTTGCTGATTTTTAGCTCTACTGGCCAAAAGGCCACTAGAGCTATTGCGATGGCTTTTTCCTGTCCCGCATTGGTGCATCCGTCCTTGCTGCAGTCTGTTAACTTTTCCTTGTGTACAGGATAGAGTCCACAGTTTTCATCAGATTCTCTTCAAACTTTCACAGAATGATTTTACCATCATAAGGGTGGTTCCTTTCAAAATTGGGTCAGATCTGCCAAGAAACATGGGAAAAGGGGCTTAATTAAAAATTAATAAAAAATCCTGGTTAACAAGCTAGAGTACACAGTTTTCATCAGATTCTCTTCAAACTTTCACATAATGATTTTACCATCATAGGGATCATTCCTTTCAAAATTGGGTCAGATTTATCAAGAAACATTGGAAAAGGGGCCTTATGAAAATTTCATTAAAAAATCTACCTAAAAAGATCCTCGTTTACGCAATAGAGTCCACAGTTTTTATCGGATTCTCTTTCAAACTTTGTCTGAATGATTGTACCATCATAAGGATTTTTCCTTTAGGAATTGGGTCAGATCTGTCAAGAAACACAGGAAAAAGGCCCAATCAAAATTTAATTAATACTCGTTACGCGATAGATTCTACAGTTTACATCAGATTCCCTTCAAACTTTCTCAGACTGATTGTACCATCATAAAGATCTTTCCTTTGGAAATTGGGTCAGATCCGTCTGGAAACGTAGGAAATGGGGCCCTATGAAAATTTGATTAAAAAATCTTTTAAAAATCCTTGTTTACGCTCTAAAGTCTCAAGTTTTCATTGGATTCTCTTCAAACTTTGCCAGAATGATTGTACCATCATAAAGATCGTTCCTTTTGGAATTGGGTCAGAATTGTCAAGAAACATGAGAAAAGGGGCCTTATGAAAATTTGATTTAAAAAAATCAATTTTTACAGGTTAGTGTCCACAGTTTCTTCCGATTCTCTTCAAACTTTGTCAGAATGATTGTACCATCATAAGGATGGTAAAGAGTGAAATTTGGGTGGTCGGTCTCAATGTGTGAAGTTATTGGTCGTTTTTGTGAGGTTCAAAATAGTGAATCAGCTATAGTTGGTACTGAATTTAGTGGTCATAGTTTTGAAGAGGGGTTCTCAAGCATTGAAATAAAGAACAAAAAATTTTGTTCTGTAAAAATTCGGTCGTAATATCGGGGTGGTCGTAAGGAGAGGTTTTACTGTACTTGTCTTTTTGGGTAGAAAATTTGTTGATAATTAAGATATTACCTGTTGTAAGATAGTTCCTTGTTTTTCAAAATATTTTCCTAAGATTTTTCTTGAGAGTTATAAAAAAGCAGGGTTTGTCTGGAAATGGTTTAACAGAGGTGTTATCAAATTCAATATCAGCCTGACATGTTATCTCCTTCAGGTCTACAAGAATACATAGAAGCCCTAACATTTTACCATTACTTGAAAGACAAGAAACTTGTAGGGCTTAGTTGTGTTCAACAGAGACTTACTTTTGAAGTTGATGTCATTGAAAATACAGAAAATATGTCCATAGGCGAAGAACATCAAACTGAAGAACATGTTACAACAGATCAAATTGAAGACTTAAGTTCAACCAGCAGTATAAAAATTACCAAACAAACACTACAGATTCCAATTCCATTTGAAGAGTATATTCTTGGTGTTGCAGATCTTACAGGTGAACTAATGAGACGAGCAATAAATAGTGTAGGAGCCGGCAACTTGGAAGAACCGTTTAACATCTGTTCATTCTTACAAGAGATGGAAATGGCATTTGCGTGTTTAGGAAATTCCAATCGAGAGGTTGGAAGAAAGCTCTACACACTTAAACAAAGCTTAAGGAAAGTAGAGGCTGCATGTTACACACTGAAAGTACGAGGATCAGAGATTCCTAAACACATGCTGGTAGATGTGCTTTCTAAAGCAAGTGCTCCAGAATTTATTGAAGACTCTTGTATTGTTGAGGATGATTGAATTTGACATGAAGGTTTTGGAATATATTTTATGAAAATGTGATCATCCTTACTACTTTTTTGCACTTGCATCAATTAGACTAAAGCTTATGGATCAATCAGGTTCAATGTTTATATCATGCATGAAGGTTTACTGTATCTCAATATGGCTTTTTTAGCTCCAATTGGCCACTTAGGCTATTATCATGGTGTTGTGTCTGTCGTGCAGGGCTCCCGAAATCCGAAAATTGCCGGTCTGGACCGAATTTTGAATTGCCAGACCGATTTGAATCCCAAAAAATAACACCAAAATCGGTCCAAAATTTTCATTGAAATTTTGGTATACTCGCTCATTGTCTATCAAAATCAACTTTAAAACCGAAATAATTCAAGGGTTTCACACCTTATCTGCAGATTAAGAGATTAACAAAAGTGCCAAAAATCGATAATAAATTTTCCCGCCGGCCAGTCAAGTGCCCATCCGCACTTGGACCTAATTAGCAGTTAGCAAGTTTCGCGCTTGACCAAACTTCGGGTATCGAGTATTTGCAATAGAAAATCGGTTTGACTTACACCTGTTCGAGGTCTTATCAAAATGCTCATCTAAAACTGCGTCAATTTAAATTGCAATTACTGATGAAACAAATTTCTTTTACTATAATACTAGACATGAAAAAGGCTTCAGTTGCTGTTCGTTTGAATTTGGAAAAGTTCAGCACAACGCTTTTATGAAATTAATTGATCACAAGTAAGCGCGTAAGACTTTGTTTGAAGTTTGTATAAAAAAGCAATGTCGTTAATATTTGTTATATTAATTTTCATTCGCGGTAAGAAACGTAACCTTTAGAATTCAAACAATAGGTTTGAAAAATGCCGATAATTTGAATATAAACGAAAACGTCGTTTAATAATTTCGCTAGTTCCGTCAATAAAATTAAAGAAACAACGAATCATGAAATCTTACTTCAGGGGTGGAAAACGTCCGAATTATAAATCTCAAATTAACGACAATTAATAAAATGACCGAGATTTGTGCACAAATTCTACTCTGAGAAAATAGTGCAACACGTTGGCGACCCACTCGAGTTTGTCTCGTCGGTCTTTTTGATGTACATCACGACTCTGCGATCCCATGGGATAGAATAGACTGACCCGACATTTTTTGACGTCAGCTGTGTTTTTCCATCATCAGATGCATGTGTTGAGAGAAAATCGCTATCACTGTTAGATTTACAGAACTTTGGATAACTAGCTTATGAAAAAGTACATCATTACTATAATGAAATCGGCGGTACTCGGGGGGGGGGGGTGCGTACGTCACGGAAATGAATTTTGATCATATAATTTTTCTATCTAATTTTACAATTTATTGGAATTTTGTGGACTGCCATACATTGCCGGAATTGTAATTTATATACAGCCGAATTTTCAACAAAAAAAAAAATGAAAGTAGGATTGTCAGTTGTTTTCATCTAACTTCCACTTGTTGAAGATTATAATCATCTTCGGAAAATTTGAAAAAGAATGCAACTACCGCATGAATGATGAACCCTTTTACATACGGGAAAGATGAAAAAAGGCAGGGTATTAGTTTTTGCCGGGGGAGGGGGGGACATTCGTTTTTGACGACGGAGGTGGGGCTATCGTTTTCGTCGGCGGGGGGGTGAATAACCGTTTTTGCCCGGACCAATTTTAATTTCCAAATTTCCGGAGCCCTGCTGTCGTGCATCAGTGAGTGCACATGTCTGTTAGTTTTGACTTGGAAAATCTTCCTTCTAGACATTTTGATCAGATGAAAAACTTGGCTTTAATGGATGGGGGAATTTCATGTAAGGTATATAGTGAAAGCTTTGAAAATCTTCTCCTCAGAAACTGTTTGATTGCTACAACAAATTTTACAAAAACAAACCTTGGATTACCCTTTATCAGATCCCTTCAAGAAAAACATGGCATTTAAGGGGGCAATGCTGGTTTCCAGTTTTCAATGAATATTTTTATGCCCCCACCACTTAATGGGGGGGGGATATAGATTTACCATTGTCTGTCCATCCGTACTTCCGTCCGTCCAGAATTTGTCCGGAGCATATCTCTGAAAGTATAATAACTATCAACTTGAAACTTTTTAGGTGGATGGCTATCATTGAGGTGAAGTGCAGTGCACAAGAACCACAACTCTTGCTTGCATAATTTTGAAGTTATTGCCCTTTGTTATTCTAATGACTTACATTTTGTCCGGGGCATATCTCTGAAAGTATAATAGCTATCAACTTGAAACTTCATAGGTGGATAGACCTCATTGAGGAGAAGTGCATTGCTCAAGAACCACAACTCTTGCTTGCATAATTTTGGAGTTATTGCCCTTTGTTATTTTTTAAGACTTACATTTTGTCTGGAGCATATCTCTGAAAGTATAATAGCTATCAACTTGAAACTTCATAGGTGGATAGACCTCATTTAGGAGAAGTGCAGTGCAAACTATTGCTTGAATAATTTTCATGTTATTACCCTTTGTTATTATTAAAGCTACCGTCAGGAGCATCTGTGTCCTGTGGGCAAAGCTCTTGTTTTAATAATTTCTTAAAAGTTGCTGGATGAATTTCATCCAATCTGTGCAACTATGATCCTATGATGATCCTGTTTTCTGTCCGTCTGCCCCAATATCTCCACAACCCTTTGGCCAAATTGAATGAAACTTCACATGTGAGTTCCATATGCTATTACGCTGAGGTACTTTTCTCGGGTTTTGGATAGCTCAAATGTCAAGGTAACAGTTCAAGGTCAAAGGTCAGAACTGACCATGTTCACAGCATAGCTTCTTCGATGAAGGATGGATTTCAAAATAAATTTGTACAATTTTCTTTCTCATGAATAGATGTACCACTTGAAAAAAATCAGACAGCTCTAAGGATAAGGTAACAGTTCAAGGTCAAAGTTCAAAATTGACCAGCATAGCTCCTTCAATTATTGAAAATAAATTGGAACAATTGTTCTCTCTCATGAATAGATGTACCATTTGGGAAAAAAAGAATCCAAGGTCAAGGTCATAGCTCAAGATCAAATGTTGAAATTAAGCATTTCCAGAGTATAGCTCCATCAGTTATGGATGGATTTCAAAATAACTTTGCACAAATTATTCTCTGGCAAGAGTAGATGTATCATTTGAAGCAAATTTTCAGATACATGTGTAGTTCTAAGGTTAAGGTCAGAAGTTAAAATTTAAAATGTCCAGAGCATAGTTCCTTTAACTACAGAAGGTTTTCAATATAACTTTGTAAAATTGTTCTCAGTCATGAGTAGATGTGCCATTTGGAGAAAAAATTGGATAGCTCCAAGCTCACAGGTCAAGGTCAAATGTTGAAAACAGACTTTTCTGGAGCATAGCTTGTAAACTTATAGATTGAACTCAAAATAAATTTACACAATAATTCTCTATCATCAGTAGATGTGCAATTTGAAACAAATCTTCAGATAACTCCAAGGTCAAGGTCACAGCTCAAGGAGAAATGATTCTTGATTCATGCTCTTTCAAAATACTTCAAAGAACTGAAAGCCATGAAGAACTTTGGGTGTTAGGGGTGGGGCCATTTTTGACACCAGGGATTAAAACAAGAGGACCATGATGGTCCTAAATTGCTCAGCTGCATCTGCCAATCACAGTACTTTTTTTGCATGAAAAGACACAGCTTTAGCCAAATAAATAAAACAAATATAAAATTTTGGGTACGGTACAAAACTATCTTGTAATGCCATACAATAAATATGAATGCCTATGGCTTTATAGTTTAATCCATTACCAAACTATCCCACATTTTGATGCCCTCAAAAAATAGAATTAAAAACATTGTGAGAAAGGGAAAACTTAGTAGGTAAAAGCAATTTCTCACAATGTTTACTACCATAAAAACTCCTTGTATTTAAATTTCAATCAAACTTTAATTATCCTCTGCAACTTCTTTTCATGTGGACCAGCATTAAGATATGACTTTGAAATTGCTCTAACTGAGCATTTCACCAAACTTTGGGCCTGTAGAGCAGGGCCATTTTGACCCAATGGGTATTATTTTAGCAACCTTGGTAGAGAACAATCTGGATGTACTATAAACCAAATATAGATACATACAGAGAGGAAGATATTTGAACTTATTGAGTGTTTTTCATAACTTTGGATGCCTTGGGAAGGGCCATTTTTGTCCAAAAGGGTAAAACTTGAGAAACATGGTAGATAACAATAATGTTACGCTATGTTTTTAATATAAATGCTCTAGGCCCAAGGAGAAGATTTTTTTTCAAATTTAGCAATTTACGCTAAATTCAGCCCCTGGAGAAAAGACGTTTTTGATCCTAAGGGCATATTTTCCTGTAGTGCTCAAGTGAGCTATTGTGATCACCTTTTGTCCGGTGTCTGTCCGTTGTCCGTCAACAAATTCTTTAAACGACATCTCCTCCCAAACCACTGGGCCAATTTGAACCAAATTGGGCAGAAATTTTCCTTATGTGGCCTTCTTTAAAAATAGCTAAAAAAATTAAAATCTGTTAAAAACTCTGGTTGCCATGGCAACAAAAGTGAAATTTTGAAAAAATCTGTAAAAATCTTATCCTCCTGACCCAGAAGGTGTAGATCCTTGATATTTGCTTGAAGCATCAGTATATTGACCTCTTTCAAAATAGCTAAAATCATGATCCTCGGATCCCCAGGGTGGAGCCCCAGGGGTATGGGGTTTATATAGAAGTAAAGAATGATTTTTAAATGACATCTTCTCCTAAACTACTCGGCCAATTTGAACCAAATTTGGCAGAAATGTTACTTAGATGGTCCCCTTTAAAATTAGCTAAATCCGTTGAAAACTCCGGTTTCCATGGCAACAAAAGTGAAATTTTAAAAATCTTCTCCTCCTGACCCAGAAGGTGTTGAGCCTTGATATTTTACATGAAGCATCAGTTTATTGCCATCAATTTGACCTCTATCAAAATAGCTTAAAAAATTATCCTCGGGCAGCCAGGGGGGGGGGGGGCCTGGGAGGGGGGTTATAGGCATGAAGTGTCAGTTCACAGACTTCTTTCTTATTTCTGAAATTATATCCCATGGATCCAGAGGGAGAAAAAAGTTAATTCCTTCTTTCAAATTTGCCCCAAAGCCTTGGAATTTGTAATTTAGACTTGGATCCCCAGGTACATAGTCTATATATGTAATTATGGCTCACTTGTATCATAATCCTAACCTTAACATGAAATTAGACTGTTGAAAGAAAAAATGCCTTAATCTCAGGTAAACGGCCCTCTTGTTCCAAATTTTGAACATCAGGGGCAGTGCCAATTTTGATACCAGGTATTAAATATTTAAAAACTAGACAGAGAACAATGTGATTGAGCTACATAGGAAATATAAATGACTTTGGCTTTGTTGTTTCTAAAAAAAAGAATTTCAAAGATTTACTAAAATTTCCCATTTTCAAATGCTGCAGAACAAGGGTTTTTCATGGAAGGAAATTCTTTAAACACATTTCGTAGAGGTTCAACCAAGAAGCATCACTGCAAAGTTTCAGCTTGATTGGCCTACTGGTTTTGGCGGAGAAAATTTTTAAAGAAATTGTGGACTAACCGACAACCAGCTGACAATGACCGATCACAATAGCTCACCTCGCACTTCTCCATCCAAACCATAAGGCCCAGAGCTTTGATATTTGGTATAAATCATCATCTATTGACCCTATACTAAATAACTTAAAAGAATTACAGTATCCTGATCATTAGCTTTTTTCTGTCGGATCCCTGATTTACATAGAAACAAGATGTTCATAGGGCCTTATTGGTCACCTGAGCCCAAAGAGCACAAAAACATAAAAGTCCACCAGATTATGCTACATACCAAATATCAAAGCTCTAGGCCTTTTAATTTGGGATAAGAAGATTTTTTAAAGTTCACTAAACAAGCCTAAGTTAAACTTGTGACGTCCGGGAATGGGTTTATTCTTAATCTTGGGCAGTAATTTGTACAATCCTGATAGAGGTCCACAAGATGTGGCTGTATAACAAATATCAAAACTCTAGGCCTATCTGTTTGAGAGGAGATTTTTAAAAGTTTTCTCTATAATTATAAGCCTATGTTAAACTGTTTACGTCTGGGAATGGATTAATTTTGATCCTGGGGCAATAATTTGTACAATCTTGATAGAGGTCCACCAGATGATGCTGTATACTAGATATCAAAGCTCTAGGCCCTCTGTCATAGCGCAGTCAGTACCTTGCCAGACTCCCAATCTTCAATCTTTGGATATCATGGGTTCAATCCCTGGTGGCGGCACATATCCTTTCAGACATTTGTCTCTCACCTATAGGTGGATAATCGAAAACCTAAGTGGGATAGCAGCTTGAGGTAAGGAAAGGATGTAGTGGTAGTACTGGTGTAAGAAATACCAGGAATGTATTGTTAGGTGCTCCAGCCTCTGCGATATGACTGAAATACTGTTAAAAGTGGTGTTAAGCACATTCAATCAATCAATCTAGGCCCTCCTGTTTGGGAGAAGAAGATTATTGAAATATTCACTATATAAACCTTGGTGAAACTTGTGACGTCCAGGAATGGGTTAATTATGACCCTGGGGCAATAATTTGTAAAATCTTGATGGAGGTCCACCAGGTGATGCTGTATACTAAATATCAAAGCTTTAGGCTCTCCTGTTTGGGAAATGAAGATTTTTGAAATGTTCACTATATCAGCCTATGTTAAACTTTTGACATCAGGGAAAGGGCTAATTTTGAGCCTGGTGTTATAATTTATACAATATTAGTAGAAGTCCACTAGATGATGCCACATACCAAATATCAGAGCTGTAGAACTTTGGTTTGGTAGAAAAAGATTTTCAAAGTTGTCAATATGTAAGCTTATGTAACCCTCCCAAACTTTGCCCCCCCCCCCCAGCATGGCCATTTCTCAACAGATTTTTTTTTTCTTGTACAAACTTGATAGTCCATGCCCGAAAGACTCTAAATACCAAATGTGAATCCAATCTGGCTGCCTTTTCATGACAAGAAGATTTTTAAAGATGTACCCTTTTTATACGCCCGTTGAAGACGGGACGTATTATGGGATCACCCGTGGTGTCCGGGCGTCCGGTCGTCCCGTTGTCCGGGCGGTGTCCACTTCTTTGTCCGGAGCATAACTCTGTCACCGAAAGTCCGATTGACTTTAAACTTAGCAGTTATATTCTTCTCATCAATACGGAGTGCAGTGCACAAGAACCATAACTCTACCTGGCCTATTTTTTGAGTTATTGCCCTTTGTTGTTTTTTTATACTTGAATCTTGTCCAGAGTATATCTCTAAAAGTATTATAGCTAGGATCATGAAACTTTATGGGTGTATAGATCTCACCAAGGGGGAGTGCAGTGCACAAGAACCATAACTCTACCTGGCCTATTTTTGAGTTATTGCCCTTTGTTTTTTTTTCATACTTGAATCTTGTCCGGAGTATATCTCTTAAAGTATTATAGCTAGAATCATGAAACATTATGGGTGTGTAGATCTCACCAAGGGGGAGTGCAGTGCACAAGAGCCATAACTCTACCTGGCCTATTTCTTGAGTTATTGCCCTTTGTTTTCTTTCATACTTGAATCTTGTCCGGAGTATATCTCTAAGAGTATAATAGCTAGAATCATGAAATTTCATGGATGGATAGAGCTCACCAAGTGGGAGTGCAGTGTACAAGAACCATAACTTTACCTGGCCTATTTTTTGAGTTTTTGTCCTTTGTTGTTTTTCATACTTGAATCTTGTCCGGAGTATATCTCTAAAAGTATAATAGCTAGGATTATGAAACTTCATGGGTGTATAGATCTCATCAAGGGGTTGTGCAGTGCACAAGAACCATAAATCTACCCAGTGTATATTTTGAGTTATTGCCCTTTGTTGTTTTTCATACTTGAATCTTGTACGGAGTATATCTCTAAAAGTATAAAAGCTAGGATTATGAAACATCATGGATGGATAGATCTCATCAAGGGGGAGTGCAGTGCACAAGAACCATAACTCTACCTGGCCTATTTCTTGAGTCATTGCCCTTTGTTGTTTTTCATACTTGAATCTTGTCCGGAGTATATCTCTAAGAGTATAATAGCTAGAATCATGAAATTTCATGGATGGATAGAGCTCACCAAGTGGGAGTGCAGTGTACAAGAACCATAACTTTACCTGGCCTATTTTTTGAGTTTTTTTCCTTTGTTGTTTTCCATACTTGAATCTTGTCTGGAGTATATCTCTAAAAGTATTATAGCTAGGATTATGAAACTTCATGGGTGTATAGATCTCACCTAGGGGTTGTGCAGTGCACAAGAACCATAACTCTACCTGGTCTATTTTTTTAATTATTGCCCTTTGTTGTTTATCATACTTGAATCTTGTATGGAGTATGTCTCTAAAAGTATAATAGCTAGAATCATGAAATTTCATGGATGGATAGAGCTCACCAAGTGGGAGTGCAGTGTACAAGAACCATAACTCTACCTAGTATATATTTTGAGTTATTGCCCTTTGTTGTTTTTCATACTTGAATCTTGTCCGGAGTATATCTCTAAAAGTATAATAGCTAGAATCATGAAACTTCTTGGAATGATAGAGCTCACCAAGTGGGGGTGCAGTGTACAAGAACCATAAATCTACCCAGCGTATATTTAGAGTTATTGCCCTTTGTTGTTTTCATACTATGTTTGACAAAAAATATTCATTTAAAATAAAATCAGTTCTATTCAAACCTCCAGTTAATATTAAGCAGTGTGACGGGCGTATCTTGTGACAATTTGGCACCTTGTTTACCCCTAATCGGGCCCGAGGGGAAATAATTCCATGGCCTTTACAAATAAGGATGCTTCCAGCCAAGTTTGGTTGAAATCAATCCATGTTTTCTTAAGAAGTCGAAAATGTAAAAAATTAATGCACGATGCACGGACCAAACACGATTGCAATAGGTCACCATGGCCTTTGGTCAGGTGACCTAAAAAGGAAATCTTTGAAAATCTTCTTCTCCCCAACCATATGGCGTAGTGCTTTGATATTTGGTTTAAATCAAAACCTAGTGACCCTCTACCATAATACTTCAAAGTATTACCTAACTCTGAAAATAGCCCTTTTCTGTGTGATCTCTGATTTTACAGAGAAATAAAGAAGGAAATCTTTGAAAATCTTCTCCCAAACCATAAGACCAGAGATTTAATATTTGGTATATTTCAAAGTCTATTGACAATTTACCAAAAGACTTCAAAACATTACTGTACTCTTAAAATAGCCCTTTTCTGTTTGATCCCTGGTTTTGCATATGATTAAAGACGGAAATCTTTGAAAACCTTCTCCCAAGAAGCCTAGAGTTTTATTATTTGGTGTGTATTAATACCTAATGACCCTTTAAAAAATACTTAATAGAATTACCATATTCTGAAAATAAGTCCTTTTCTGTGCAACCCAGATTTTAGAAAGGAGTAAAGAAGGATATCTTTGAAAATCTTCTCATCCTGAACCATTAGGCCTAGAGCTTTGATATATCATATGTATCAATGCCTATTGACCGTCTACCAAAATACTTCAAAGATTAACCAAACTCTGGAATTTTTACTATGTATGGTAGGATCTTCAATATACCTAGGATTATAGGTGAAAATGTTTAAAAAAAAATCTCAAAAATAATTAGGTGTAGTGCTTTCATATTTTGTATAGATCATAAAGCCTTGAGCCATCATGCTCAAGGGAATGATATAAGACCATCATGGTCCTTTTGTTTTCAAAATTTCATCAAGTTTCGAAAATGGTCTGCAAAGGAACATTCCTGCCAAGTTTTGTCCAAATTGGCTCAAAGATTTCGGAATGGAAGATTTGCAAAGAAATATTTCATAATTTTTCTAAGTCTTATAATCCGGCCCTGCAACTCCCCCTTTTTTTGCGAATCAAAATTTCCCAAAGATGTTTTGAAACTAGTTGCCAAAGGAAAATTCCTGCAATGTTTGGTTGGAATTGGCCTTGGGGTTTAAAAGGAGAAAAATTCTAAGAATTATTTCAGTATTTCACAAAAGTCTGATAAGCCCTATCTGTCATGCCCCCATATTTATACCCCCCACAACGAAGTTATGGGGGGGGTATACTGGAATCAGGTTGTCCGTCCGTGGACATAATTTTGTGTCCTCTTCTCCTCCCACATTTTTTGACCAATTTTGCTGAAATTTTATCAGGTTGTTTCCTATCATATGAAGTTGTGCACCTGCAATTTTCATCTTGATCCAGTCGTTAGTTTCAGAGTTATGCCATTTTGAACTTTTTAATGGGGGGGGGGGGGGAGTAGTCAAAATTTAAAATTGCAAAACTCAGTAACCATAAGGGGAGTTACCAAATTTGGTAAGTAACATCATCTTGTTGACCTTTACAAAATATCGAACGGTTTATTTCCTGAGGTCAAATTTGACACCCCCCCCCCCCCCGGGGGTCAAAAATTTAACATAGGCTCATATTGACTTTTCGTGGATATAATTTTGTGTCATCATCTCCTCACACAGTTTTCTTTAACATAGGCTCATATTGACCAACCTTTCCTAATCAGTCAACTCTAGCAACAAACACAAAATCAGAAAGAGGTGGAGGGTTGGCAATGTTCATCCACCATGACATGCATGTGATTAAACAGCTTCAAATTCCACTCCTTCATAGAAAAGCCTTTTTAGCGGTGTGGGGGGTATTCTCGTCAGCCCTTGAGGGCGACAGCTCTAGTTTTTACTAATCAATTTCTTGAAAGAGTATTGAAAAGGACCACATGAGGAACATTGCTGCCAAGTTTAGTCAAAACTGGCCAAATGGTTAAGGAGGATATTTAAAAAAAACTATTTCATGATTTTTCCACATCTGATAAGCCCCGCCCTGCCACATGTCTAGTTTTTGGCAAATCAACATTTCATGAACAAGATTTCAGCCCCGGAACATTCCTGCCAAGTTTGGTTGAAATTGGCATAATGGTTACAGAGAAGATCTTTAAAGAATTGTTGATGTCTTCTGACACACAACAGACACAGGGTGATCACGAAGCTCACCTTGAGCATGTTGTGCTCAGATGAGCTTAAAATTAGTTCACTTATCCTTTATGCCATTTATTGCTACTGACTCAGGTGAGTGCATTAGGGCCAATGGCCTTGTGTTATGAAAAATTTATAGTTTGAAAAACATTGGGTCAGATATCTCATATGGAAAGAAACTTGTAAAGAAAGTAAATTCTGGAACGATTCTTATGGGTGTAATTTTCATGCAGGAATGTCTTCCTTCAAACTTATAAACTTGTCAAACATTTTACATTGCCATTGCTTTCTATTTCATATGTAAAAACTCAAGCCAATTATTTTTTACCCTTTACCTATGACAAAACTTAAGACTAGTCCAATTTGAAAAGGTTGCAGTCCACAATTTCAGATTGATAATCATTGCCCTCCAAAATAAATTTCGCCTTAAGTGATTTCCTAAATAAATCATGTTACAGTCATGAAATGCCTTCACTCTCCACAGCTTGGCCTGTGGTATAAGTGGTGCCCCCACTGTAATGGATATATAATATGACAAAGTACTGCGTATTGAGGCTTAAACTACTTTTAATAAAATTTCTAGTATAACAATATTAACACAGAGAGGTAAACAAAGACTTTGGTTCATTACAACACACCTGATCATTGATCATTACAACACACCTGAGCATGAGTAAGGTGGTAGGGATAGGATTTACAATTTCATTTTTATCCAAGTAATATCTATGATATTGCTGCAGTATGTAGATCTGAAATAACACCTATGTAGGTTCTCCATGCTAGATCAGAGGTATTTCCTTTAGATCATTTTCTTAAAATTTTCATTTGGAATATAAGTTTTTTTACCTTTCTGAAAAGTTTCTAGATTTTTGAGCCAAATACCTTAAATAAAATTGTTAAAGAGGTTAGTGCAAAGCTTTTGTAAGTGCATATTGAAATATAGGCACACTCAATTAGTTTTGCATTAACCCATTACCAGATGACAAAATTTTAGACTTGTCGAAATTGAAAGGAGTTAAAGACTTCAACATAAAAAATATGAAATTTTAGATCTATTTCCACCCCCTACAGGTGCCTATGCTCGGCTATTGGGTGCTGGATAGTGGACAAAATGCATCTAGAGTTATCCCCCTTGATAGTATAGGTTGCTCTTTTGATAGTGAACAAGTGTGCCAAGTTTCAAGTGAATGCAAATAGTAAAACCAGAGATATCACAAAATGTCAAAGTTTTCGCACTTTTATGACAACAAGGACGATGATGACACCAAGGCTATAGCAATACCTCGGGTTTTCTCTGAAAACAGCTGAGCTAAAAATTATATAAAAATCTCATGCTAAAGAACACAACTCTGCATTGTTGATATCCCTTTCCCTCAAGATATCCAATCAACACTCGTGTCTAACAATTGTCTATTGAAGTCTTACTTAATCCATTGATAGACAACAAATTTTGTCTGATTCCAATTGATAGGGCTATCAGATGCCAATTCTCAGAGAATGAATGTTAATCAAATATTAAGATCCTATTGAATGAAACGTTAATGGTCATGCAAGTTTTCCTTTAACCCAAATCCAGATAACAAAATTCTAGACCTGTCAAAATTCAAAGATGTTGCAGACGACAATTTTTAGTTTGTGAAATTTTGTAAATCCTGCCTTTCAAGGTAGAAAACATTGTGGATAATGAAAAACAAGAAGACCATGATGGTCCTATATCACTCCCCTGAGTATGATTGCTCAAGGCTTTATGATATAATATCAAAGCCCCACACCTGATCATTTTGGAGAAGAAGATTTTTTTAAAGATTTTCTCCTTTAATCCTAGGTATAGTGAAAACCCAACCATGTTGAGCTAATTTTAAGAGTACTGTAATTCTTTGAAGTAATAAAGTAGAGGGTCAATAGGCATTAATACATACCAAATATAAAAGCTCTAGGCCTCATGGTTTAGAAGGAGAACATTTTCTATGATATCCTTCTTTATTCCTTTCTGGGATTGCACAGAAAAGGTCTTATTTTCAGAATACAGTAATTCTATGAAGTATTTTAGTACAGGGTCAATAGGTATTGTTACACACCAAATATCAAAGCTCTCGGCTTTATGGTTTGGGAGGAGAAGATTTTTAAAAATTTCCTTCTTTAAATCTATGTAAAATCAGGACTCACACAGAAAGGGATTATTATCAGAATACAGTAATTCTTTGAAGTATTTTGGTAGAGGGTCAATAGATGATGATTTATACAAAATATAAAAGCCCTAGGCCTCATGGTTTGGGAGAAAAAGATTTTTGAAGTTTTCCTTCCTTATTTCTATGTAAAATTATGGATGGCAAAGAAAAGGGCTAATTTTCAGAATACGGTAATTCTTTGAAGTATTTGGGAGTAGAAGATTTTTTAAGATTTCCTTCTTTTTGTCTATGTAAAATTAAGGGTCGCACTGAAAAGGGCTAATTTTCAGAATACAATAATTCTTTGAATTATTTTGGTAGAGAGTCAATAGATGACAATTTATACAAAATATCAAAGCTCTAGGCCTTATGGTTTTGGAGGAGTAGATTTATAATGTTTTCTTTCTTTATTTCTATGTAAAATCAGGGATTGCACAGAAAAGAGCTAATTTTCAGAATATGGTAATTCTTTGAATTACTTTAGTAGAGGGTCAATAGAAGATGATTCATACCAAATATCAAAGGTCTAGGCCTTATGGTTTGGCAGAAGAAGATTTTGAAGTTTTCCTTCTTTATTTCTATGTAAAATCAGGGATCGCACAGAAAATTGGGTAATTTTCAGAATACGGTATTTCTTTGAAGAACTTTGGTAGAGGGTCAATAGAAGATGATTTATACCAAATATCAAAGGTCTAGGTCTTAAAGTTTTGGAGAAGAAGATTATTAAAGTTTTCCTATTTTATTTCTATGTAAAATCAGGGATCGCACAGAAAAGGGCTAATTTTCAAAATACAGAAATTCTTTTTTCACTCTGTTGCCATGGCAACCAGAGTTCTCCATTGATTTCAATTCTTTGAAGTATTTTGAAAGAGCATGACCTAAGGATCATTTCTGTGAATTTTGGTTGAAATTCCATGGTTAGTTTAGGAGAAGATTTTTTTGTAATTGTGAACAGACAGATGGACGGACAGACGGGCGCCAGATGATGACCGATCACAATAGCTAAAATACTTGGACTCCTCAATCAACTGATCCACAGGGCAAGCAGATTGAAATACACATACCAAGTTTTTGCAGTGATCTGTCATGCAAATAAGGAAAAGTATAAGTCATGAATATCCTATGAATATATCGAAACCAACAAAAATGCTTTATATTTTTTATAATAAAAAATGGCAGCCAATGTCGGAGTTCAAAGATCATTTCCGATTCTTTGATGGACAGCCTTGATCCGTCAATTTGTTAAAGTATATTCTCTAGTTCGATTCCAAAGTTTAAAGGCTCTTGCCTCACGTAGAGTCAAACAACAACAAAAAGGAATCCCAAAATCTTTGTTAACCCTTGTCATGCTGTATAAATCACCTTACTGAACTGCTGTCAAATCAAAGGGCTGAAAGCACTGATAGAACTTGTTCAAAAATCAAATTTTTTTTTAGAAATCAACTTCTTAAACAACTCAGGCCGGAAAAGTACAAGCAGGAGGTATAGACTGTGCATAAGTGCAGTCTGGTCTTAGTCTACACCTCCTGCCAAAACCGGAATATTCTGGGTTCAGCATGACAAGGGTTAAAATTGTTTACAGGCTCCTCTATAAATAATTTCAGAATAGGTAACAAGCCTGCTATGAAAAGGTATGCTATAAAGAAAATTTAAATAAATTTTGTCCCCATGAGAGCTAGCCTTGGTTGAAACTTTTAACTTTAATGGCCCCTCTACCATACTTTAAACCATGTTTGAAACTTTTCACTTTAATGACCCTTTAACCCATTCCCAAACAGTGACGCTTTTGAACGCCCCTCAGGAAAAACGGTTTGGAAAACTGAACAAAAAGCAATTTTTTCATTTTGCACAATGTTTTCTAGTATTCTACACAGAAAGTTGAAAGAATCTAAAATTTCATAAATTTTAATTTGTCATCTGCAATTCCTTAGAATTTGGGTCAGTCTAAAATTTTGTTGTGTGGGAATGGGTTAAACAATTTTTTTTAAATTAATCTACACTAGTTCCTTCTCTTTCATTCAACTAATTGACTCACGGAATTTGAGATGGTCCTATTAACAAAGACTTCCAGCTATACTTCATATACATTTGAGAAATAGTGACTCCTCTATTGTTTGCTTAGTATTACACCATTTTTATATTGTGCTTTTATTACACGACTTCTCCTTTCCCAGACTCTCTATGTAACTTATTTCTGAACCAATTCCCACACTATCCTACTGCTTGTATTTATGCACCTACAGATAAAAGCTTGCAAAACACGAGAATATGTAAACAAGAGGACCATGATGGTCCTAGATCGCTCACCTGAATTGCCAGCTATTAAACAAATGCAACTAGAGACAAATAACTATAACCAGTTTCGTGAAGATTGAGCCAAAACTTTGATTCTGTATTGTAAACAAAGAAATTGTC